>CM038708.1:19959017-20381517 GCA_021613375.1 Megaleporinus macrocephalus | reverse complement strand
GTTTTTAACAACTGGTTTTAACATGATTCACAGAACCTCATCTCACTGACCAGAGAGATTTCACCCATATCTAACCAAGTTAACCCTTACAGTTTCAACACAAGCCAAAAACCTGTATCAGCTCCTGTTTTTACCTTTATCTGGCAACAAATTGGTTATAATAGTGTGGCTATAAGTCTCAAAAATACAATAAATCTCAGAAAAGGACAAAATGTTTTGTTGACTATTAAAGCAAAAAATAAAGCCTGTCTTTCTATGTATCAAAGTACTAGCACTCAGCAAAAATCCAATCAACAACAGAATAAACCACTATTAAAGTTATAGATGCTCAAGACATTTTATTTTTCAAAAATTAGCCAAATCCATACAGATATGACAATTATGTTGGAATATTGGTATCAAATAATGGCATATCTATGTGTAGAGTGTCCTGGAAATAACATCATATTGCATGTGTAGCTGTCTCATGTAAATACTTTAGAATTGTAATTGCAACGGACCAAAATACCCAAATGATTATGGACAATTACTCCAGCATTCTAAGAGTTTATAACAGAGGCATCCTCAAGATATACAACAAATTGGCAGAGCTTGAAAAGGTCTTTGTTTCTAACAATTTGTCTCCTCAGGATCAAAATCCCAGGCTATGCTTTTCTCTGTGGTTCTTTAAGGACGATAAAGCTGGACTAAGAGAGACAGGAAAAATACAGAAGTCTTTGAACTTTAGAAAGTACCTTGGACAGCAAAGAAAACACAAGAATGGATCCTCCAACAAATTATGTCTTACCCCTTACTCGGAGCCCAGATAACCAAACTGAAGCACTCCTATTTTTGGACACTTTCTTAGAAGAGCCAGCTCTTTGGAAAAAACTGTTGTGTTTGGAAGAGCTGAAGTTAAACGAGGAGGACACGACCAGAAACAAGACGGATGGACACGATCAGAAGAATTATGAAGCAGCCATGCGGAAAGTTAAAGACCCAAACACTAGGAGGGACGCCACCTATACGATTGCCAGTATGTGGAATCAACTTGATGGCACTTAATACTACTGCTACTAATAATATTAATAATAATAATAATAATAATAATAATAATGCCCACCAGTGAAAGGTGATGTAATTAAAAAAGAGATGTTTTTTTGTAGGTGGACAAAAGTTTTGTAGGCCTACAAAAATTTTAATGAAAGGTTACAGGAAAACATTTTTTAAATGATATAACACGATAAATCATGCTTAATATGCTCAGACACATGAGCTAACAAGGGTCTAAGTTCTTTGAAGAGATGCCATCGAACATCCACTTTTAGATTCCTAAAGAACCTTTAAATAAATAGTTCTATACAGAGCCTTATAGTTCTCTACCACCCTATGTCCAAGAACCATTTAGGAACCTTTACTATGGAGAATGTACAAGCGACCTATTATTTAATTCTCTTTATTCACAGTTTACTTTTGCAAACAATGTAATTAAGGAAATTCACTGTACTGATATGTATCATTTTGTAATATGTTATTAAAATCAATTTGTTCACAAACCTCATAAATACAAAATGCTCTAATGCATGTCACATACTGAGAAATACAAAGAATATATGTAATATGTCTGTCATATCGCCCGACCTTATTAAGGTGTGAGTGTCGCTCCTTTCTGCAACTTTGACATTTTTACAGACTGTGATCAGTTTTCACTCTTCCGTGACTCTCGTGAGGGCATTTCATCCTTCCTTCCATCCCAGTGCTTTGTGAGTTTGTGAGGAGAGAGGTCAGAAAACGAGTGTAAACTAGGCCAGAGGAGCAGGCAGGGTAGGAGGGTAGCGAATGATAGTGCATCCATCCATCTTCCGCTTCTGTACTGTGCTCTGGGAGAGCAGGGTCTCAAGAGTGAGAACAGAGGGGGGTCTGGAGAGTGTTAGCTGGAGATGGAGGATAGATAAAGGAGGTGTGTGTCTGTGTATTAGAGGCTAGGGCGAAGAGAGAAGCCTCAGCAGGAGATTTCTTCCTCAACAGGAGAGAGAATGATGAGGGTGTGTACAGTCAGGTCTTAATTAAGTGTGTGTGTGTGTGTGTGTGTGTGTGTGTGTGCTTGTGTGTGAACTTCAAATTGATAGGCTCTCACAGGGGGCATTTCTGGTCCAAACCAGTGCTGTATGTGTGCTTGTATTTAGCCAAGTCTGACATATCCAACCCAGGCAAGGCTCCCAGGGGAATCTCCTCATATTGCTCTAGTTTGCCATCAGTAATATGACGAAATGTCTTCCAACCTGATTAATCAGTAATTTCACACGTGTACACGCACACCCACCCACCAGAATCATTAGATTCATCAAACCCCACTGCCCCAGTAAATTAAACGCGCTGAGAGGCTGCTGGATGCGTGCCAAGACTGGTGTTTTTAATTCACACATTTGTAAACTACCATTAAAAAAACTGTGCAGGATGATCTAAAGCCAATCAAGGGTGGATCTCGGCTGTATGCTGAGAAAGCCTGTCTGGCATAAAGGGAAATAATTCTCACATATTCTGCCTCTGCAGACTAAATATAGTGCCTACAATCCTGTAATAATCCTAGCGTCATCTACCGGCTAAATGAAGACATACAAGAGAAATGTATGGACATTTCGCCACCTACTGGACATTCAGAGCAACTGCAAACATTACTCCCATAAGGCGCACTATGGGCTCTTTTAAAAGCCTTGCAAGCCAAAGTTCTGCCACAGAGTGCAGCGGGCTTAACACTGCGAGAGACTAACCACAGACCTTATATCTAACATGTAAAGGAGGCTTTTTAAACGGTTCTGCAAACAGAGCTTTCATTTCCAGACATTTTGCAGTTGATATATATTAAAACTGATAGGAAGATTCTATACAATACTCGTTCCCAAGTTTAAGTCATAGAGAAGAGCAATAACCAGTATCCATTATATTTGACCTTAGCAATGACATTTAGCTGAATGAATGAATGACTAATGGTTGCTGGGGCAAACCTGAACGTCACTGTGTGGAAGTCCAAAGTTCTGGAGTCTCCAAATGCCTGGAATGAACAAATCGACTTGGGATCAACTAAATTTGAAATCAGCCCTCACTGTAACCAAAAATAAACCTGCTTAAAGCTACTAAACAGTTCAAGGAAAAGTCTTCAGCTACTTTTTTCAATCCTAATCTCTTTCCAAAAGGCTCCGACACAGTGGCACACAGATGGGGGGTACAGGGTCCTATGGAAGAGACACTGCACGTAATGCGAATGACAAGATGGCCAGTTTAAGGGACACATAACATTTAATGCACATTGTCCTGCTTAAAAGGAATAGGACACACCTCTTAGGAGGCACTTGATTGACAAGTGTAGGCTCAGTAGGCTTGATTGACTTGGTAGACAGTGCCTTTTCTGGGGCCAGCTTGGGCGGCTCACTTAATGTGCAAAAGTTTACACGAGGCAGAGACCACCTGTTTAATAACAGGTGTTAAGCATGTTAATGTTGACCAAAGCCTAAGCCTCTTTCTTCTGTATTACCAATTGTCACCAGAAATGAAGGACTGAGTCATTTTAATAAAAGAACAGATTTTAATAAATTTTTTTGTTATAAATACATGATTATATTAAACACCTTTTTAAATAAGTTGTAAAAGCACCCTCTGATTCCAAATCAGTGTACAAACGTGTATAAATACTCTCTGCACTTAATAAGTCTTATTAAAATAAGCTCAACAAAGTCGGATTCATAACAAATACTCTCCTTCTTCTGAAGTGCAATCGTTATTAAAGAGGCACGTGGGTTGTTTCGTGCCGTCAGTAGAAGCTGCTCAAGTGAAGACTACCTCTCCTTATTCCTAGTTATTCTAATATGTCCAGAGAGACACTGCAAAACTGGCCTCGTATTACAAAAAAAGGGCAACTTGTACTAAGAGTCTGCATTATAAAGCAATATTTATCACGTGTAAATGCAGTCATCGAGGCCGTCGCTGATTCTTTAGTGTACTTTCAATGAAACTCTTTAAAACTACTTTATGGAAACAGTGTATGTCGTGGGGTGAAGTTTACAGGAAATGTACTCTACACTTTAATTTGGGAACCCATTCTTTTTAAACATCGTAATGGGAGTGAAAGCTATAATTTATGGTCTGTGAGCATTTCTATGATCACAAAACTCTATTTGGTCTACAGTTTATGGTTTCTGAATTGTGTGTGTGTGTGTTTTTGTAGTGGGACTCTGTGATTCAGCAGTTTCTGTTATTGTGCCATACGCTGTGTGTCCTGAAGAACAGAAGCTGCTGTTACGCTGTCTGCTCATTTGAACGCCTCTGCAAAGAGTGCTAGTGAGCCATTCAGTCCAGTATATCAAAGCGACATATTGTGTTTATGCATTAGGCACTAACTCTGCTGACTGGCTTGCTTTAAGTCCATTAGGAATTAAATAAGAGTGAATAACAGTGTATTGCTGCGTGAGGAGCTGACAGGATGTTTGGATGATACAGTTGTATTAACAACACATAAACACACCCGCGGCACATGGCAAGGTAAAACTGTACACTTATTGTATGTGTTGTGAGTGCGTGAGTGCACTCTAGGCTCTCCGTATGGTGTATTTGCCTTTCTGAAGCTGGGAGATGTAGATTTTGGTTTTGCTACCATCTGTTCTTTTGAACCAGACTTCGCCTGCACTGATGGCTGTTATTACTGCCCTGAGAGAGAGAGAGAGAGAGAGAGAGAGAGAGAGAGAGAGAGAGAGAGGGGTGAGTTAAGAACAGTAATAGCATTCAGTATCAACTATTACTAGTGAGACCAAAATCTTGGCTGTTGTGCCCCATAGTGGTAAGACTGCTACTGATGACAATGAATGATTATCAGATGAGAGGTTTGAGGTTTTAGAGGTTTCCTTTGTTTATTTAAGGTGAAAAAAGCAATGAGAATTCTTTGTAATATTTTATTTCTTGCTATATAATACAAGGTGTGTCTGGACCTCAACAATGAGATGGTCACTATCCACGTCTCCTAAAATAATCCAAATCCGATTTACTCCGCTGCAGTGTCTGAGCTGGGAAACTGGGGAAATTGAACTCTTGATGGAACGCTCTGCTGAACTGCTTAGTCACAGCCTCAGTCAAACACATGGAACATCTTTTAGTGCTATTGGCTTTTAACCATTAACTGTAATAATTAGGTATATTAATGACCAAATCATTGATGTTTGAGCAATAGTTTTGGTTGAAAAGTGAATTTAATTTCCAACAAATTATTGATATTTAAAAAGGCAGGTTTTCCCAAGTTGTGCAGCTGAAAATTACTCCACTTAAATGTAATCAGCAGGCAAAAAGTAAATAAGGGAATAGATAAAGTATTTCAAAATTGAGCTTGCAACCCGGACATATACACACGACACCAGCTCAGGTGTGTTAGGTTTCAACTAACTCAATTTTAAAATGTTGTGTCGCTTTTGTTGAGTTTGACTTTATGCCACAGATTACAAATTAGTTTGTTAGCTAGCCTACACAGTTTGTCCCATGACTGAAAGTCTTCTGACTTTATGTTGAATTTTGTTTAAACTATGAAAAAGAACTTCAAGTTAATCCTGGTTAGGCCATGCAGGACAGTAAGGTTAAAAATATGTGGTAAATGAAAGTAGGTAACTCCCATATCTGTTACGTTAGGCTACTTTTTCATGATTTTAGGTTGACTTTAGGTTGGTAGTATGATTTTTTGGTTAATCACTGACTAACAATCAATGATTACTACTCAAAAGAACTTGTCAGAATGTCTATCCCTATTCATGATATAAGCACATCATGATAATTAAAGAAGTGCACCTTCAAGACCCTTGAATGTATATGACCTTTGGTCTGATCGTCAGTACTGGCCTTGGTGTGCCTGAAACATTCCTCACAACTTTAGTATAATGGGCCAGCCCTGAACTGCCATTGGCTGAACAGGCGGATATAAATGCAAATGAGCTGTTTTGTTGTGTTATCACAAAAACAACAGATTCAAAATGGCTTGTTTGTGGAGCTTAGTTTCTATATATGGCTGTTTGGATCTGCAGAGTAGGAAACGGTACATTGTGAAACACTAACAATATTTACACACTACATCAAACTCATTTTAAAGAGAGTGAGACAATGTAGCTTCTCTGTATATGAGTGCTTTAAGGATGTTAAACTGCTTCCTGCAGCGGTACATTTACCCGCACAGTCAGACTTAATCCAGTTTATGAGTGTGGTAGTTCATTTAACTCTGATGATTTCACATCAGTGTCACAGCGTTGTTTTACTGCAGATTAAATAGACTTTACACAGAAAATAACAGAGAGAGAGATATGTAGGGGGTAGATGAGATACTGACTGTGCCGGGCTGTCATCAGAGACTTCCAGTAGAACGCTGTTCCCCTTAGAGAATCGCTCTCCCTCATAGAACAGCGTGCCTCCTTCACACCGCACTGACAACTGACGACCTGCCAGACAGAGGGAGCGAAAGAGAGTGAGATAAGAGGTAGGGGTGTTTAAGAAAAGAAATTAAGTGTATAATAAAATACACCATCATCAGCATACTGGCTGTCAGAATAACAGCTCCATTTTTGACAGCTTGGGCTTTTTATAGTTTAAACTGAAAGCTAACATGCCTGTTGGGCATTTTTACAGCTTCCAGAGATAACAAAGAGAGTGAACGACTTTGAAGTTTTGGGCTAAATAAGTCAAAACAGTGTAAACCATTAAAGTTTCTCTTCTGAAATATGATAGTGTGTGCTCATGCTAGTGCAGCTGTTATGATCTAGAAGTAAGGTTGGACTTTACAGCTAAAATGGTGGATGGCTGATGGCTTTTTTAACCTGAAGCTCACACTGCATGAGATTAATGGATGTCCTGTCCGCCGCAGTGGCAATACAAATAACATTACTTGCTTTTCATTGTGCTAATTAGTTACATTAGTTACCTATTTAATTATCAAGTTACAGTGCTAAACTGAATGTAAGAGGCGAATGACTATTCAGTAAAAGCGAGTCACGCACAAGAGTCCTGCTAAAACAAACACAAGTTTACAACACTGTGCAGAAGTCAGAGCCCACCCTTCATTCATTTTCAATTCCCAGTCAAAGTAGTGAATTCACTGCCATCCCACCAATTTTCCAACAATCATTGATATGGAAGCTTATATGAAGATATGTCAAACAGTGTGACGTGAAATGATTCAATGTAAAAAACTTTGATTCTACTTTGGTGGTGGGGTTCATAATGTCTACAACACAAATATGACCATTTAAGTATATAGATCCACTCGTGAACCTACGAGTTTCTATATGCAACGTTGATGGCGGTTAAAAAATAAAGATTTTTTTGGTGACTGATTTGCCTCACTGCCATAATTGGATAAAAATACACGGAATAAAATAAAATACACATTTTAAGACAAAAAATATATAAAATAAATCAAAATGTGTCAGACATCAGGCACCATACATCTAACTTCATCTAATAAGTTTCTCTAGAATTAACAAATTTACACCAAATTTCTCTGAATGACTTTGTATACATGTTTGTTTTTTACTCGGGCATTTTCTCTTTAGGTTTTTGATTTTTAGTGTCAGGAAAAAATGAGAAGGCAGTATATAAGTATATAACCCATATATAAAAATAACTTCTGGCCATATTTCTTAAAACTGGCACTGTGTTTTGTGTCCTGACTCCAGTACATGAGACAGATGATCTGTATGAAAAATCAGGCTCCTCTGTTTCCACCTAATGCCATGAACCTGAAGAATCCACAGTTTGTCCAGTCCAGTCTCTTCTCAGTCCTACCTAATGTGGCTTTAACAGATAATATCAAAATGTTTTTCTTTTTTGTCTATTTCCTGACACAAAAGCAGATGATCTTATATCTCATTTCTTCATGAAGAACTTGCCCTTAATGGCCTTTTTGACGAGATGTTTAATAAACGCAGGGTGGTCTCTGAGTTTTGCACAGTGTGGGCGTAGCAGGAGCACTGAAACGCAGCGCGAGTGTGCTGAACCCGGCTATTCACCTCATAAAGCCGCAACACAAATCAGCCAAAATCAAAATAATAAATTGCTCGACTGCTGTGCATCCCTAACTGAAAGAATGCGCGTGTATTTTCTACAGTTGCCCCAGGCTTGTCAAACACAGTGTCTCAGACCTCATCACCATATGTACCCCTCGCTAATTGCACACACATACACACCAATGTATTTGCTTTGGAGGACACATCTAATAATGGATGCATAAACTCAAGACACATACTCGCACGCTCTTTCCTCTGAGGTAATTGTGAACGATAATGAGATATTTGAATTAAACATGATATGGATTCTCTCTCCAGCTGAAGGCATTATAGTAAGACGGGGTTTTCTCTAAGAGAGAATGAGAGCAAGAGAGAAAGAGAGTCCTAATTTAAGCCATAATATCCATTGAGACTTTCTTGAGAGGCAAATTATGGCTGAAATATGCTTGGCTCGTGGCTAGAACTTTGATAGGGAGTGAATTTATACCCATGTAATGAATTAAAGGCAGTCAGAGCCATGCTGCAGTTCAAAGTGATAGTTTGTACTGAGACAGTTTATTACGGCTTATACAGTATCTCTCAGATGACCCCCGACCTCTACACGAGGAAAGAAAGAGCTGCCTGAGGAGGGAGAGAGGCACTTCTAGGTATTAGGCACAGGACGATGGGGACACATCACGCACAAGCACGCACACACACACACACACACAAATCGATTAACTGCTGGGCGCCGCGCTGAGACTTACTATCTGACTTCTTCTTCAAGGGCGTTAGTGCAGCTTTAGCCTAAAGATAAGGACAAAGATACAGCAATCAGAATTCCATTTTCCATTCCAGCACGCAAAACCACACACACTAGAGGTGCAACAACACACAAATCTGACCATGGCATGTGTTTTTGCCACATAATACGATACATTTTTAATACAAAAGTAAAAACATTTCAACATTTATTTTGTTTTAAATTTTTTGTTCAAAGACTAATATTTAGACTAAATCTGCAGCATCTGGTAAAATGTGAATTAACAGATAAATACATTTTAATACACCCTGGAACAACACTGCTACAAAAAGAGGGGCTAATTACTGTCGGGTGGGATGGCAGGTTACTGGGTTGTGTTCTAAGAACGCTGAGGCAAATTAGCACAAGCAAACTCTTAATGAACATGTAACCTGAGCAATATAAACAGCTGCTTGGCACACATGATTTTTGTATGGAAGCCTGTCAGTGGGAGGGGTTTTTTTATTTTCTGTTTGTGATTGAAACTGTGACTCGTTAGGCCAAAAATAATGACTAATTTTCTCAAGATTGTGAAATAGTACATCAAAGAAGTAACACAACATTTAGGGTAACGTATCATCAAAGGATGACTGTGAGATTTTTACTACAGAGCCATGGCAGGCACAAAGTAACAAAATAACAAAAAACACTGTAAAACAACTGTTGGAAGTAAAACAAATTACTTAATGTGGTAACATGTTAATTAAGTTTTATTCCAGTTAAATAAATCATTTCAATGAGCAGTTGGATAAAATTGTAGTTAATATAACTAGTTCCATTTATAAGGGGGACCTGTTCCGCTCATTTTCACTGCTCATTTTTGGGATCTAACTAGATTTACATGCTTTAATTTTCCCAAACACACTGTTTCTCTTATACTGTACATGTGTATTCACACTCTGTCTGAAACACTCTGTTAGAGCCCCAGGCAGTGATGACTGTGACGGAGATGGTGTCACCTCGTAACAGAAAAGGGCTGGAATTTCAACCAAGTGTTCAGGCAGCTGAGAAAAGTGGTTTCTCTGGGAGAACGTGTCTCCCTCTGGCACGTACTGTGGGTTTCATAACTTTGCAGTACCATTTACTTGCGGAAAAAACTACATAACACACCAAAGGACAAGGAAACACCAGAAAACCATTAAAAATTTTTTTTTATGATTTAAATAAATTTTTTCAGTCTGTGTCTTCGTCCCTCCCTCTGTCAATCTCTCTCTTGTCCCTATGAGCCTTGGCAATGCAGAATGCAGGGATTACGCAGGAACAGAGAACAGCCAAACCCTGCTCTTAAGGCATGCTGATGCTTTAAAGTGTTTGAAATGTAACCAATTCCTCTAATCGATTATTGCTAACGTTGACAACAGTCATCAATTAATCACTGACAACAAGCAAGGCTTTTAACAGAGACATACTTTAAACCAGCCATGTGTCTAACATGCTTTCTGTGTGCAGGGGTGGTTTCATTTGGTGGTTTCGCTCAGTGTGGCGAGTAACTGTGATATAGTTTGGTTAATGTCGTCCAGCAGTTGGAAGTTAGCTGTGTTATATTCTTCTTCCCAGGAGTGCACCTCCACGCTTCAGGCTAGAAGAAGTTAATGAGCTCCTGAAATCCCTGATGGTGTTCATTAGTATCGTGTCTTTTTGGAAGCTGGGTGGTGTATCTATTGGGCACTACTGGCATCATGGCTGGGTGTCGTATTTTGTAAATGGTATATTAAGGATGGACTGTTTAACAGCTTTATGGCTTTTATTGTTTTGCTGCTTTGCACAATTAGAAATTACGAAGCACCTACTTGTGTAGAATTTGAAATTAGGACAAATTTAGCAAAGAACTACTTACATTAACCCATTTGAGGACTGACTGCTAGATTATGAATTGAGATGGACCGATCAGCATTTCTGAGGCCGATTCAGCTGATATTGATCGAGGGCAGGGGAACATGCCACGGCAGGCTACGTGCAATTATTAGCACAACCAAGTCAAGAAACATGGTTAAAAACATGTTTATCTAGCCCTATAAACTCAATCACTTTGGCTGTGATTCCTTTAGCTTTCTGTACCTATTAGATCTAGTCTGGGTTATTTGTTTTGTGCTAGCTGCCCATGCTAGCTGTGCTGTTTGCTGATACTCATTGTATTCAGCTGCATGGTTTGTAGTGTTAAATGTCTTGGTCTTGGTTCCCCCATGAGACAAGTTGATTTTACTAATGTTAAAAAATGCCCTGGATGGGTCTGCATCACATACGGTAAAAAACTGCCAGTCAGACAACATGGGTTCTATCAGCACACCATAAACTGTTCTCGTGAGGCCGCTGCTTTAATCAGTTTGTCGAAAATAAAAGGGTATGTATTTCCACCTAGTGGTTCAGATATGAATTGCAGGGAGCTGGCCGGAGGGGTTTTCACGGAGGGCTCCTCTTCCTGAATGAAACGCTAGCCAAAAATACAGAAAGTAGGCTCATTTGTTTAATGCCATCGATCGGGATAGGCTAAATTGGAGAAATACCGGCTGATCGCATATTTTGATTAGAATTCGGCTGATACCAATACACAGCCGATTGATCCTTCCATCTCTAATTATGAACATAGTCGACTAAATTATTAACAACAGTTAACTGACCATTGATAAATGATTACCAACCCCAACTAAAAAAAGGAGTTTAAAACGCTATAGCACCAAAAGAGGGTTTACGATGGTTCTAAATGTTAATAAATCAGCCCCATAGAGGACAAATAATGTTTCGATTTAGAGCAGTCTTTTGTACTTGAATTTCATGAGAGTTTTAGAATAACGGGGCACATTATGTCAGCAAGTCTCACATCGCAAATATGTTAAAGAGCATAAAATCCAACTGTATTCAAATCATCTCTCAAGCCAAGTATATTAGAAAAAGATATCAAACACCACCCATACACACACACACCAGACAGAAATAAGCAGTTAAATTCTGATAATGGATGACTGGGAAGGGGGATGACATGTGAATACCTTCTTGATGGCCGTCCAGTCCTCCAGTATATCAATATCCCTCAGCATGTACACTATGTAAGGACCTGAGAGAGAGAGCAAGAGAGAGAGAGAGAGAGAAATGGCCATGTAGAGTGTAAGAGGGATGAAAAATGTAATGTCGACATAAACTCAGTGAAAGAGGGATGGTGGTGGACAAACTAGAGGCTCTAAAGGCAGGACAGCCACATGCAGCAGAGGGAAAGAGAGAGAAGGATGGACTTACAGGAAGTAGGAATGTATTACCTGATACGAGTGCAGACTTTTTTTTCCTCTCTTCACGGGCAAGGTGACTTCTCCTCTTACACTTCTTCGTCCTCACCTCATCACTCCACCACTCTGTGTGTAAGAGAGAGAGAGAGAGAGAGAGAGAGAGAGAGAGAGATTCATATCTCTGCATGTGTGTGTGTGCATTAGAGAATTTTGCAAGTCAATGTCATATCAAACCTTTCTTTTTTTTTTCTTTTTTTTTTTCTACACTGTTTGAAAACACCAGCAGCCCTTAACAGTGTGTGTACATGAAGAATGTACCCAAAACATGCTCGACAGTAACTGGATATTAAAGTACATTAAACATTTTTCCTTCTAAGATAAAGCTACTATTTTAGAGCCACAAGGATTTTAAAGACATCTTTTTGTGTGCGTATCTTCACATCAGTGTTTAAAAGCATGTACCTGAAGTGATGTCCACACTCTGTTTGTCCTCCTCCAGTCTGCGGATCTTCTCTAGCAGTTCTGTCTTCATGGCGTCAAATAGGAGGGTTCTCTCACTCTGTACATTCAAATACACACTTTAGTTGAGCACGTTACACAACATCACTCTTCACACCTGAAACCTACAGCTGCCAGTACACTTAAACAAAAAATTTCTAAAGCAAAATAACTGTTCCTTGGCCAAAATTATATATATAACTGCAACTTTCCACAAGAGGCCAAAAAACTTTTACTTTCAATGTAAGTCAGTGGAACCAGAATATTTTTCAAGCTATTTTTCAGCCTTCTTATTGGTCCATTCATCATGAAATTTTTATACAATGTAAATAACCATTGGCATCTTCAAATGATGTAGAAAACTCAAAATCTACAAAAATGGAGATACATGTTTTTAATTGGAAAACGACGATATATAATATTGCTGCCGTTTACATTGTGGTAAGATTTCATGATGAATGGACCAATAGAAATGCTCCACAATAGCTTGCAAAGAAATCTGGTTCCATTGACTTACATTGCAAGTAAAGACAGTTTTTGGCCTCTCCTGTAAAGTTGCCATTTTGGAGATTCTTGTTTTTCATTGGACAGCGACAATATATTTTATATGTATGGTGCAGTGTGAGCTCCTAATTACTGCCTAGAGATCTCCCCCTAACTGTGACCTAACTGGTCCACTGCACGCAGTGAGCTGCTAGCAGTGCTCAGATGAGATGTGCAGTAAGTGCTATTTAAATATATGTACTGTTTAAGTTTGGCAGAAGTATCATTAAGATCTTTCTTTGTTAGAAGTTTGCTGCAAGTTTAATGGTGTTCCAAATGTGCTGAATAGTGTTACCTCTAGATGTTGTTTTGCTCCCTGTATCTCACACTCGTGTTTGTGTCTGATCACCTGAAGACATAGTTCTTTGTACACACCTACACACAACAACACAAAGACAGACCGCCTTTAAATGTTTCCCTCCAGTGCAGCACCTTAACCCTTATAAGACACTGTTAGCAATATGTTAGAATAACTATTGGTTACTCTCAGCTCATGGTTAGAAGTGGGGAAATCGTGTCTAGGGTGAAGATTGCTGACTGATAGCACTTTTGGATTAGTGAGATGAAGAAGATGTATTTTAGTATACACGTACAGAAAAGCCAGATATGTCAGACCTGACAATACAAAATAAAAACTGATGAGTGATTAAAGACCACTTATACACTGGAAATAAAACCATACACATGACCACAGGCCAGCAATGTATTCATAGATGCTGCACAACAGCACAGACACAGTCATGAGCAAAGGTTTGGACGCCCCCCCCAGTTTTGATCACTTTCATACTGGAAAAAACGTTACACTATGTTTTTTATATATTATGGGTTTTATTTTCCAAAATATGTTAAAGTACATACAAAGTTACACTAAAATGCAGAAATGCTGTATCATGTTTGTTCTCTTTCAAAAATGGGTCATTCAATATTTATTTAGTATTTTAAATGCTTATCTAATGTCTGAATAGAAAGTGTAGAAGTTTGGTTAAGGTAAAAAATGTCCTGATGTGTAATTTGATTGGGGGGTGAGATCCAAACTTTTGCATATGTACAACAAATGCATTTGTACAATTCAGTTCTACAGAGTTGACGGGACTGCAGTGGAGATTTCTGCACATGAAAAGATGAATCATCTATAAATATTTCTTCAGTTTCACACCTGAGACTTTCCTGATTTTAGGTATATACCCCAGGTCTTTTACATTGTAAGTCTTTTTATTCAGTAACAACACAGAAAGCATGTATGAGTGATAGAAACTGCATGTTTTACTTTCTAGTAATCAGTATTTTAGTCTTACCTGCTACTTGGGTGCGTAGTTGCATGTTGTGTTGCAGGGTGGCCAATGGCTCTCGGTACTCTCCTGCTTTTCCCGTCAGGACCTCGTCCAGTTTTACTTTCACCTGATCAAGCCTTTCTCGAAACAGTCTACACACAACAAAAGAAGACCATATGATGTCCTAATGAAAGCCCCCTACTACACACATTTTTCATATATACTGTACTGGTATTACCACATTATCAAATGGAAGGATCTGATGTTTGTGTTCGTCAGTAATTCATTGAGAACTGATGAACATAAAAAGTATTACTAAAAACAGAAAAAGTCCTACGTGTGCACAGCAAAGAAGAGTGTTCTTACTTGTCTTTGAGTTCTAGAAACTGCTTTTCCAGGTCAGACATCTCATCCAGACACTCCATTCTCCTCCTTTCACAATCTTCATCGTCCATCTCTGAGAGAAAATTGCAGCAATACTCATCTACCATCCATTTGCTCTCTCCATCATTCCATTCTCACTAGATTAATAAGCTGTGATACTAAATTGGTGAAGATTTGGTTAGGACAGTGACTTGCACCATCAAAGCCAGCGCATGGTCAACTCTAGAGATGGGACAGTTATCAGTTTTATTGATAATCTGTGATACAAAAAATAATCATAAATATCGTCACTGTCCAGTGAAAAACATGTATCCCCATATTGGGTCGTCTTTCATTTTTCTGCCTCATTCAAACACGACAGCTGCTCTTTATATGTGAAAGTTTTATGATAAATGGACCAATAGAAATGCTCCAAAATCAAATAGAATGAAACATCTTTACATTTTCTACATTCAGTACGTTTTTAGCCTGTACCGTAAAGTTACTATTTTGAAGACTTGTTTTTCTTTGGAGAGCAACAATACACTGTTTAGTTATTTTAAATTCTAATAACTGTGCATGATTAGTATCTTAAAAAGATTATACTTCATGCTATATATATATATATATATATATATATATATATATATATATATATATATATATATATATATATATATATATATATATATATATATATTACAGCTGTGTGGTAAACCGATTTTATCAATTAATTCGAATTTATAGTTAAGGACGATGTGTTTTATGAAAATCGTTTTTTCTCTCAGTTTTAACTTTCACCACCGACACCCCCCTTTGGGCTTACTTACTTTAGAGTGACCCCCCCCTCCCCTGCGCTTGCCTTAGACACACACACACAACATGGCAGCGATTGGGGTTAAGCCAGAATTTGTCCCTAAGAAAGGAGTAACTTCCTCCGTGATCTGGAATTGGTTCGGATTTGCAGCGTTAGACACAGACCAAACAAGTCCTCGTTGTAAGGTGTGTTTGAAAAACAGTTGCCAAAGGAAGCAGTACGCCAAATTTATTCCAACACCTTAAACAGAAGCATGCAGCATAGTTGGAGAAGTGCTGCTCCCAGCAGAATGAAAACAGCCGCTTCGCTAGCACACCACCCAAAATACAGCAAGCAAACTGTGTGCCGTATGATAAGAATGGGGCACGTTGGAAGGCAATCACAGATGCTATAGCGGTGTTTATTACAAAAGACATGGGGCCCATATACATATATATATATATAATGGAAGAGGCGGGTTCATTAACATGTTGAAAGTTTTATACCAGAAGTATGTGCTTTAATTTGAACTTTAACTTAGCAAACAAAATAAAGGTAAAACTTGTTTTAAACTATTTCTTTGTCATCTGTAGTTAGATTTTTAGTAGGTAAAAAAATGGATTAAAATCTGAAATCAGATTTTTTGTGAAAAAATCTAAGATTTTTTTAAAAGCCATATCACCCAGCTATATATATACATATACTATAACTAATCTATAACTAATGCATGTGCATATATATATATATATATATATATATATATATATATATATATATATATATATATATATATATATATATATATATATATTTGCAAATGCATTAGTTACATATATACTGCATATAGGTACAGTATAAGATCTAGATATAGTATACGGCAGAATCTACAAAAAATAATTCGGGTCAATACTGCTGAAATGGTCCTGTTTTAATTTGACCCAGTTTTAACAACATCACTATAATACCATCTGGGTCAGTGATATGACCAGGTCAGCGCTCTGATCAACACACTGATCTATACTTTAACACACCTGAACTCTCCTCGTCCTCCTCTTCATCCTCTTCTGCTTCACTCTCCTCCAGGTCGCTCTCTCGCTCCTCTCCACTCTCCTCCATCGTCTCCTCTGCCTCTCCTCCCTGCCTCTCCCTCTCTTCCTCCACCTCTCCGTTAGCATGAGGCACCTCAGAATCGGCCTCTGTCTCCATTTCCTCCTCCGGTTCTCTGGGAGCAGGCTGGGCTGGCATCACTGCTGTACAGTTAGTGTGTGTAACGACAGGTATTTGTGATGTTTAGCTGATGCATTTCTTTTAGGCGAAGCTGTGAGCCTCGACCTATCCTTGCTCAAAAAGACCTAGGACGCCCTGGAATGCTCCTTTTATGTCCAAGCATGATTATATCACCTGTTTAACATGCTTTCACAATGTTTCCCTGTCCCAGCTTTTCTGAAAACATGACAAATTCTCACCTTCCACCAGTTCTGCAGTTATTATAATGGCCTCAGGTGCCAGAATGTAAGTGCTGCGCCATTTAAGGTGCAATGTGAACATATGAACAAACTACAGGTAGTTTTATAGGCTAAATGTTCCTCAGAAGATGGTAATAGCATTAAATTAATAATTAGGATATTATGAAAACCTAAATCGGCTTATCAGGAAGTAGTGACATTAAGCTGAGTCTGTATTGAAACAATATTTTATATAAAATATATATTTATATATAAATATAAAACCTCTTACAGCCAAATGGTGTGACATTTCATGTGAATAAACATTTGATATGGTTTACCAAAGTTTGCGTAAGGTGTTTGTTGTTGTTATGTAATCATTTGTTATTATTATATTCTTCATGAAACAAAAAGTGCTGTATATTTTATTTGCCTTATATATATCTTGTCAAAATATAGAAAAATGGTTTAGTTTGTGTATCAGTTATTTTTGATTGTTTTCAGCCAGGGCCGGCACTAGGGAGGAAAAGGGGGGCTGACTGGGGCATTACAGATTTTGTCTCACCCCCACACAATCGCGATACAAGCACTGGCTATTAACTCTGAACCAATCACAAAAACACATTTTGCTGTGCAGTGTGAAAATATGTCCTTGCTTATTTTTGATTGGCTTATATTGTAGTTTCCTGATCATATTAGTATTCTCATTTATTACTATTTCCACTTCTGAGTATTATAGTCTTTTCACGAAACAGAGTTGGTCTATCAGTGTATCAGTGTAATGCTAAATTAATGAAGGGGGGTTATTGACACTAATCACAATTAGATCATCTTTTTAAATTTCTATAAGCAAAGTGTACTTTTCAGTCATCAGGTTTGTTACGTTTAAAGGCACATGCAACATTTTTATTTCTTTACCTCGTATAGTAATTTAAGCCAGTATCATTAGATCTGCTATCATCATTTATGCACCAATCAAGCCCTGAATATATTTCTGGCTTTAAAAATATGACTATCAACTTGCCCACACATTATGTTTTACTGCCCCCGTCCAAGCAACGCAGTCCAGAACCGGGGCTGTTTTCAGCACATTTTACAATCCTGTAATAACACTGATAAGCGTGATAACTGTGATCACTGTTATTGTGATATACTACATTTTCATACTGTTTTCTGTCTAGTTTGCAGATATACACCTTCAATAATACGTAGGATACAGCCAACTGAGGAACTGAGTGGGAGCTCTGGAAAAACAGCTTGCTAATCTCCTGCTGATTATAACTAACCTGTTTTTAAATGGGAAAGTTTTTCCCAAATTCAGCTCCAAATGGACGTGCCACATATAAACACAACTCACAAACTCTTACTCTAAACTTCTCCTCCCTTCAATCTACCACTAAATTGCCCCCCATCAATCAGATATTTCTCACAAATGAGTGCTTTGTCTGACTTCTGGAAACCAAAAGGTTCTAAAGGTATGCAGTCCTTCCTTCTAATTAGAGAAGTCTGTTTTAATGAGAACCCACAGGTGTTCAGTTGAGCACAAACAGCTTGTATGACTTCCGTTGGAAAGCATTTCCAACAAAACTGGGACACTCTGGGGCAGATGCACACTAGGCTGGAGGCACCGTGTCCAATGCCAACTGAGGGCTAGAAGGTTATAAAGCCCCCCAGCACTGAGCTGTGAAAGAGGGGAACTGCAATGATGGAGCTACTTCCAGTGCCTTGGGGTGGGCTGGGGTGATCCAGAATTAGTCATCCAACAAGACATGTGGCTGAATGCTATCTGCCCCTCACATCCAGTGTAAAGCCTTCCCAGAACATTTCACGCTGTTGCTGCAGCACAGGGAAGACAAATGCCCTGCTGACACTCTCAGTTTCATAAGAAAACAGAGCAGGTTCTAGACATACAGGGTTACACTACGTGTACATTGTGTACATTTTGGACCGTGTGGTCTCTGGAGTCTGCTTCTGAACTGGACCCAGGTTCGTGGCTACTTCGTGATGTCTGACACTGTTCAGAGGAGCTAGCATTTTAGCCGCGTCTCTGCACACAAAGCTAAAGTTACTTGTAAACTAGCTTTACAACGGGCAGCGCGGCGTTTATTCAATACCGAAACAACACAGCCATAGTGTAAGAGCAATATGAGTATTATAAACCTTTAGTAAAGTCGTTATTACTGCAGAATTAGCGACGCTGTCCTTTAGAAACCCCTCTGTGGACGTTAGTGGGCGCTTACGGATTAGCCGAGTGATGCGGCCAACAAGAGAAACAATAAAATAACAAAAACACACGTTCGTCTACAACCGACATCACAAATGGACACTGTCCGATATCCTTACCTCGTGCTTAGTTTGTGTTCAAGTCATGCAAAAGATGAAATATACGCGCCTGAATATCTAAATCGAGACAAGCGGGACAACTTCTACTTCCTCAGGCTTTTAGCTCCGCACAATGTCGAATTCGCGCTAGCCAATCGGAACACTCCTCAGAATCCGGCCACCCAATAAGAGAGGAGAATCCACACACGGCTGAGTCATCGCTGATAAAGGAAACGGATAGTCAGCCAATAGGAGTGTAGAGGACAGTGTAACCGATTTTAAGTGGAATTGAGTTCCTGAACTGCCCTTTCGCTAATATCCACCGAACCACGGTGAACAGGACACGGTGTCCACATTAATCCCGCCCAAAAACATATTTTATGTTGTGACAATTAACCCTTACTTGTCTGAGAGATTTGAAGTGCAGGCGTCTTATTTTTTTATTTTATTTTAGACCGTACGCCTTTGAACGTGACCAACGTGAATAGGGCAAAGCAATAAACCTTAAATCATCACTGAATTTTTTTCATCTGTTTCATATGACGGCACTTTCGTCATACTGCAAAGAGCTTTTCCATGTGGTCATGATGGGAAAGTAAGTGAGCGTGGAGAAAATACAGTGTAGCCAACTATACAATACAGACACAATAACATGTTTTAAGGGAAATTAGTAAAAATAAAAGACACTCACTGGTATTTCAAATGTTTTTATTAAAGTTGCATAAAGGTGTAACAAAACTGGGAAAAGAGGACACTTTAGTATTGCTACATCTTATCTTTCTTTTTCCTTCCCCAAAGATGACGCTCCACCACAGATTCTTCCATTACTACTAAATTTATTTTATCTCATTTGTTTCTGTGATGCTTCAGTAAGATAAAAAGAGAAATCAACAGCACTGTCATATACAGTACACAGTAATAAAAACTCGCATGTTAAGATTTGCATCTAGAAAATTGGTCTGTTAAATCTAGTCAGCTTCGTTTTCTTGAAAACAGAATTGTTGCAAAGAAAGTACAACAAGGATGTGTTTAATCCTAAACCCTACAAGTTTCTATTTTTACATTTTTATATGCTCTTCAAATGAATGCCTCAAATTTATTTGGTTTGTGTAACACATATGTGACCTAAGGCAACATCTGATATAAAAAAGGGATGAGTGCTGTAAAAAGAGAGGGGGGAAAGCTGCAGGAAGAGGGAGAGTTTGGGGTCCTAAATTGAAATGAACAATGTCTGTGTTTGTTTGTGTGTGTGTGTGAGAGAGAGAGAGAAGCTGTGTGGTTGAAGGGACTGTCTGTCTTGTTTCTCTCACACTATATCTGATTTCAGATCAGCATGTACTATTAATGTAGTCATCACTATAAGACAGCATGTTGGACCTTTTCTGCAGAGTATACCACAATATACTAGAATATGGAGTATGTTGTGGATATCAACAGTAAACCTGAACATTTAATTACAAGGAGATACAAGCAGAGCTAGGTTTAGCTTGACTGTCAGGTGATGTGAATCTTGACAGAGCAAATATTGTTCATGCATTTTTTAACAGTATTTTGAAGCTGCACTATGTAAGTTTTGGGGATTTGGAGACCTCTATGGTGGAAATGTGTAATTGCACAGAAGTAGAAGAGTGGAGGAATCAGTTTTCTAAAATCTCTCAGTCAAAACTTGGTGAATGACTTGTCTTCAGAGGATGTGAGTGACTGAATTATTATTGTTATCAAATCTTCATCAGTAAAAATTTTTTTTCTAAGTTATAAGGCTGCTTTTTTCTATTTTCCTACTGATTCAGTAATGCTTTCAATTTAAACAAATCATACAAAGTGCAACTCTAAATATGGCCCGACTGGTGTACTTTGCCTGTTGCAACTATTTGGAATAAAAAAAAAAAATCATGTGTATCAAGATGCCATGAAATTGTCTTTTCAAGTATCACAATCTAACTATTTTTTCCCCCATAGTCCAGTTTTGCCTTCTAGATTGGGCACTTACTAGTGTAACAGACTTTATTTATGTGAAAAACATTTGCAGTTCACTAGCGCACACACACAGACAGACAGACAGACTGTAAATATGAGTAAATGCGTAAAATCTGTAAACACAAAAGTACAAAATATGCAATCAGCCCCATTAACGGTCTGTTGTATTTGATTGGCTAAGAGGAGGGACGCAGATGGCTGTTTGGTGAAGATGAGTTTGCAGAATCACTTGAAAGAAATCATTATGTGAGGTTGAAATGGCAGTGTTTTTAACATTCTGCAGAAACCTCCACCTTACAGCCTTACACAGACTCTCTCTCCCTCCTTATACGGGAGAAAAACACATGTAAGTGTATTTTTCATAAACAGGTGTATATCAGTATAGGATTTTTTTTTATAATTGTCTATTTTTACTCTTGTAATATATGCCAATATTGTCACACGTGCATATGTAGAAAGATATGCACATTTAGAATAACAAAACAACAGTGCATTGTGTCCACTTTAATATTTACAGACGTTTTGAAAACATATGTAAATACATTTTTTTGCATATGGGCTGCTTATGGGCTGCTGTCTCTGTGTGAGTGTGATCTGATAACTGCAGCTGTGATGTGTGTATCCACTGATCCCTGAGGATGGGGACGCATGTGTGTATGTGTAAACGTGTATGTGTGTATATATAAATATTACACACATACATACATACACATAGACGTTTGAATGTCTAGAGGGAGGTTCAGTTTAAAAAAAAAAACAAAAAAAAACATTTGCTTCAATTTTCAAGCCTTCTTTTGTTACAGATCCCCATTTCTCTCCCATCTACCTCTGCATTGGTTCCACTACAAATAAAGGTCTACATTAACATTCCCTAGCAAAGCCCTTGCTCTCTGTGATGCATACAAGATCAAAGAAACACATAAAATTAAAGAATTACATAAAAAAGGGGACAAGGCCGCTTCTTTCTCATCGCTTCCAAACTTACTATAGCGCAGTAATGGTCATAGCATAGTCTATTAACTACAAACAGCAAGTTTATAGTGAGTGTGGCCACTGGGGACACACACACACAGTATTGCATCAGAGAAAAAAAATTCAACACAACTTCCTAACACCTGAAATAGTTATACGTGTAGAAACATACTGCATTTCTACGAATGCTTAAAAACACTACAAAATCTTTTTCCCCCTTTTACAAAAAAATAAAAATAAAATACCATACCGTTAACAAAATAAAGAAAAACATAAGCCCTGCTTATAAGAATCTGATTGGCTAGATCCTCCCATGACCCCACTTGCTCCTCCTCCTCCTTCTCCTCCTCCTCTCCACCGAATGAAGATGCAGGCCTATGGTTGGTTTGATCGCCTGCTGGTGGGTGGACGGCCGGCAGCGTACAGTGGATAAGGAGGCGTAAGAGGAGCTGGGCAGGTGTTGTGGTGGAGGAGCTTTACTTCTTCTGAGGAGTGCTAAGCTTCTGCATCCCGCGAATTTTATCCAGCAACTCAGATACAAAATCCTACAAGGAGAGGAGGAGAAGACAGTGAAAGTTAATAGCTTCCCCCAACAGCCTCAGCATAACTGTGAAACCAAATATGAATGTGTTGAGTTAATTTGTGAGCCCCTGTGATTGCCCACAGATCTGGTGTTACATTACATTTGGAATATTCATGTCATTGTACCATAATTCTCAATACTACACAGATTTCTTACATAATAAGTAGTCAGTAGGAGCATTTTATTAAACTATTAACACATCCTTCTACAACAGAACACATTTAAATAACTGGTTAGTGATTGCAGATGTGTTTGTGTGTGTATTTGATTCATTGTACAGCAATGTCGTCAGTTACTGAAGGACACTCACTTCAGTAGGTTTGTAACAGTCTACCAGCAGATCCTGTGATGACAAAGACAAAAACACACTGTTAATAAGATAATCCTTTATTAGTCACACAGTGGGGAAATCCACCATGTTATAGCAGCACAACAAGTGATAGCAAGGCACTCAGTACAAAAAATAGATAAATAAACAGTACAGTATATACAATATGAATAATAAAAAGTCAAGAGCTCTTAAGATTGTATTTACAAATAATTGCATGTTGCTTCCTAATTGCAGAGGGGGGATGAAAATATTGCACATTATGTTACACTGAAAAAATTCTATTTTCTGTAAGTGTGTAGCATTTAATTGTGTGTATAAAGTCCGCTGTGTATATGTGGTCAGCTGGGAACACTGCTGGTTGTACAGTCTAACAGCAATAGTTTCTTCCATCCTGCTGCTGTTAGACTGTACAACCAGCACTGTGATGAAAAAAAGTCTCACTTTAAATCTTTAAAAAATAATGTGAGAGGTGCCTAGGAGTGTGTGGACCCCAGTACCTTAACACGTGCAGCACGATCTACATCATTCTGCATGTCCAATAGCTCATCGACATCTATCTCCAGCTCAGGAATGGCCTCCTCCTGCCAGAAAGAGAGAAAGAGAGAGAAAAAGAGAAAGAGAGAGAGACTGTTAAAGGCCCTGTGTTATAAAGGACTATTTTGGATCAGAGAGATATAAATGCCTGCACTGTATGTGACTTTCTGCTATATTTCGATGCTCCCCACAAATGGCTATTCAAAAGAAGCACATGTAAACAATGGAAATGCAGTGTCACTGCAGTGTGTATATATGTGTGTGTGTGTGGGTGTGCACGAGATCCAGTCCCATCTGTTTCAGATGTGTGGTTTGAACAGAGCAGTGCTTTTTTATCACCTTAAAGTAGAACTAAATTCCACTGATTGTCTGCATAGTTTCTACATAATTCCATTGTAATGATGTAAACCAAATGATTCAGAGTCGTTCAGTGTGAAATGTTCACACAACTACTGTAAAGCCATTTGTTGGAACTTATCCATCTCAGGTAATTACTCTTTAAGGTATATTTTGGAGGAGTTAAATGCGTCGGATGTCTGGTTCCCATCACCATAATCTGACTTTCGCTAAAACGAGGCATTTTGCATCACCCCACTCTGAACGACTTTGTTTACATCCCAACCATTTAATTATGCAGAGACTTTTGGGAGGGGGGGGGAGGAGGAGCTGGAAATCCCCTTTAACTGTGCAGTAGCATCAGCTCACCACTGGGGGGCTCTCTTATTAAACAGCTGAATCGGAACACTCTGCCTTTTATTATTCTTGCTGCACAGCCTCCCTGGCTCCCTACAGGCACATTCAAATGAGCTTAGTGAACGAAACACATTTAGATCAACTTACTGAGTGAAATTTACGCGCATGACTCACATTTCCTAATTTGGCTTCATAGGAACTGAACACGCAAGGAGAGCAAAGAAAACTGCAGAGAGACAGAGACAACGGAGGACATTGAGAACAAAATGCTATTATATGAATTAACAAATATGCTGGAAATACTCTAATGAGTGCAGCAATGAAAAGCACATGGTACTACTGAAAAAATAGCAATCAGAGTTTGTTAAAAAAGATGATGTTGGTGGTCCAGTACTCAGAAAGATAACAATTGGAAGAACAGGCCCAGGCCTGTGTGATAACCAGGCTTTTGTGTAGAACCTGATTTACTAAAGCCATGTATAAAGAATTCTTTGCCACACCAAATCAGCCCAGGTTAAAGAAACCGTGCGAGCAAAACAGTTTAAAATGTACGGGGGGAGGAAAACAGTTCATATAGTATATGTGTAGTATTACAACCACAGTCTACCATGAGTTCTCACGACACAAGAGGCATGACAGATCTTAACATGACAGAACACATGGCAGAAGTATCACCTCTCACATTCTCTGTAGTAGCTGACACAGCAGTGTTTTTGGGTCTTGGCTAGCTTTGTTATTCTGTTTTTGTTTTTATGTTGTACCTTCAGAAATGACAATACAAGCTGCACAACCACAAACTCAACCACAATGACAACAACAACAACAATAACCTGTATATACTGTGCTCTACACCGAAAGGAAAAAAAACACTAGAAACATAAAATATTTTGGTATGAATGAAATAAGATATAGACCTGTGAGGTTGTGGTGTCATTTTAAAGCTGGCATCAGATCCAAATAAAGGTCTGCTCACACAGAGTGGGATTCCCTTTTCTTTTGCACACAAAAGCAGCATGTGGTTTTTAACGTAGTGGGACCTTCAACACTGAAAACGTTTCTTATTCTTCTAGACACTGCATCTAAAACCGTACATGAACTGGATACATACAGTTTTTTTTTTTAAAGAAAAGAACACTAGCTGAAGCTGAAAAGGTGTGATTCTTAGTTGTCAGTGGAACCTCTGAGCTGAGACTTCTGCTTGTTATTCCTTTCATTATAAAGGAGTGAATGAACTGCAGTTATAAACTGTTACTATAGTGTTACTATATACAGTTACTATAACAGTACTGTATACAGTGACTATAGTGTTACTATATACAGTGACTAACGTTACTATATACAGTTACTACAACACTATTGTATACAGTGACTTATGTTACTACATACAGTGACTATGACGTTACTATATACAGTTACTACAACGTTACTATTCAGTGACTACATTACTATATACACTTAATATAACGTTACTATATACAGTGACTATAGTGTTACTATATACAGTGAATAACATTACTATATACAGTGACTATAACGTTACTATATACAGTGAATAACATTACTATATACAGTTACTATAACGTTACTATATACAGTGAATAACATTACTATATACAGTTACTATAACGTTACTATACAGAGTGATTACATCGTTACTATATACATTGACAACAACCATCATTCATAGCCTTTCAGCTCTGCTCCCCCATGTTTATTGCCAACGCAATTTAGTTTTATGCACTTTTTGTGCTTTGCTACAAGTGAGATGATCCTTCCTGTCCTCCTGACACGCATTTGTTTGGGCTACAACCATGGCAATGGAGAGCTGATTGGTCAGCTTGATTTTAACACATCCATAAATAGAACAGCTCTGATTAAAATTTCACCCAGTCTGTCAGTGTTACACTGTGTGAAGGGTGTGAAGGACGGCATTATTATACGCGTGTTAGTTTTCAGCATTTTTGTCAGTAAAACTGGGACTGGGTGTGAGTAGGCCTTAAGGAATACTGAGTCTAAGCTGGTTTTCTCTACTGGAAAACTGAATAGCGATTATGAACACAGCCGCAGACATGTTCTGTCCTGTGGAAAATAAAGGTTAAATCCTTGAAATGCCTCGAGATTGCTAAGAAATTAAAACAGGAATAATTATACATACATGCTAATCACACTTCCCAATCTGTGGTGTGTTGATGCGCCATATCAGTGTAAATGCATTGTTAACTTGCATGTAGCAATACTTATATTTCAATATTCCTTAAAAGATCAATTAGGGAGAGGATGCAGACTGCTGCATCTATACTCTAAACAGGGGCATCAAACGACCAGAACATGCACAGTGTCTCCTCCTCCTCCTTCTTCTTCACCATCAAACTTCATCCCTTTAATTCCCAAGACCATGCCCAGCAGTGGAAAGCAACACCAATGTTAACTGCTTCCATTTACATTCTTTACGAGAGTAGGTGGCGGTGATCGTTTGCTAGGAGTTTTAGTGATCACTGCATTTTCATTGGTTTCCAGCCCTTAAAATGATCTAACTGAGAGCAGCACCTTCAGCGTGACTGACGAGAGATTGGAAAAAGACAGTGCTACTTCCTCATCCTCTCATGTTGGACTGACAGACTCAACGCTACAGTGACTCACCTATATATTGTGTATATATTTTTATTTCTTATCTTATTTATTAGTGAATGGAGGAACAGCAAAGTAAGAATTTCATTGTACAGTGAACACTGTCTGTTCTGCTGTGCACATGACAATAAAACTCTTGGATCTTGAATCTTGAACCACCTCTTGAGATACAAAGTGGTATTACAAGGCAGGACAGGCCAGGGCTAGCTCTGCAACACAATGCATAGACTAACTACCTACAAAATGATGGACAACTTCCATTTCAAACTATATGACAATGGATGACACTTGAAGGATGCATGCCTAAAGAGGTTGTTTAACCTGGATTGAAAAAACCATGACAAACACTGGTCAATGGCATTGGTCATCTATAGCTGGACTGTCTCCAGGCCACAATATCAACTAGTATGCGCAGAACGATCATGCTACTTGACCCAAGCACAGAAAGTAACTTGACATCAAATAGCATTAAAACTGTCCCCAAGGCACAACAGGAGGATGGACTGAAAAGCAGAACAGGCGGGCTTCAGTAGGACTAATGTGCCTGTCTCAGCTTTATAGCTTTGCTAATACCCTCCAGCAAACACAGCAAATCTTTTTAAGATACTTTAGACCAAATATGATTTAATGCTCTTGCTGGGTGTATTTAGTTTTGATCCGCTGCTGTGTTTGGATATTTTTATCAGTAACGTTTGCATACACAGCTAACTGCCCTTTGGGAGCAGCTGGACATGAAACAGACGGATTTGGAAATAACTGTCAAAAGTCACTGGCTGCAGATTTGTTTTTCTTTTTCTCTCAGTTGGCTCTCACATCTACTCTCTCCGTCTACGTGCTTTCTATATCTACACTCAGCTTTCCTGATGCTCTACTTTTTTTTTCTCCTTCCCCTCCACTTAAGTTTCATTTGTTCTACTTGTTACAGTGTGTTATAATCAGCCTGTTGAACATGCAGTTTAGATTCCAGCTACAGTTGAGTATAAAAATAGACCTCAAACCAGTGGCTGGAAAAGCAGGGCCTAAATTACATGCTGCACTATTTCTCCTCTCTTCTCCTCCCTCCAGTCCTCGTATTCTTCCCTCTTGCATAAAGTCTCTCTCTGTGAGGCCTGGTTAATAGTCCTACTCTTTCTTCAGCCCACCACATCTCCCCCCTCTCATTTTTTCCTCTGTTTTTATCTCCTTTTCCCTTCCTTTCACTGATTTTTCTCTTTCTCTCTATCTTTTACTCTCCTTTCTTTTAAGTCAGTTCTCCCTCTTTCTCTCTTTCTACCAGTCCTTTCTCACTCCCTTTTTTTCCTCTTACGCTCCCTCCCCCTTCTTTCTGTCCTCTCATTGTGGTTTGTGAAGTGACTCACTGAAGTGCTAGGAGAGTAAAATATATCCAGACTAAGGAAACGAGTGGTGCTTTTTAAAGCTCCACTGTTCTGCTGCACATTAGCGCGGTGGTTTAAAGCGCAGGCAGGCCGTGTTCTGCAGTGGAAAATCAAACAGCAGAGAATAAAACTGCTTCAAAGTGCTCTCTTTTCCACTGTTACTCTCACTCTTTCCTCTTTTCACTCCTCTCTTCCTCCCCCTCGGTTTGAGCTGCCCAGACCAGCTGTCACTGCACCTGCCCAACTGCCCCCTGCCCAAATCTCACACTCTCACACTGGCAAGCACTCTTCACACAGACGACCTTTCACTCAGGAACAGAGTAGTACACTGATACTGCTGCCATAGTATGTCTCTGTTCCTTCACACACACTCTCACACACACACACACACACAGTTGTATGCAAAAGTTCGGGTGCCCTGATCACGTTAGAAAAAAGAATTAAAAAAAAAAAAAAAAAAAAAAAAAAAGAAACACATTCTCAACAGGGAACATATTCCTGCTAACTTTATTGCATGAATTTAACATAAATTTAACATGTACAGATGTTCAATGTACAAAAGTTAAGGCGTATCAAGATACAAAGATCACAGTTCAATATACTGCAATATATTGTGATACTGTGATCAAGGCAATCACAACATATCAAACATTTTTATGTATCGCCTCAATTACAGTAATACAATATATCAACCAATGAAGCCTTCTCGGGAAAGAGAGGAGAGTGTGCATGTGTGTGGCTGAGCGTGTGAACACTATGCATATTTCAAGGGTTAAAGAAACTGAAGTGAGGCAACACTGAGGTATTTAAGATGTAGAGCGTGTGAGTGTGTTAACATGAGCAGAGTTCTCAGAATGATGGACAGACATACTGCAAAAAGAAAATTTACTGAACACATGGACACCATGTGCTACCGACCCGAGAGAGAGAGAGAGAGAGAGAGAGAGAGAGAGCAAGACAGACAGAAAGAAAAAAGAGAGAACAACAGTGTAAGGATGAGAATGAAAAGCATACAGAGAAAGAAAGACAGAATGACAGAAAGGAGAGACAACATGTGAGAAAGCAACATTCAAAGGAAGTCAGAGAGAGAGAGAGAGAGAGAGAGAGAGAGAGAGAGAGAGAGAGAGAGAGAGAGAGAGAGAGAGAGAGAGAGAGAGATGAAGACAGAGAGGAATCTGCAGATCAGTCAGCAGGTTAATGGGATAATCACCTCCAGTAAATAAAATAATTGCTGAAACATACACTCAAACTGATCCTCATTTAATCCACTGAACATCTGAGATAATCTCTGTTTTTACTCTCTCACACACACACAAACACAAATACACAATCCTAATCTAAACATTTACTGAGCGATGAGTGATACACTGAGGATGAGCATGGCACACGTTATATGAGTCAGGCTTCGTGTGTGTGTTCCATCCTGTGTGATTCAGTGGGTGTTTAGTGTGAGTCAGTGTGAATAATTGGAAGTATTTGTCAGTGTGGGGTGTGCTGGCATACATGTGTGTATGTGTGTGTGTACATGTGTGTTGAGTTTAGAGCTTGTTTAAGTGTTGTGTTTGTCTTTGTGAGCATGTGTGACTGTGTGCAGGTCAGTGCTGTGTCTACTGTATGTGTGTATCACTGCTGGGCTATGACCTGCTACACGTGTGTTTAGTGGTGTGAATCCTTGCTCTCCAAATCTCCGAAACTTGCTTCTTAGTTAGCTTTAACTGGACGAGCCACTTAAAGAACATACATTAGTGATCATTTCAGTGGAATCATTTGTAGTGTTTACATACTACTGATGATTAATCTTTGTCAGCAGTTCTTAATTTAGGAGTCATAAGATGTGGAGGAGGTGATTCGGTGCTGCGGGTTCATGTTCAGCACAGCCGACGTGTCTCATTTTAAACAGCATGCAAGCATATTTGTCTTTTTAAGGTGTTCGATTTTACAAATGTTAACATCATCTTTAAAATATGATGTAATTCACGTATCAATATCCTGGTAAAACAGTGACTGGTGGGTGAGTTAAAGTGAGAGTAAGCTAGTAAAAGTCAAAGATTTCAGCAGCAGGAGTCTTTATTTGTCTTTATCAGCGCTCGTTGAGATATTATTGATTTTTCATTTCTATGAGTGTGTACAGTTACTGTGCACTCCATTAGACTCTTACTACCTTGTCGGTCCACCTTCTACATGTAAAGTTAGAGATAGCTTGTCTGTTGCTGCACAGTTTGCGTTAGTCATCCTCTAGTCCTTCATCAGTGGTCAGCTTCCGGCCACAGAATGCTTTTTGGTTGGTGAGACTGCTGTGTGTGATCCCCTCTGTTCAACACACACAAATACACACTAACATGCCATACCATGTCAGTGCTGAAAATAATACCTGCTCTATGGGGGTCCTGACTACTGACGAATGGAGTAAAGGGGGGTAACAAAGTATACAACAGATGAGAGAAACAGATGGACTATGGTCTGTAATTGTAGAACTACAAAATGCACCTATATGGCAAATGGAGCGTGACACACCAGTCACTGTTTTTAAAGGTAACAAAAACATTACATATAAAATGTGCCATTAATTTTGCAATTAAACAATTATTGTGAATTTAAAATGTGCAGAACTGCGAGTGTGTGTTCTTGTAGAGGTATAGTTGTGAGAACCACGTCCTCACTAGTATAGTACAGTCAGTTTATTTTTAGTAAACTTTAGGACGTCATTTTCTCCAGAAATCAAGTTAAAAAAAAAAAATTTAGTAGAGCAGAAAATTAGTCTTTGGGGTACTAAGGTTAAGGTTAGGGTTAGGTTTAGGTGTAGGTGTAGTATTGTTTAGTTATAGGACAACAAAGATCAATAGAAACCTATGGATGACCTCACTAATATAGTAAGACAAACGTGTGTGTGTATGTGTGTGTGTGTGTGTGTGTGTGTGTGTGTGTGTGTGTGCACATATCTGCTCCAGGCTGTGTGTGTGTTCAGCATGAATGTGATGTGACAATATGAGAGCAGGTCAGTCTTGGCTTCAGCACTCCTCTGACCCACATAACACATGACTGCCTTCATCACAGAGGAAGAGGAGGGGAGCTGAAATGAGGAACAAGATGGTCTGCATACAGGCTCCGCCTCCCCCCCAAACCTACCCCACACATGTATACACATGTACGCGAGCACACACGCATGCACAAACAGGCGCCTAACTACACCCCAAGGGCCTTGTGCTGCTAGGCAACTCTCTTCCAAACACTAACTTGGAACCAGAGTCAGTGTATAGTGTTACAGAGACATGCAATAGATTTTATACTGACATATTATAAAAGAAGCCTCTCAGTGGGCCAGAAGCACTTATACAGCAGTCAAGGTCCTCCCATCGGAGAGGTAGCGCATGAGAAGGCTGCTAAACTACATCCAGCTTGAAGGCAGCTTAGACTCATTACCAGCCTCCAATTTCGAAGGGGAATTCCACCATCACATTTCTGCATAATTCAATCATTAAAATGCAAACAAAGTCATTTGGAGTGGTTTGATGGTAAAGGCTCTGTTCTGCTGTAGAGAAACTCACACAGACAGAGTTGTTTACAACAGTGATGAAACAAACCACACGTTTAAAGAGTGAAGCACCTCTAAAAGCTCACTCACAGAACGTTTTTAACCATAATAGTGAAAAATAGCATGGTCGCTACACCACAGTTTAAAATACGCTGATGAAAACACAAGTAGATGTCCCGTTTTAACAAATTTCAAAGAGAAATTACTGCATTGAGAATAACACAATGTCACTGATGCAAAGCAACAGTCTGTTTTATTTATTGCGTTGACGTATACCTTCACTGTATGGTTCTTCACATCATTTAACATTCACTTTTAACCAAATTCTCTGAACAAGTACACAAATGCTACGACAAGCTTGGAAATGATATAAAGTAATGACAAAAAAAACATTAGCCCTCTCGCAGTCTTACAAGTGACTCATACCAAGTAACAAATACCATGTTTAGAGAGTGTTTTATTATATTTTTGAAATTAAGTTTTGGTCTAAAATGTAATAAATGTAAAAACACTTTACTATTGGTGGTTTTGCAAAGATTGGTAAATCATTAAAGGAGCAATAGGTAAGATTACACCACGGACAAAACTTGATACAAAACTTGATGATTCCTTAGACTGGTAAGTAAACAGAGTGGGAGGGAGGAGGAGGAGGAGGGAGTCTAAGGAATATTAATTCAATAGATTTTGTCACCTTACATATTGCTCCTTTAACAAGATTAGGACCACCCAGTTTACATCAAAAGGAGAGAAATATGGTGAGATATATGGGTAAGTTACTGGCCATTGAAACATGATTCAGTAAACTTAGTACATGGTTACTATTTGCCTTTAAGAACAAGATTAACCTAATTAGAAAGAAAAATCACAGATTCCCTGGGTCTCTACAATCCACCAATTCATATCAAAGCATGTTGTTTACAGTGTAACAATTTAATAATATAGGAATTCCTTTTAAAATTATCTTTTTCAACTCACAACTTTCTTTCGGCTATAAAAGATGTACTAAAACTTGTACTTTGTATTAATGAAGTGCATAGTATATGGTGTTTTCCACTTAAGTAATGATGGAAAGAAACTAAAACTATGTAAACACAGTTCTGTGTAATGTCGCTGCACATACAGTAACAGAGGCAGTGCATTACAACACTTCTCGGCCTGTTAGACAACGGAAAGGCTTGCAAGCCCCTTCGTTTGTCCAAACATAGCTCTGAATGGCTCGCTGCTTTTATAAAACACTGACAAAATGCAATACTTTGGCATTAGAGCGCACTTTGGTTCCATGATGCTTTGCACATGCTTAGCCAGACTGTGTACAGTTCCAAAAACGGTAAGAAAAGGCTGTCGTTGCATGTTAACGTTTACAGGCCATGTGAACTGTTGAGCAGGTTGGACAGGTACTGGATGATAAGAGGGGGGAGTTACAGTCACACTGGTTTGTGGCCTTGTTCATGGCCCGAGGCGGGATTCTGAGGCAGAGCATGGCTGTGCTAGATGTCCAAAAGATTTCAATAAGAGCCGTTTTTCTCTTGTACTCTGGCTGCAGTTCTAAATAAAAAAATAATATGGACACAAACTTCGAGCCTCTTCGGTGTTAGGGTTAATAAAAAAATACAATAAACAATTAGCATAATTTTAGGTTTGTGAGTTATTTAACATGTGGTGGTTGTATGAGGGAAAGACTGATTAAGGGATAGAGGGAATTTTGGAAGGCCTCTGCCTGTAGCTAGAAGGTTGGGCAATAGACAGAAGGAGGGGTTTGGGGCATGTCCTTACCCCCCAAAGTTTAGTAATTGCATTACTGAACCTGGTCTTGTTGAACTTGTCTTGGCTCAGTGGATACAGAGTTAGTAGAACATCTCTATCTGAGCCAATGCCAGTGATGCATTTCTCTGTCTGAGTAAGCTTTGAGCCAAATGATCTAAACCAGAACATCTGCGGCTTTCAGCTGAACGTGGCTTTAGTGCAGGTGGCAGGGTTGCTGGTACTGAGATAGGGGTGTCAGAGAGATGATGAGTGACTATGTTCAGACAGGAAGTAGGAAGTGAGTTGATAAAGGTCACAGTGAGAAATCCAGGCTTTCATCAGTGGTAGATCTTTGATTATCTCTCTTGCTCATCGCTCTGTCTCTCTTTGGCTTTATACCCACGCTACATACGCTTGCACAGAATTGCTTAATAGCACGAATTGCTTAATATCCAAACTTTTTCAGGAACAAACTCACAGGTCAAAACAAAACCTGAAACACAATCTTAGTGCAAACCCACTTCCTATACTTTCAAGCCAAAACATGAAGTTCATGCATGTCAGTTCCCATTTATAGAGGCATTTAAAGTAAAGGATGATTAGACAAGTTGCAGATGACGTATGACTGAGTGTCACTTACTGCAGCAGAGAGGAGTCAAAGTGATACATGGGAAACGCTCATAGCTGAGAACTAAACCACAGTGGTGAGCATAGCTGACATACTTGTTGCCTTCGCTGCTGGAGTCTGATGTAGGCAAACAGAAGAAAGGTATGTTTTTATCAAGCATGCTAGAGTTAGCCCTGACAGAGGACGGAGACTGTGAGAAGGGATGCATGAGAGGAATGTGTCCTCGTCACATGAAGTGTTGCAGAGACTGCAGTGCCTGCCACACATATGCTACACCTCCCCAACAAAGTATACTGACAGCCACTCAAGTACATTTTCTATAATTTCATATATCATTCCAAAGAGAATTCTTGTTTAGTGTACACTGTTATGAATACACAGGGATACACAGTTATTGATGCCAAGCATCACTTATTTCCCCCTGTGGTCGTCTCCATGACCCCCACATTTAACCATGAGCTTTTTCACATCCAACAACATTCATGCTCTCTTGTTTGATGCATTATTTAAATATCCGAATAAGAAGATGAAAGCGGTCTGGAGTTTGGTTATATAGTCATAGCCAGAAATATTGCAGTTTTTCTTCCAAATCACAAAAAATGAACAAATTCACTCCAAAAGCAGTTGAAATGTTTTCTCTAAAGGAGATCTAATGTGTATTTTTGGTTTCCTGCCTTTCCTTTATTGTGTTATGTAGCTGTTCATGCATGTAAACAGTCTGCAGAAGTTTACGGCAGGGTAAAAAAACAAGGTACACGCCAGAGAGAGACAGACTCTCTCCCACAGAAAACACTGTGTCTGAAAACTCAGCTGTCTGAGATGTCCTGTTGGATATTCCAGCTCTTTTTACCGTTACAAGATGACATCAGTTCGTAACATCCTTACTGCCCACCTTCCAACACAACTTACCACAAAGCACAGGGAGCTGAAACAGTAAATTCTTGCCACTTTGAATGACTTTCAGGATCAGACAGTTACTCAAACTGCTACAGCAGAACAGACGGCATTATGAGAACAGACACAGCAGTGTGGGGGTGGGACTTGTAGCAGGGTGCCAGAGATTGACCAATCAGAGCACACTGGGGTGGTGGGAGGCAGAGCTTAAAAACACAGGAGCTCTAACAGCATTTCAGATAGAATAAAGATGTACAGAATGAGAGAAAATATTGTATTTTGGGTAAAACAAAGGTGTGTAAATCTATTCTAGTGGACCCTAAACAATAAAGAACATTGAAAATGAGCTTAACAGGTCTTTACTAAACTGGTAAAAAAACAATCCCTGACATCTATATTAACTACACCTGTAACTTGTGAAAGGCATGTTTAATATAAAGGTGGTCTGCCTGCTCAAAATCATATGCCTGATCGTTTTGTTATGATAAGATTCTAATTATTATCGTAGTTTTTTGGTAATGCTTCAAAACAAACACAGAAAATACATGAGTGAATGAAAAATCAACTCAGTTTTAATAATGTTCTGGAGGAATTCCACAAGAGGCAGCTGGTGTTGTGATGTAGAGAGCCAGAGGGGAACACAGTGGTCTGGTCTGAGGTGAAGGCACTCTGATCAGACTGGAGTTTGTTTCTGGCTGCCTGCTGTCTCTCATCACACACACACTCTTATCAGCCTTTTGCACACTGAACAATAACACACACACACAAAGGCTGACTGTTTGTCCCTGTTAACCCAAGAGCGACAGTGAGAGACCGAGGGAATAAGAGAATAAGAGAGAGAAGTAAAGAATATAAAGAAAGAAAAGAAAGAGTGAATCAGATATACAACATGCAAGTGGTGTTAAAGAAAAAAAGCAACTGAGAGAGAGAGAGAGAAAGAGAGAGAAAGAGAAAGAGAGACAGCTGGGTACATTCCTGTGCTGATTTGAGCTAAACCCTATTGCAGAGAGACAGCAGAGATTGATAAGCGGCAACTCCGTATGAGATAAGAGGGCTGGAGTGTTAATAGTAGAACAGAAAATGAAGAGAAAAACAAAGTGTGGCTGTCTTTACTTTATTGATCCATTATAATGGCAATTAACTGAGTAATAAACTAAAGAATTGCAAACTCAACATATTTATTTACAAAAAACATTCACAGAACTAATATGAACAAGGAAGTTTTTAAAATAGATTGAATTAACTGTTTACCTTAAACATACCATATCATAGGGAGATCGCAAGTTCAGCCCTGGCAATGCCATATCTATTCATGTTTGGGACTCCAGGAGAGCATAAATGGCTCTTTTGTGATGGGTAGGATGACCCCCCCCCCCACTACTCAGCGTAACGTTAGCCAATGTGGGCGTCTGTTAGCTGATGTAGCAGAATTCACGGTCAGTGTTTTTCTTCAAGGTCAGTAGCAGTTTACAAAAATGTGGTGGCATTGGGAGTCAAGTGGGGAAATAGGTGGAAGAGTGGAAGGGGTGAGAAAAAAAGAATGCATAAAATCAGGAGAATATAAATACCTGTTTGTCTATCAGGATGAGAGAGAACAGTAGGAGAATTTACTGTATGCATTATCTTCACACAAACTGCCAACAGATCATAGCTGATTCTTCAAGAACCTACTTTTTATTTATTTCTTTATTTATTAATTATTTTATTCAAGCAACCAGGTTTAATGGAGTGATAGTGACAACCATAGTTTAGCCTATCTAAACTACAGGCCTAGGCTGTGACTGTTCAGACTACAACAACAAACTCTGAGTCCGCTGGGAGGGAATACACGCCTCATAAATAGTGAGTTCCCACAGCTACAGACAGTTAGCACACACACATAGCAGGTCACTACAGGGTTAACACCCCATTTCCTGCTCGCCAAAGCCACAGGAGTAAAATAACAGTAAATAGTGGTGGAAAAAAAGACGAGAGCAAGGGAGAGAGGGATGAACCAAACAGAAGAATGAGTGGAGGCCTGTCTGTAATACAGAGGGAGGCTTAATTAGGATAAGTGATGATGACCTCACATGACAAATCACACTAGATCTCGAGTCCACAGGGCCCGTCACGCCAGTCAATACGCAGAATATACTAAAGCTAGCTCTTCTTCATTCTCAGTAATTTATGCATGAGAGAGAGAGACAGAGAGAGACAGAGAGAGTGAGCGATAAACTGAGCCGTGGATTCAGCTCATCTCAAAGAGAGGCTTTACATCAGAGCAGAAATCGGTTAAATGGCCTGGTCCGCTCCCTCCTCGGACGGCTAGTCGATGCTCAGCCTGAAAAGAGAAAGCCCACTGGCCTTGCTTAATTTGACTCTGGAATTTATACCCACTTAGTTACACTTAAATTAGTTACAAATTCAATTACAAATACATACAGAAATTAAATTTGGTTGCTGGCGATTGGCATCGGTTTAGAGAAGTATGTTGTGTGTTTCTGCTTATAACGTTTTCTGACCTTTCTGTAACCAGCTCATCATTTAAAACTCTTTTTCCAGCAATAAGAGTATTTTCTCCAGTACGAACACCAAGTAACACTAGAACAGATGTAAATATCTATCTATCTATCTATCTATCTATCTATCTATATGAGAGACAGAGGGACGTGATGGATGTGATGACAGAAACAAACAACAAGGCGAGTTAGGTGAATCAATATGTGATATGTGGCTAGACTTGCTTGGTCAATACTACTATCTGAGGTGTGAGGTGGAAAAGCATGCTCAGTCAATACTGAGTAAGAAGGAAATCCCTCTTTCTTTAATTTATCACGCTTGGCTGCCAAATGTATTCGCCGCTACAGCTCGCACTACCAGCTAGTGTTTATGTGTGTAAGGAAGCGAGAGAGAAAAATCTGCCAGGGTATACCCTGCCAGTCTGCCTCCAATCTCCCCTACTTAGCCCTTAATCTCTCTTTCTCACTCTCCCTCTCTCTCCCTCCCTTTACAGTCTGTCGTTTCTGGAGCGGAATAAACCCGCTGAGCGCTCCTCATATTTTAGCATATTTAGTCGGACAGTCTGTGAAAGTGTGTGTTCATGTACTGTAGATGTTTATTAAAGCAGGAACATGTTGCTCTTTGTATTACCCACAATTACAGACAAATGCCATAAGTGTGCAGTCTCATTAAATAATTATTTTAAAAAAACGTGAAGCATGATATATCAAAACTACGCATCAATCACTTCTGAATGAATAAACACAATGTTCAGTCTAAACCTGGTGGTTTAATCCATCTTTGGAAAATGGCTGCTGTCCTGCTCTGCTCCACTTTCACTAATTACAGGTTTCTAACAGTAATTACCTCAAAGCTCTTTACGCTAATGAAAGCAGTTGACTTTGGCTAAAGGCAGTGAGGGAGTGCACTACCGGCCTTTGACCTACTGAGCTTGATGATGTCACAGGTCACATGGTCCAGACTCTTGGATTTCGACTAGTTGATGAGTACACAGGGATAGATTTGTCTAGACGGGTTTCAAGATGAAGTGAGGGGAGAAGAGGATTGGGAAAAGGAATGAGGAACGCATTCAAGGTTTAATTCCTACTGTGTCCTAGTGAGACCTTTGACTGCAGACTCTTACTAAGCAGACTTGGGAATGTATCATATTATGATATGTTTCACGGTAGGTTTTAAGCAAGCAACCAACCAACGAGACCCTGTTGTTACTCTTTGACGTATAGGAGCGCAACAAAGTGCTACAACCCAAACATACCCACTTAAAAAGCGCTACACCAACAAACACAAAGAAAGCTTGTGAATAACATTCGAAGACATGATGTAAACTTCACAAACTTTTTTTTTTTTAGTTCAGTGACCAGATGTCGCTCTGAGGGGCTCACAGACTGGCGGGAGGGGCATGGATGTACATATATGAGTCTCATGCCGGGAACACACTACATTATTTGCCATGATTTTGTCATAGCCCACAAATTGGCTTGAAATGAGAAAAAAGAAACTGGCATTGTAGTGTGACACAAGGGTGTAGATTTGCTCTTAACATTGGTGGAGACCTAAAAATCTACCCCAACCATTCCCCCCACTAGGCCCTCAAACGGCTATTCATTCATTTTACATGTCAATTGATTTTAGTTGTGGCATATTTGCATCGATTATTAGCTGTCTCGCAATGCATCGGTACATAAAATGCAGCAAATGAATAAAATGCAGACAATCATTGTCAAATATTGGCCAAATCCAAACATCTATCCAGAACTGATAACTCTTTTAAGCAAATCTGCCAATAATGATATAAAGTCCTATATGATCTGCAATGTTTGCACTGAGCTATCATTATTAACCCTACACATTCCACTACGACGCTCAGACCTATACCACATTTCATCCTACAGTTCGTAAACATGACGTTACCATGCTAACAGCAGCTTTGCACAGTAACCATAAAACCCATAACACAGTTATCACAGAAAGGAGACAGTGTGTCTCTTGGCTGTACTTAACTTGGTTTGCTCAGTCAGATTTTAGTGCTGAATAAAGTGTTTGGATGGAGACAGTGGCTATTTTCAGCAGCTTGCCTTTACATAAGGCCCGCTGGCCTCCAGAGGGCCCGCCACCTCACAGGGCCTTTTTAATCTTCCTGATTTATTCTGAGAAAAGACAGAAACAGGCAGCAGACTTCAGACTACAGTAGACTGTGAAATCTGTAGTCCAGCTGAGTGTTCTGGTCATCACAAATCAAATATCCCTGTCTCTTTCTACACATATAGCTGTTCTGTGAACATGCAATTAGAAATACCCCTGAGAAGAGACCCTGAACTGACCAGGTGACCATTCTGCTAATCGCATAACTGACAATGACCTTTATTTACAAAGAAAAGAAAAACAAGACTGGAGGTAATTCACACATTTATCCATGTGGTTAGTTAATAAATTGGAGCAGGGTTCTGTTCAACCTTGTCATGTCATTCAAAGAGTTTATCGCATTCTAACTCCAGTGGGTTAAATTACATAATGGCCATACGTAATAAGCCCTGTCCTGCCTTACTTAAGTACATACGAGTACATCAGTGGAGGATTAGGCCTCTCAGACTACAAACTTACTGTATCTGAATGTACTGTTATTCAGGTTTAAAGACAATTTATTTCTAGTTTGTACTATCCAGTAACTAACAGCTTTATATCTTTACCTGTAACACACAGCTTGTACCACAGAGTTTGTAAAAGCTTGTATGTGAACTTTGGAAGAAGCCGCTGCTCTGAGTTCACTGCAAATGCATCATGATGAGTTTAGAAAACAGAGGTTACACATATACAGTTGGTCACTTTGCCTTTAAAACCTAATGACAGACACATAGTAACCATCTGTTTTTAGAATATAACTGTAGAGAGATCTATGGATTAGCCAGCCTATGCATTTCAGTGTTCAGTGCATCGAAGCATGAAGACAATGACCAGACACTGACATCTTGATACCAACTTGCTTGACATCTTGACCAACTCTGCATGAACTGGAGGGTCCAGGTGACTGAAAGCAATATAACAAACAAGACCTCAGTAGTTTACAGGGGAAGTCTCCTAAATAATCATGACACCCAAACACACACCTCTACTCAAATCCAGCTTGTCTGAAAGGCATTTACTTGTTAGATTACATACATACATATTATATTATAATGTTCAAGAATTATATATATATATATATATATATATATATATATATATATATATATATATATATATATATATATATATATATATATATATATATATATATATATATACCCACTGACGCATTGCTGACAGGTTGTAAAGTTCTGTTTATCAGCGCAAATACACAAGTTAAAAAATTGCTTAGTAGGGTTGGTCAGAGGTATTGGTATCCCTATCACCAATATTAATACTGCAATATATACTAATATAATTATGTGGGCTGGTGCTTATGTAGCAGCACCAGCCCACATATACGTGCCTAATTCAAGCACTCAGAGCTGAAACCCTGCTTATAGCTTCAGTGTGAATGGGCAGAGCTGAACTGCTTTGGACTGAAAAAGTGGGTATATGTAAATGAGTTGGTTTTGGAGACATTACAGCAACTATGAATTCAAATCGGGCCATTTTTGCAGCTTATTTCTGTGAAAAAAGATGTGAAAGCACAGGAAATGCAGGAAACTCAGTTTGTTTTAAGTCAGTTAGAAAGTGCAAGTGAAATATTCAAATGTTAGGGAAATGTACATTTGAGTGTCTACATCTGAAGCCAGCGAGTGTCAAAATAAGCCCCCACCCCCCATTAGTAAAAACCGGGCTAGCTGTTTCCTCCTAAGAGCTTGTTTTGACTGAAGCGGAAGTCCAAGAGACAATGACAATTAGACAAGAGCTGCAGGGACAATTTATGGAGTATATGAAGTACCTTTCTTCATACTAGAGTAAATAAAAGAGTAATTTAAAGGAGAACCGGTTTTGGTTCAGGTGAGTGAGTACTCACCCTCTCGTCATGTGTTTCTGCAAATGTTACCACAAAAAATTGCTGAGTGGAAGAGAATCTGAACCTGATCTGCATGTTCACAGGCCTTTAATTACCCTCACTGTGCTGACTAGAGCGCACAGACAAAGGCAGGTCTAAACCTGTTCTATTACACAGGGGTGTTTGTGTGTACGCGCATTGTGGGGCTAATGTTTTCAGGAGCCTTCAGAGGTCACAGCAGTCTTGTGACCTCTCTGTGTGTGTGTGTGTGTACTGACCAAATTGGTCAGGATGTTGACTCATGAACAGCACTTTTATCTCAGGCTTCTTTTACTCTAGGCTTTAAAGCAACAGTTCAGCCATACATGCTAAGGTTGTTAACACCAAATGCAGGCTTGAGCCATGTGACAGTATTTATTGTTACCATAGTAAATTATGCCACAACAGGGTTTTCTGGGCATATAGTGGATACTCAATATAATACATAAAGAGTACTGAGTAACCTTCACTACAAAAAGAGCATAATTAGTCATTAACTTTAAAATGCTGAATTAAACTTATTTGTTTTTGGTAGTAATATATATATATATATATATATATATATAAAATATGTATTATATATATATATATAAAATATGTATTATATAATATAGAGAGAGAAAAAAAATCAAAATGTACTAAAATTAATCACTAACAAGCAACACACCACATTTAATTGTGTTGCTTTTTTTTTATCAGATTTGGCGAGTATTCAAATATTTTGTTTTGACAGCCGTGGATTAAACAAATGATCATGACGTCATGTGAATAATGCTAAAGACTTTCGTTCACTGTAAACAATACAAGCATGGTTTAACTCTGTCATTGCATTTTCTATCTTAGACATCTCTGGCAGCGCCAGACACATGCACAGACAGACAGACCCCAGAGGGAGGTAAGAGCCCCTGCCTCTTTAATCTGTACAAGTGCCCTTTTGGTTGGTGTGTATTTTAAATGTATTTTACATTGACATGAAAAATGACAAGAGGCGTGTTCTGAAACATGATTACATCATTACTCCTGCCATTAGTGACTGCTATATACAGTACATTAAATTCTATTTTATTAATATTCCTGTTGCGCATATTTCCCCTTGTTCTTGTGTCTGTTTAAGGGCCTGGCTGTTTCCTTTATTACACACACCTACTTGCTGGCCAGTGATCCAAGCATGTGTAATTCTGCCAGCCTCTTCCTCTGTCTGTCTTCTCTGGGTCACTATGGCAGGAATTTGCTGACTCATGTTACACTTAGTCTGGAAGGAAGCAGTAGATGGATGAACACATTCACCCTTCTGAGGTCGGAGATCACAGACTGCAAATGACGAAACGGTCACACTGCTATCACTGGAGTCTTCAGGGCAAACAGACAACGCATTACTAGTGGGTGGGTGTTTTGGAGAGGAAGCCATATAACAAGACTTCACAACAATTTGACTAAGATTCTTTTGTAAATTCTTGAAATTTGCTAAAAATACAAGTCTGACAACTATGTACACAGCAGAGGAATACAATCCATAAAATCAGTATATAGGCCTGTCTCATGGAGCAGTCAGGATTTCTGGCCTTTTCTGCTAACCTTAATAAAGCTGCAGTTAACTTGTTTAACGACGGCGGTCTACAGCTTTCTTGTTAACCCAGCTTTAGATATTCTGACCATTATCACCCCTGTGTGCATGCACATGAAAAAAAAAAAAAGTAAAAACACATACTCTTAGGTTGTGGGTGGGTCATGGAGCCCTCATTAGGTGGAAAGCAGGACACATGCTGGACAGGCTACTATAAAAGAAATTAGCCTAATAGTTGATTTACAGTGATTTGCAAAGAACTACCTGAAAAGGACCAGAGGGGGCCCACCTTCACTAAAATCTCAGCCCCAACTAGTCAGAGAGCAGTTCATGATCTATAACCCCAAAATTAAAGCTGGTGGAAACTTAGTAGATGGACATGGATGGATAGGTCTTCCAAAGTTAAATGACTATTATTATCATATCTTGTGACACAGAAAACCTAGGGTTAGATTAAACAAAGATTAAAATTAGCTCAAGATTTTAAAATATATGTATATTATGGGTGATTCTATTCCAATACAGATACAGTTGAATTGGCAAATTTCCAACTGTTTTGATAGGTATCCCCTTCATGACTAGCTTTAACCAGAGTGTCGAACTGCATGTGTGTGTGTGTGTGCTCCTCGGGAAAAACAATAAAACACGAAGTGTAATCCTTGTGCTGTGGGCCAAGGGGTGAAACCACAGCTGTCTTTTTCCATCTCTCTTTGGCTGTTAGACCCTCAGTAATGATCTGTTTATTTCTCCCTGTCCTTTCCACCTCTCTGTGTTCCCATCTCCAATGCCTCCAGTTTTCCATCTACACTTGCTTTGCTTTCTTAAGCAAACCAAACCAAAGCTAGAACAACATAACAGTCGGATTCTCTTGAACACATTGCCGTAGTCCTTACCGTGCCTAACTGTGTACAGAGGGAAATCTGTTCTACTGTGTCAAAGCAAACTCACCCACGTGTTGCTGGCCAGGTCTATTTGCATATCTACACACCTTCAGAGTCTTCCTCCTCTCTTTCTTGTTTCCTCCTGCTTGTATTATCTTTACATTGCTGGCCTATCACCTTTTTCCTGCTCTGCATGACTGAACCATAGTTGTTTACCCAAATGGCTCCCTTTTGAAGACACAGTGCCCCATTTGGTTGGAGAGGTCAGTAATTCATGACCTTTGTGGTCCACTATATAGACAGTAGTGCGCCATTTGAATAAGTTAACCATGCTGACTTCAAGTTCTGACTTTTTGAATTGTAAATAAATGTTTTGCTTACTGTTCAATAAGCATAATTAACTCATAATCTTACCGCATCTATCATCATCATCATCATCATTCTAGAATCATTAACCTTATAATTGACATTAAGCTGTCATCATAAATGTTTTTAGAGCCTTTATGAATTTAATTATTGGTTGGAAGGAGTTTAGAGTTGTGGACCAGCATGAAGAGGCCTTTAACTTGTCTGACCTTGATCACATAACAGTCACAGAAAACTTGTTCAGTATCTATCTTTCAATCTACAACACCGCTCTTGAAGTTCTTACCCTGCTGAAGTATGTACAGAAATAAATATCTGGTCTATTCTCAACCATGCGATAAAACCCACATGTTGCATGCAAGTTCTTTTTGACTATTCCGATTCACCACAACACTATATGGTGATTTGCTGTTGGGTTCAAATTCTCTACCTTATATTATTCTATAAAAGTAAATCAATTACTTTGCAGCTCTCTGTTGGATTTTTAATGTGTTTGGTTGCTGTCTCAGCACTGGAAAAAGGATGAGCGATGAAACGGTTAACTTAGACCACTTCCTGCTCTTCCCACAACTTGGCCAGGAGCGCAGCGTGCTATAGATTTGAACGGTTTATTGGTTTACGGTAATAGATTTGCAACCATCACCGCTACGCTGCTGTTGGGCTGAATAGAGATGGACAATATCATTTTCTGTTAGACTTGGGTTTAAGTAATATGCAGACATGCAGAACCAGCCAAAGCTAATACACAGAACCAGAACTGATCATTTAAACATCTTCTTGTGCACATGAAAAGAACAATTCTTCATAAGCACAGACTACAAACAAGTTAATGTGGACATCATATGAACATATGTGAAGTCTCTGCAACAGCATTACATACACTGACACATAAACGTGACTCTTTAGAGTGGAATTTTTGAGCGTTCAGTCAGTGTATATATGTATATATGTGTATATGTATGGGAAGCAGACGGAAAGGTGGAAGGAAAAGAAGGCCAGGTCCCATATAATTATGTAAAAAGATAAATATTGTGTTTAATGCTTATATATAAAACAATATTCGTTTATCAGATTTTCAAAAAGAAACATCCTGGATCACCGATCCCTAGTGCTGGACATGACGGGTCTGTAGTAGTTTGAAGAGTGAATCTTGAGTGGAAAACGTTAGGAAGGAGAGTCATTTCCGTGTCGGTAGCAAAGGGGGAATGGGGGAAGGGCAGCAGTTAAATTAGGAGAGATGGAAAGCAGGAGGAAGGGAAAAGAAGTAACGCCAGGCCACATGCTCAGATCTTTCCAAAGAGCAGCCAGACTGGTTAAAGCGTGCCTCGGATCCCGCTCACCCCCGCTCCACTATCAATGAGGTGCTGGCTAGCTGTGGAAGCCACATGAATGGCACTGAGAGTGCTTGCTTGAGAGTGTTTGATAAGCACAACAGGTCCACAATCTAACTTTATCCACATGAAGACCAGTATAAACGCAAACCAACACAACTAGTGGTCAGCGCAGTAACCAGGGTAACCAGTTACTCCTACAGAACTGTTCTGACTTCCCACTTACTGAAGGTAAAAAGTTAAGCAGGTAAAAGAGCAACTACAGCAGCTTCTTATTTTCTTCTCTTCGGTCTGTAGTCCTAGAAGGCTTTAAGTCCCTCTCTGAATGTGGGTCAACGCCAGATTGCTCGCTTAAAACACACTCACACATGTCTACACAGTAGCTCTTGGCTTGTGGAAGGTAATGCCGTTACGTTCAAATCCGATGACCAGGCTGACCGTTTTGAATGCGCTGGTTACCTGTACTCCAGTGAAGCTCTACATTTAGTCTACAAGCTTGCCTGTGCAGTGTAAATGAAAGAAAATCACCAGGAGATGGATGATAGAGGAGTCCCTGCTAAAAAAAAAAAAACAAAGACCAGCATGTGTTCCACACTGGTTAAGGCTGGTATAGTGTTGGTCTAGTACTGGTTTAGCTGGCCACCCCAGCATGGTCATGCTGGTTGATCAACACACCAGCATTGAAATACAATATATGCTGGCTTTGGTGCCAAACACAAGACATCACTGCTGTTGGGAAAAAATAACTTTACAGGAAATGGGAAAAACATACCTTACGTTTCATGTACGTCAATGGAGTCAAACTTTTTTCCCCAAGCAATTCTGGGCCATTTGTTTTGGTTTGTTCATCATGATGTTTAAAAAAAATGAAAAATGAAGTTTTGTTTCCAACAGCAGTGATCTGCTGGTTTTTCTAGTCTATTCTGTGCTGGTATTTCTAGCAGGCTCAGTATTGATTTACAGTCTGTGTAGATGTGGTATCATAAAATACCACAATACTTCACAATATTTCGATTTTCTGAGGCGGAACAAGTGCCAAAACACTGCGAGCACCATTGTATTAAAAGTTTCTCTCTACACAGAGCTAATAACAAACCAAACTATTTTGAAGCAGTGCTGATATCCACAGCAAACATATTGTGAGGCTATTTATCGCGATGATGACATAATATCGCCACATTGCCCACCTTTACGCCTGTTAACGACCACTAAAGTCAGGTAAAGTGGTCTTACCTCGCAGTCGTACAGCTCTGTTAGCTGGTCTATGATCCACTCCTCCAGATTGAGTCTCTTTCTCAGCTCCTTTCGGTCGTACTTAACCGTCACTCGTCCTTGTTTTCTAACCGGTGTCTCGGTTTCTTCGGTACCGGGGGGTGTTTGAAAGTAAACTCGAGGCTGGGGGCTCGACTCTGGACTAGTTACCGCCGCCATAGTCCACAGAGGAAAGGTTTGAGGTCGTCTGCTGGGTTTTCTTCGCCGTGTTGGATGAGCTTCTCAGTGCTGCGTGATTCAAAACCGCCACCTGAAGATTTTCTAGCTGAGGTCTGTCGAGTCCGTGTCTGACTAACAGCGCTGCATTCAGAGAGACTGAGCGAGTAAGTCGTGGAGGCTGTTCAGGTCCGTGTCTCCGCCGCTGCTGCTGCTGAAAGAGTGAAGTAGAGGCACAAAGCGCTCAACACGTGTCCGTGTGAGAGAGAGAGTGGTAGGTGCTGCTCTCAGGGAAGCTCTGCACTCTGTCTGTGCGTCTCGGCTCGAGCAGCTCCAACTGCATGCAAAGCGTTTACAAATACGCTCCGTGAATGATTCTAATCAGAGCGCTGTACTGTACACAGTCCTCCGTTACCGTTAATCAAAGCGACCGACAGAGAAAACAGACAGGCCACTATTCTCCCTCTTTTCTTCTCCCCAGTCGTTTTTGTCCTTCCTTTTCCCCTCCTCTCTTCCTATGCAGGCTCTCACTGTAAAACTACCCCCCTCCCCTTTCTAACAGCTCACTCACTTACAATCTCTCTCTCTGTCTCTTACAGCTCACTCACTCACAATCTCTCTCTCTCTCTCTCTCTCTCTCTCTCTCTCTCTCTCTCTCTCTCTCTCTCTCTCTCTCTAACAGCTCACTCTCTCACAATCTCTCTCTCTTTCTATCTCTCTCTCTCTCTCTCTCTAACAGCTCACTCTCTCACAATCTCTCTCTCTCTCTCTCTCTCTCTCTCTCTGTCTCTTACAGCTCACTCACTCACAATATCTCTCTCTCTCTCTCTCTCTCTCTCTCTCTAACAGCTCACTCTCTCACAATCTCTCTCTCTCTCTCTCTCTCTCTCTCTGTCTCTAACAGCTCACTCACTCACACTCTCTCTCTCTGTCTCTTACAGCTCACTCACTCACAATATCTCTCTCTCTCTCTCTCTCTCTCTCTCTCTCTCTCTCTCTCTAACAGCTCACTCTCTCACAATCTCTCTCTCTCTCTCTCTCTCTCTCTGTCTCTAACAGCTCACTCACTCACACTCTCTCTCTCTGTCTCTTACAGCTCACTCACTCACAATATCTCTCTCTCTCTCTCTCTAACAGCTCACTCTCTCACAATCTCTCTCTCTGTCTGTCTGTCTCTCTCTCTTTCCGTCTCTCTCTCTCTGTCTCTAACAGCTCACTCACAATCTCTCTGTCTGTCTCTCTCTCTTCAACAGCTCACTCACTCATAATCTCTGTCTCTGTCTCTAACAGCTCACTCAATCAAAATCTCTCTCTCTCTCTGTCTATAACAGCTTACTCACAATCTCTCTCTCTGTCTGTCTCTCTGTCTCTCTCTTTAACAGCTCAATCACTCACAATCTCTCTCTCTGTCTCTCTCTTTAACAGCTCACTCACTCACAATCTCTCTCTCTCTCTCTCTCTCTCTGTCTCTAACAGCTAACTCACCCACAAGCTCTCTCTAACAGCTCACTGATTTACACTATCTCTCTCTGTGTCTCTAACAGCTCACCCATTAACACTGTATCCCTCTCTCTCTTTCTAACAGTTCACCCATTCATTCTCTCTCTTTGTCTTTCTCTCTCTGTAACAGCTCACTCATTCACACTATCTCTCTGTTTCTCTCTCTAACTGCCTTTCTCACTGCTTCACCCCCAACACAGCAACACACTCTTCCATGTTTCCCTCTCTCTCTCTCTTTCTCTCTCTCTCCCAATTATTTTCTTTATCTAACACACAAACCTTTTTTCTTTGCATCACTAACACTTCCTCTCTCACTCTTTCACTCCTCAGAACAACCACACACTCTGCCTCTCTTTCACCTTCTCTCTTTGTCTCTAACACGTTCTCTCTGTCTCTCTCACCAATACTCTCAAACAGTGCTAGCAGGCTTGTTAGTACAAATAAGCAGATCAATGTTATGGGTTTTTTGAAGCATGCAACAGATATTGGCAGACTTGCACCTACCGCTTGTATTTTATAATCTAGTTTGTAACAATCCCTTTATTTTTAGAATCCATTTAAAGGAGCAGTTTGTAAATTAAAGCAAATGTACACACCAAACAATAAGGAGCAACATATCACCCCCTCACTTCTTACCAGTCTAGAAGTAATGTTGTAAGCTCAAACTCAAACTTCATCTCTTTACTCGCCAAGAGTGTCTCCAGCGACGGGAAAGCAACTTCAATATTTATTCTTGCTTTGCTTCTATTTATAGCACTTCTCTTTTTGCTGCTGAATGTGGATTCTTGTAGAGAGTGGGCAACCGTGGGTGCTGTTATGGTCACCCATCCAGAGCTTTAGTCATTGTTGCGTTTACTCTTCCTTTCATTGACTACCTGTCAGTAAATTATCTAACAGGGAGCAGCACCTTCACCATACATTGACAAGAGAAAACATCAACCAATCCATCACCTTCCACTTTATCCCGCTAGTCGGGGTCACAAGGGGGCTGGAGGAAGGTGGGGTACACATGGACAGGTCGAGATTAGAAAACAACTTACTACTAATTCTTCCAGTGCTTTACTGATTAGAGACAACACTACAGTGACTCACTATTGCCTCTTCAGGCACAAAGTGGTACTATAGGACAAGACGGGCTGGGGCTAGCTGGTTGGTATGCCACCTCAGTAGACGTGATACAGTAACATGATACATAGATGTTGTTGACATTCCCTCAAAACTGTTGCTTCTTCACATTCTGTTAATAATCTTAGTTAAATTTGAAATATTTTAAAATATAAATCCTCCATAAATCCTCCAGTCTTTTTCCTCACTCAAAACATAAGCATGTTTCCATCCCCACCGAACCGACTCACTATACAGGTTTGTGTGAGGGTGTGAGGCACCTACAGGAGTGAGCAGTGTAGAATGGGAGGAAGTTTAAATGAAGCCAGTAACTCTAACACACTTCATGTGCTACTTTTAATTACAGTCCGTGTTAAAGAGCCATGGCGGCTGCCTAGACCCCACGTGCTTTATCAGGCCTAAACTGCCTTTACCATTACGAGCAGTGGTGACTTAAATTAGTTTTAGATTTGTGTGAGTGGGACCATTTGTGTGAGTGGGACCATTTCTGAGGGCTGCATACCGGGACAACGCTCGCGACTACTTTCCACAAGCCAGCAAGATCAGAATGTGAATTATTTAATACTGCGTCTGGATCTTACAGTCCAGTGAACCCAGACATACATGCTTTAACACAGTTTTCACGTGCACATGCTCTGTCTCTTCCACACACACAGTCACATGCCTAACTCAGAGACAATGAAGTAGCCATCACCGTCTTTTAGGATGCCCTATTTCAGCAGCATTTAATATTTTCAGAGGAAGCTGTTTGTTCTGATTGTGTGGTGATGACGGGCAGCTTCCTTTAGGTCTGCCAAAGGCTACCCACTAATATAATATTAAGGGGGGAGGGCACATTCTCTTTGTGACTTTCTGGTCTCCTGGAGTCATGAGTGGCATTATAAGGTCTTTAACAGCATGTGTTAGGAATGTGTGTGTGTTTTGTCCACACACAGCACTGTTCTACTTGTTTAATGGTATTTCAGTAGAATGCATGTGTGAGCTTGTTCTAAGCTACTTTAAAAGACAATGCAAACCAATAAAATGTTATTGTAGTTAAAAATAAAACAATAACCTTTCAGTCAAGTAGTATACTAGCAATTTGAAAAAGAGTGCAGTTTCCAAATAGCACATGTAAAAATGTGTATTGTAGCCCACATGATCAATAATGTCTTGTGCATTAAATGTGAAAATTCAACTTCATAACACAGAGCTCGTGAACTGTAGGTAAGTTAATCCTATCACCTTCAACATAACCTTCACATTGGCACGACAACCACAACTTCATTCATGCCCAGTCACTTTACATTCATAATTGAATTTATACTGACATTTAGTTGTGAGCATTTAGTAGCTCAGTACATGGCTTCTGATTATTATTATATTTTTATTGTATTATTTATATTTTTATCTATTTATTTTTGGAGATTTTGGACACTAATATTTGTTGTATGCAAGTACAATGACAATAATAGGATTCTCTTCAATTCTCTTACAGACTGTTACTCTATATTCAGGGGTTAAGCCCCAAGCTAGAAATATATTATGGTTTTAATGTATATTCTGGTTTTAAGGCCAAAATTCAATTTTTAATCTCAATCTCTGAACTTCAATTTTTAATCTCAATCTGCAACTAAAACTGCAATCTGAGGTGCAGTTGTAATATTAAACCCATGCATACCTCCCCCTACGCAATTAAATTTTCCCCTAAAGCATTCAGCCCTACAGCCAAGTATACTTAATACTCTCGTGCCTGTAGATGAGTTACACAAATCTTTTCTTTAATTTGTCCACCCACAATCCTCTGCCCTCTGCTTCATGCCCGGTCACTTGTCACTCTGCTAAAGGTCAAAATACAAAATAAAAGCCATCTGTGTGTAAAACAGCCTGTAATCTGTGAAGAGTCTAACTTATGAACTGGCTGCAGAAGATGAACCCAGCAGACCAAACTTTAGCTTGACCCAAGATCCATAACAACTAACAAGGAATCAGTTCTTTTCAAGAGCAAGTGACCCATTTCACAAGAAATCCAGACCTGCTTGGCTTTGTGAACTCACTATCACTTTCTCTTATGGTGTGTGGTGTGACACTATCAACCACCACGGCATGTTTCACATTGGAACTAGAGCTAGTGCTGCCACCTGGCTGAGACAGTGGTCAGTGTCACTGTATGTCTGTGGTGCTCAAATCATTCATTGCAAAGGCCAGTTTTTTTTGTATGTTCATCAAGTAAAGGGGCCGACAGTATTTATGTCTATCCCCTGCTATGGTCATATGTGCACAGGAAATGAACATGAGTTGTCAGACAATGGCCACTTATGGTCTTTAATTTTTTGCATTTTTAGGGACATTAACATGTTCTTTCATGTACTGACACTAACACGGGAGATATTCTAAAGTAAAAAAGACAAACTTATAAATAGAAAACCAAAAGTAGGTAAAACCTGCTCATCCAGACTGTTTAGCCTCAACTCTTCCACTCTCACTAGATGCTGGAGCATTGCTGTGAAGAATTCAGTAAGAACTGGATTAGTGGGGTCAGGTACTGATTTTGAGTGATTAGTTCTGGATCACAAATGTCACTCCAACTCATTCCAAGCCCACTGGATGGAGTTCCAGACAATACAGTTCCAGTGCTCCACCGCCCTTTCCCGTTTCCCAGTGTTTGGTATTTGGCATGGTGGCCTTGGGCTCATGTGCAGCTGCTCTAAAACTTCCCATTGTCTCACCAGTTTTCTGAACACCAGTGATGCTAATGGGTACACCTTAAAGTAGACGATTTCTCAGTTTAATTGGACAACCGCATTACTGGAGGGCCACTTATAATCCCTGTATGTTTTATAATCCCTGTATGCTTTATAATCCCTGTATGTTTAAGAACTGTGTTTAGAATGATGTGAATGGGGTCATGCAAATGGTCACATGATAGCTATACATATAGCATATTTGTTTTATAAAACACCTCAAAGATCAATACATTTTTAATTATGTATTATTATTACACATTTTTTCACATTTGGGCTTAAACAGTGGTTTAATAATTTTCCCCATTTTCTTTCTGTCAACTGTCTATGATGGTCATCTGTTCTACCTGCCTTATCTAATTCTCTTTAATTGTTGTGTAGATCTACACAATAATTCAGACAGTGACTTATAGGAATCGGCCTATATTTACCAAGCAATCCTAACAGTTGATCTTTTCATAAGAATAACATTTAGATGGTGAGATAAAGATGTTTGGGCAGGGAGAGGAGAGGAAGTGTTTATTTTGATAAGTTTGAGATTAGCATGATTAAGCCACCGGCAAGGAGAATAACTAAGGCTGAGATAAATAGTGTGTAGTGTCATCACAAACATACAACTCCATGCAAAATCTGTGTGTGTGTGTGTGTATCTGTGTGTGCGCACATTTATAAATATTTCACATCAGATTGTCTCTGGTTAACTTTAATTATAGATGCTCCCCAGTGGTGCGATCGCTGATGCCACAGCCATCTGTGGCCGGGAGACTACGGGACCCCCATAAGCCTCGCTGCTCTCTGAGTGGGAGGATTAGTTACTGCCAGTTCAGAGCGAATCTGCAAGTCTAAATGAATGAGACAGCATAACAGTAATTATAGGCGAGTGTTTTGATTTATGTCTGAGAGTGTCAGGAAATGAGAAGGTATAAAAGTGATTAGATACAGGTTAATCTGTATTTTGAGTGATTAGATATATTTATTACATTAGATCATTATTCAAACACATTACATTGTAATAACACTATAATCTTTACAGTGTGAGCTGTGATCCGCAGTTTGCTTCCTGATAATTACTTTCTAATTTCTAAAAACTCAAGCTTGTGGTCATCAGCCCTGGTCCTGGTCCAGCCCAGCTGCAGAGTCCATTTCCAACAACAGTCTGTACACCTGCTCCAGCTAATTAACTTCACCAGACGTGCTTGGTTGGCTGGATCAGATGTGGTAGGTGTTAGGTTGGAGGTTAACTGGTGGAAGTGAATGTATTTAGAATTTCAGATTTTGTAGGTTGTTCTGTCTTATAAGTTGTTACGTTGTACAAATGCATTTATTAAAAATGATTTACTGAAAAGAGTGTCACCTAAACAGGTAAATAGCAAAAAATATTATCTCCACTTTTGTTGATTTTGAGTTTTCTACATCATTTGAACCCACCAATGGTTGCTTACATTCTGTAAAATTTTCATGATGAATGGACCAATAGAAGTGCTCCAAAATAGTTTGGAAAGAATTCTGCTTCCATTGACTTCCATTGAAAGTAAAGTATGTTTTTGGTCTCTCCTGCAAAGTCGCTATTTTGGAGACACTTGTTTTTCAGTGGACAGCGACAATATGGTGCCTGCATATTTGTAAAGGTTTTTATTTAGGTTGTTGTCTGTTGTCTACTAGAGCAAATTGGATTCAGAAGACTCAAGATGAGATGTGAGGAAAAGTAAGAGTGATAGTCCTTAAATGACTTACAAAAGGTTTTTAAAGTTATGCCACAAGTTCAGTTACCTTGACTTACTATTGTTAGAATCACATGGTTACATCACTGATGGCCATAGTGTAGTCTGGTAGAAAGAAATACGGTCATCTGTTTAATGGGACACTGTGGTACATGGGAATATGAGACATGCCTGTCAAAGTCCTGGAACATTACTATTACTACTACAACTAATACGAAGGGGAAAAAAAATACATATATATATATATATATATATATATATATATATATATATATATATATATATATATATATATATATATATATATATATTGTTATTATAATAATGATAAACATAATAAACTACATATCATGATGAAGAGTCCAGATTTACTCTTGGTAAATACTTATAATTATCAGTCAGTAGGGTGTAATTCACAGCTTACGCAGTTAACAGGCCACACCAGCTCACTAGATGGCGACAGCACCATCTCTGACTGCCGTGAAGGCCTATGGCCAAATCCTTGATGTTAACAATGACTCTTTTGAAGCATGTTCAGAAAGATTGGCCAGCATTTATGCTTTCTGCAAAGTAATGTGATCAACCTCTCACGGCTACTGTGACTGAGTCAGGGCTTTCTCATTAAGAAAGGAAAATGCAGAGAAAGAAGAAGAATGTGAGAGAGAAAGAGCTTGTTCAGATATTGAACAGCGCATGCTTCCTCTTATTAGCTGATTTCTGCAGTGGGATCTGGTTAACACACTGTGCGTATGCGTGGGTCTTCCCCAGCCCCTTAATGTGCCTCTGTGCTCACTGACAATGTGTCTTTGTGAGTCTTTGGCAAACAGTCAGAAATAGTCTCTGATTAGAGTAACATGGAGAGGAGAGAGATAGAACCCCCTTAATTATCTGTACTGCACTCATCTCTCCTTTTATGACCTCTAAGTATCCCTTCATGCTCTGCTTCTACTCAGTCTCTCTCTCTCTCTCTCTCTCTCTCTCTCTCTTCACCATTCTAAGACAGGATTGTTTTTGTTTGCTACGTACAAGATATTCAAGGAATGTGAATACTCTTCATGCATGTGTCTTCAGTGTTGTTAGTTCTTTAAAAAACATATATAGTGATGTGCAAAAGTTTTTGCACCCCTGGTTAAATTATCTTTTGTTGACACGTTATGTATAGAAAACACAGTCCTGCACAACTGAACACAGTTGCTAGGGATGGGATGATATATAATATTTCAATTTCCTTTGAAGACATATGCAGTTAAAAAAAAAAATATATATATATAAAACACAATACATTGCAATACATGATATCACAATTCTGAGCATATCGCAAAAGTGCAGTAATATCATATTGTAGCAAGTATGGCAATTGTATCATGGGGCCTTCAGTCATTCCCGCCCCTTACAGTCACAGTTTATTTGCTAAAGTCAACAAATACGACAAAATATAAAAACATAAATCTGGCCTATACAACAGTTATGTCAAATTTTAAATTACATGTATTTCATGTTTTATATAGTTATATAACTGTATATAATTATTATGAAAATGTAGAACTAATTGTTGCATGTGAAACTCAGCAATTAAATATCAACTGTGCACTAAGATTTCCAGAAAGTTACCATGTTTAGGTTTTTTTCCTGTAGAAAATGTGTTATTTATTTATTTTCACCTAAAAAATCGGCATGTAATATGAGCAGGAGTGTTCAAACTTTTGCATATGACTGCACATCATAGAAAACAACTATTCAAATGTATCTAATGTAAACATTCACATGATTCTTGTTGTATATGTGACCATTTCCTGTACAAAAGTACTTATGAAGAAGCCCTTTGTAAGGGTGTAGTTCACTGCAGTGGCGATTACTCTTCGTCACTCCCACTTTTATACTCTGTCTCTCTTTGTGTCTATTCCTGGCTGCCCAAAGTTCAGTGTCCTATTCAGTCCATAACTTTGATTCTTTAAAACAAGGGCAAGAAGACACAATGGGAGCAGCAAGGAACACAAGCACAGCTGTGCCTGTCAGGGTGTGTGAGTGTGTGTGGGTGTATCTCTCTGAAATATGACACAACAGACAACAGCATTAAGAGAAGTGCTACACTGGTCTGATCTATTGGACTGGTATCGCCATGGCACTAACATGATTAAACCAGTAAGAGATCAGTCAATGTAACTGTTCCATGTTTAATACTGTTTCTTAGTGCTGTATATAGTAAAATGAATGCTGTCTCTATTATGATAGATGCTGTTACACGTATGTGTACAGTCCAAAAACTACAGGTATGATTGTTTTCAGGTGTTGAAACTGTATATAGTTATATTCTAGATAAACGTCTAACAGTACCCATTTGAATACTTTTGATTAGATGTAACTGTCATGTAATTTAGACCAACATAATATATTTAATATAAATTAGGCAATAGAAACTCACCTTTTGAACAACATGACACATCTCCTTACTACTTTAGGCTCTGCCAAGCTCAGAGAACATTTGGACAAAAAATATATATGTTATGTTTCCAATATGTGCAATAATAAGTTTGTACTGGTATCAGATTGGTCCCTGGTATTGGCCTGACACCAAGTTACGATATCATAATCAGAACTGAGAAAGAAAATGTTGGATCAAATGGATGAAACCCTAATAAAGCTGTGCAGATTAACTTGTCGTTTAGCCTCTGGGTGAATAAATGCAGACTTTGAGCTGGGAAGGGAACACCTGTTGTGGAAATATGGAGAAAAGGGACCGGTATTCACAGCTGCTGACAAGCAAGAATCCTTCCAGCACTGTGCGCAGCATACACTTAAACTTCTCTAACCTGACAGGTGAAGCGCACACACTGCAATGTCACCTGTTTTCCAGGTCTGTGAACGGCTAACAACAATGCTTGAAAGACGCTAAGATTTAAACAGTGAATGTACTATAGAGGAGTTTTACGATGTTTCTATTGCAGAAAAATAAAGGTGGTCTTTTTGATGTTGTTGTATAAATAGTTTTATAGCTTGTCTATAGTGTAGTTGTTTACTTGACACTCTGAAGAAATGTATGACACACAGACTTTATTCTGCATTACTGTCCATTTTTATTTTCCTTGTGTCCGTGTGTTCTCTGAGCTTGCACAAGCACAAATTAATCAGACCATATGGTTAAAAAATAAAAATCCAGTTTTGGTCTGGCAAGGGATAACTGATTTTTAACAGGGACAATAAGAAAAAATAAAATTTTTGCACCAGGTAAGAGAAAAAACATTTGTTCTACATATATTTGTGGACTTAACTAGTACAGCAGTGTAGTTTGTGCTGTTCTGTGCTCCACTGTGGAGTAGTTAGTTCCAGTGTTGGTGTCTATGTTGTAAAGAGAAAGTCTATGGCTTGTAGGGATTTACCTGCTATTATCAGCTGCTTGATTAGTGCTGGGCAGTGGTTCTGTGCTCCCTGTTCAATAATTTGTACAATGTACAATATTTTCTTTTCCTTTTTGTTCTACGCTGTCGCCACACTATGAGAATTACACTAAATCAACAAACTCTATCAGTTGTTTATCCAACTGTACAAAGTTTCATCACAAGTGTAGACCAAACTGAACAAGTTCCGTGGCATTTGCCCCTCATCACTAAGTTGCATGGATGAGTTAAAAGGTCTTATCTAAGCAATGTCAACCTTCTATGTCTTTACTGTAGAATAAAGTATGTATATGTCACTTCATCTTATCGGTGTTGTTCTTGCGAACGGCTCAGTCAGTCAGCGTCCTGCTTCCTTGAGAAAATGAGGAAGGAGGAACTAGCAGGTGAAAGCACGGCTGAGAGATGATCGCTGATATGTGGTTAAGTCTTTTTAGAAATCAGTGCTTCTTTAACTGCCTTCACGCCACAGTGCAGTCATCTGATCAGGGCCTGGTTTCGAGGATCCAGGCCCCAGTGTTGATGTTCACAGCAATGCGGATACACAGGCAGGAATAGTTGTGTCACATGGCTGTTGCTGTAATACCATAAGAAACTGAATGACTGGTAGAGCTCTGCATATTTATACCATAACGTTCTCCTCCGTTTATATGTCATATCTACTCTTTTACAGTATCCTGTAGTAAACTGAATGAGCCCATTCTAATATTTTGACAGTAGACATTCTTGTAGTATTACTTCACATCTTTAGGGACAACTTGGACTGTAACCTGCGGGTCAGTCAGACATGATTCATGCTGGCCACACTTCTCGGAAGGCTTTTTTTCAGTTTTCAGTTTCACAGCGCACCGAAATTTTTAGGAGTTGGTGAAATATTTCTGTGAGGCCACAGGCCCGTTTTCAATCTCTTCACCTTCCTCTCCAACACTCCGCCATGTAAAGCTGAACACGCCTCTACGGCAACGAGGACTGACAACGACTCGTCTGAGAAGACAGGGAAGAAAGAAAAGGAGGAGAAAAAAAACCCGACACGCACTCCCCCGTCTGTTCATTTCTTTTCCTTCACTTCCTTACATCCCCCTGTCTTTCTCGTCGCCTGCCCTCCTCTGTCTCCCTCTCTTGTTTATATGGAGAGAACATGAAGGAGAGGGACGAGCTGTTTGCAGCGGGGACGCGCAGTCAAGTCCAGTGAAAGTTTATCCGGAGCTTATTCTCTCGAAACACAGGAAAGGAATAGAGGAGGACATCATCATTAAACAGGCGGATGGATGGAGGGCGGGAAGGAAAAGATCCATTCAGCAGCTCGGAGAGGCGATAAGAGACTACATGAGTAGCGTCGCGAAGAAGCAGCCATACCGAGCTGTGCGCCGCGCCGTCGACTAGCAACGGTTAATGTGTGACTCGGGGGCGAGCGACGTCTGCAAACTCATACTTTCTTTCTCTTTCTCTCTCTCTCGTTCGCTCACTTTCCTAAGTTTGCCAGTTAAGCTCCTCAGAGTCGAAACCTCTTCGCGCCAGTCAGGTTCCTCCTTTCTCTCTCTCTCTCTCCCTCCCTCTCTCTCTCTCTCTTTTTCTCTCTCTCACTCACTCGCTCTCTCACTCACTCACGAGCTCTTGAACTGAAGGCTCCGGTCAGGTCGCCGTAGCCACCCCGCTGCTGGAGGAGCAGCCATGGCCGGGGCCAAACCGGGAGTACACACGCTCCAGCTCAAACCAGTGGAAGTCCATGAAGTGCTCAAACGGGGGAGCAAGTTTATCAAATGGGACGAGGTAAGTCGAGAATCTTCAAGTAACTTAAGCCGAGCGACGCTTAAAGGTGCTCGTTTCCCGGCAGTGCAGTGCCATGTTGTGCTCAGTCTGCTGGGCACGACCGTAGCCGACTGAAGCGCTGAAACTAGCCGTAGCTTCCCACTGAGGCGGCTCGGAAAACGGAAAGCTTCGGTGAAAACGACTGACAGGCGGCCGACGAGCCGACTCGACTGCTAACGAGCTAAACACCCTTCTGCTCGTGTCTCCGAGCCAAAGACATTCTTGTCAAACAAGTTTTCCTCCAGTCAGGTTTTCACGGCTGCTTCCACCAAACTTTTTGTGTACACGTCTCTCTCTCTCTCTCTCTCTCTCTCTCTCTCTCTCTCTCTCTCTCTCTCTCTCTCTCTCTCTCTCTCTCTCTCTCTCTGCTCTCGTAGTTGTTTATGTTTAGTTGTTGTCTATTCGGCTGAAGGAACTTGCTTAAAAACGTGAGTGAACGTGACAGTTAGAAGCAAGTATGGAAAATGTGTGTTTTTAATGGCTTTTGTCTGCTCTGTGGTACCCACATGTTGTGGGTCTGTTCAAGGTTTTTTGGTGAAAACAAGTTTGTTATGACTTTGCTGTCCATGAGTCCATACATTTTTTTCCCTCAAAATCATCTAAAAACTGGTTATTCGGTAAAGTAAACGGCTCTGTACAGAACCATGAACACTCAAATAACCACATGATTCCACGTGTGGTAAAATGGTTCTTCACCTATTGCTGTTGGTAAGAAACCATCTTACAAAAATGATAATTTCCTTAGCATATAGAACCATTTCTGATAACAGTGTAATAAATTAAGGACATTTAGGCTGCTTTCATAAAATCTTCTGCACACTTACAAATAGCTCCATTACAAAGTGTTCTTTAGTAATGGTAGTGAACGGTCTCTGGTGAATGATATATAAACCATGAGCACATAAAGAACCATATGAATGTCTGCATGGTGGCTCCTTGTGTGGCTAAGTGCTATGATGGAAAATCATCTGTTTTGTAAGGTTAAAACCCACTATTGTCAAGGAACCTTTATTCAATACTACATAGGACCTATTCTTATCTTCAGTAGTACCTAAAGGGTTCTTTAGTTATGGTAATGGTTTCATATAGAACCATGAGTGCTCAAAGGAACTATTGTAATGCATACATTTATTCTTACATTTTTAAAACAGTAAAATCGTTTGTTCTGTAAGATTATTAGTAAGAGCCCTCTTCATTACTATATGGAACCCGATTTGCACTCTCAAGAAATGGTACTTTAATAAATGGTAATATATAAAAACCGTTTTAATACTTACATGTTTTGAAGCAGTAAAACCATTTTTTATAAGATTATTAGTAAGAGCTCCTTATTCAGTACTATACAGAACCCTTTTTGCTAAGAGTCCATGTGGCAAAAAGAAAGACATCTTCATGATGCAGGATGTACATCACAATATTGGGTTTTTCTGTGATTTGGTAAGAAACAGCTCACCAGTAGTGATAAAAAAAACTTGACTGAATGAATATAATGGTTTACATTTAGTACTAAACATACTGTGCTGCATTACATCATATTAAACAGAATTATTTATGCTCTCTTTGTAATCAGAACAGTTGGTGAGTGTTCTTTAGGCGCTGACCACATTGACAGTAAGCTCAGAAATGTTTACTGTGTGGTAAGTTTACTGTTTGTCACAGTATTATTGATATTCATGTTGCCCACCCTTACCATCTCCATGGGATTCTTCTGTGTAGTGTCTGCTCTCCTGGCAGCGGTGGGGAGTGTGTGTGTAGGAGAGACGTGTCTTATTGTTCAGAAGGTTTCCAAGCCTTAAGAATTAGCCACCGTCAAGATTTGTATTCACCTTTAACTGGGTGCTGTGTGTCTGATGGACTAATGCAGTAATTGCTGCCATTATAACTGTGACAGTTCATGTGATGTAAGCCCATCTACAGTCAACCGCAGTGTTGTGTAAGCGCGAGGAGGTCGGCCAGCAAAGGCTGCCCGTCTTACAAGAGCAGTGTGCCATTAATAATTAACTTTGCAACCCACGAGTGCTGAGTGGCTCGTGTTAATGTATTTGCATGGCCTGTAAAGATGGTGTTAGGTCTTCTGAGGAGACATGCTCCAGTAAGTGTGTGGGGCACAGGGAGTTCATAAGAACCACCTGTAATGTTGTGTGATGTGTATCTATTAAACATATCACTGTTTCACTGTATCACAGGAACTCTTCATAATGTAGGATGGCTGATAGGTAAACCATCCCTGGTTTGATAACCGGTCAGATATGGGTGAAAGTTTGTGTCTTCCTTTTCCTCAAAGGCAACAACTACAACTACGCCTGGGAGGATATATTGTAGATATTATGATATCGTTGTTTGTTGTCTAGACTGATATAGGTATCTGTTTCATTTAACAACAGCCATTACATTTTAATGATAATAATAGATAACATAAATTATGTAATTTGGTAGATCCGTAAGGTTTTTCTTAATTGAACAGTTTAAAATAGGGCTGAACAGTTTAGGGGCTAATATCTGATTGTGATTATTCAGTTGATTATTTTCTAGAACTTGGGGTCCGGGGCTTTTCTTTTTTGTGTTTAAAGGAATGTAAAGGGGACGGAGTTGTCATGCTTGATTTTTCCTTTTAAAAGCTGCCATAGAATGCATGTACTCAGCATTGTAAATTCTTCTCTTATGTCTACATAGAAAGTATGTGACTTCGGTCGGGGTGAAAAATTCCCTCATCTTACAGTCCTATGATTTGGCTCCAGACTGAAACAATGTGTTTTTACACTTTTTTGGTGAGCTCATGGAGAATTTGATAAGCTTTGCTTACAGACACAGACAGGAAAGTAAATTAACTTCTTTGTAAACAAGCTAGGTTATTAGGCTATTTAGTTAGGCATGTTATCCAAGTAACCCAGGTAAACCAGGTTACAGATAACAATCTCCAAGTAACGTTAAGTCAAGTCAATGACAATAAAACCCACTTGACTTGACTTGACTTAACGTTACTTGGAGATTGCTTGTAGCTAATGTTACCTATGCTGGCTATTTGCGTTCTAGCTCAACCACACAAAGTGAAAGAAAGTTGTTATTCACTTTGAGACTTTCAATTTAGAAAGATCTGAGTCAGCTGGCAAACAGTGAATACAATCATGTAGCATGGCTGCAACTTACAGGTTGTGATTGAAATTAAGAAGCTAATAAAGGTAGAACTGCTTCTCGTTTCAGCCTCGATGTTGTGCAAGGTTTAAGAATCTGTCCTCAGTGAAATGTGCAGAGCCAACTGACAACTTTGACTTAAAGTTGTCTGGGCTTTTGTTAAAGATGTTGGAGCTAAAGTTGGCTTCCTGTTCACCAACTTGTTTTCATTCCACTTTTAATGGTATAGTCGTTAAGGTAGAATTTAAAATTTTATTAAGAAGCTGGCTAATAGGAAGCCAACTTCAGCCCTATTTAGAGATGAACATCAGCCATGCCTGTTGACAGTTTGGTTTCTTGGAAAGGCTATGAAAAAAGTAATCGCCTGATTTTCTATCCTCTTTTGCAAATGCTGGATTTGTACTTGAAGGAGGAGTCAACAGTGTTGGTGGTATGTCAGTTCTATGCACTGAACTCTCCTTAATTACCTGGGTCAAGGTGAATACAGCTTTTCATTCTATGGTACAATTAAGACCTTTTTCCAACATCTGTCATATGATGATGTGGATATAATATAATACCTGTGTTTTTATAAATTCAATTTCATTTTAATTATTCTGGACTAAAACTAGTATTTAAAAGGTTATTTTGTCATATTGTGCTGTATTCTGTAGTTCAATGTTGTACTGCTCATCAGATTGACATTGGTTTGTGTTTCCACCAATCAGTGTTCTCTCACTACTACAATACTGAGCATGCACTACATCATATAATCGCCAAGTATAAGCCTCAAATGTAGCCACTGATATACAAAAGTGATGTTTGACTTTCTATAAGTAATGTTAGCTATCACACTTCTGTCTGCGTTAGCCAGCTAGTGGACAAAAAACTAAAACAGCAGACCCTCAAGGATCCGCCACCCTCTGAAAAGGGAGGGGTTCCTAGTTTAGACCAAAAAAATCTCACCCTAGAGATTCCTGTGGCACGTCTGTGGAGACGAGTAGGCATGTTTACAACAGATGTAGTGAATGCTGAATTTTACGTTTTGGCTGGCATGCCTCTTTAATCTTGAGGACAAATGTGTCTACTTTAGCATTCCGCACTCATCAAGCCCTGGTCATGTCCACACGAGAGAATAATCTGTAAAGCTGTGAACTTGTCCTTTACTCAGACGTTAAAAGGCCGCAGCATAGTTTAATTGGTGTCAGCTTTATAGCCTAACCCCGCTGTTCTGGTCCAGCTCAGTACAGCAGCCATTGCCCTGTCAACACTATCAGCTCTCTGATGTATTCTGCTTATTAGCAGAATAGTGTAAGCGCTGGTGTCTGCTGAAGTGGCAAAGTGACAAGATCCTCAAACATGTGCACACAAACACACGCACAGGTGCCTCATGTTGTTGGAACTCATCATGTTGGAACATTTAATGGAATGGAATAATACAAGTTGATGGCTTCAGTTTTGGCTGTTTGTGTGTGGTGTGTTTGAGCGTGTCAAAGCGCAGACACCCTCTTACATAACTTTTTCTGCTACGTGTTTGCATGTAAATGTAAATGTTTTTGTGACTTGTCTCCAGTGTGTAGTAAAGTCCACTGTTGTCTCTGAGCTTGGAGAAGTTCACTGTCCAAACAGGAGACAGAGAGAGAGAGATACAAAGTGGGAGACCGAGAGAGATTCCTTGATCTATATTCTTTTGCTTTCTTTCAGGGAAGGTTTTAGGGTTCGGCAAATTACAAGAAACAACACAAGGTCTTTCCTTCATGGAGAACTGAGAGATGGGGAGATGACCACCTCCAAAAAGTGATTAGTCCAAAAGGCGTGTTTGTGAGGGGTTTTCCTTAGAGGGCAAATAAGGAGAGATAACTGAAGCAAGTATGGAGGAGTTAAGGCAGTGTCAGGAGCATGGAGATTAAAGAAAGTTCTAGAAAAATCAAGAGTAAGGCAGAGATAAGGGCTGCACAAAAATGGCAATTAAACAGCTGCACGATGTGATATATGCGCTCCGTGTCTTGTAGTACCTTATAAACACCGTGATGAAGCAGTCATGTGACAGTTCAATTGTGATCTGCTAAGTAATCTGCTTTTGATGAATCAACTGATTCAGTCAAACACCATGCATGTATAAAGAATCTGCGCATATGTTGACTACAGATAACTACAGGTATCAAAATACCCTACAATAACCTAGACTGTTTAATTATATTATAGAAATTAATATAGCTATTGAGATATTCAAAGAATACGCCAGAACACTACAAAACATAATAATGAATGTGTTAAATTTATATTTACACATACATTTTAATATTCTCCATCCAGTATTGTGGAATAGCAGTTGTATTTCCTACAGTTAAGATGCCTTTACTTGCCACAAAACTATTTGCAGACGAACTGTACTTACTGTATGTGTGCACACACGCGGACCCTCTGTACTGTGTGATTTGTGCCATTGTTAATTTCCTATTGTGAGAGCAGGTTATGTTTAAGTACATGTAAGTGATCACATTGCAGAAATAGGATCTAGAAAAACACACATTGAATGTGTAGGAGTGTCTCACATGTTTAGTCATATGATCTGTGTGTGAAAGAAAGAGGGATCTATATATTTGACAGAACTCTTGTCGTTTATGATGTGTGTGCAGACCCTCTGTCCAGTGCTGTAGGATGTGTTTGAACTATCACAAATGCTGTTGAGTTTTTCTCTCAGAGATTCAAAGTGTGCTGGTTGTGTGAGTGTGTGATTGTGTCTTTGTTTGGGTTTGCAAGTGGCTGTGTGTGTGTATTTCTCCCCAAATAACTTCCTGTTCTAGATTACGTCTGGAGCCAAATGCTTTTCCTCGCTCTCTATCTATCTATCTATCTGTCTGTCTCTCTCTCTCTCTCTCTGTCTCTCTCTGTCTCTCTCTGTCTCTCTCTCTCTGTCTCTCTCTGTCTCTCTCTGTCTCTCTCTGTCTCTCTCTCTCTCTCTCTGTTTCTGTTTCTCTCATCTCATCTTTGTGTGTCTCACCATCACTATCTCTCAGGTTTGCACTCTTTCTGTTTGTGTCTATCTATCTGTCTCTCTCATTGTCTCGTTCTATCTCTGTCTACTGGTTTTGCACTCCTTGGATCTGTCTCTCACTCTGTCTCACTATCTTTTGGTTTGTTCCTTGTCTGTCTCTGTCTCGCTGTCTCTGTTGGTTTTATGGGAAATATCCCCTGTTATTCAGGGGTCCCATGTTCACTGGCAGCTTTAGTGTCTAGTGACTGACTGCTAACTAACTTGCCATAGTGGTGACTAGCTTCCTTGGTAAAGAAGTCTTTGGTTTAATAGTTCTTCTTCTGTAAACGCTCTTTTCTAGTTTGAGTTCTAGTTGAGATCTGAAACATCTCTTTTGTCTTTATTTCATAAGATAATAATTACAGTAACAATTCATCCTTCACCAGTCTCTTGTGCTATTGGGTGAGTTATTTACAAACAAGCCCCGACAGTGGCACGTTTACAATTATTCAGCAGCTTAAGTTTTTCAGAGGGCATAATCACAGTTGCTAGGCTATGAAGGGCCAACTGGGAAAACCAGTTTGCTACAGCACCACCCTCAAGCAGACCAGTACTGCATGTCTGGTGAACGCATCCAAACTAGGCAGAAATATAGAAAACGTTTGTATATGATAGACTTTAGACTTTTTGTGAGGGTGTCAGGGGGCGTCCTAGATGCCACATCTCTGTTCTTGTTCGTATGTCACACTACATGGCTTGTCCCTCTTTCCTACAATAAAGTTCAGCATAGTTTGGTGGGTTCCGTGTTCTTGCCCAACTACAGATAACTACTGAGTCTGATAACACGCTTGAGTTAAATATCATCACACTTTGCCTCTTTAGGTGAGTTTGAGATGCAGTATTGGCACAAACTAATATTAAGAAGCTGATCCGTATTGTCTCCACATCTGCATCACCATTTGCCTAAGGTTTTTATTTCTTCTCTGAAAAATGGTTGTACTAGTGAGTCAAAGGTTTTTTTTGTTTTGTTTTTTTTGGACTTATTACCGTATCCTGCCCTTCACTTGCTGTATCCTCAATCCGTGTGGTTTGACTGTGGGAGCAGGGTATTGCTCATTCTGGGAATGACTGATACAAGGCTCTGCTGTATTGCCCTCACATGTTTGATGGTTCTTTCACTGAGCTGATAAAGAAAGGTTCCTGGTATTTGACAGGGCTGTAAGACTGAAAGATTGAAACTTCTTTTTTCTAGATTTAATGTTAATCCCATCAGTTCTTTCCTTGAGTACATATTTATACATTTCAGTGGGACATTACCTGTCTAATTAGAATTTGATCTGATCCATGTTGTCAGCTAGCTTAGTAGTGTAGCAATCAGTGGAGCTTTACCACAAAATAACTAGTCGCAAGTGACAAATGATTATATTATATTATATTATATTATATTATATTATATTATATGTTGTTGTATATAGCTCATGACAAACGGCAAAAATAGACTTGAAGCTTTAAACACAGCCACTGTGCTTATCGTCATTGCTGTTTGTGCAACACTTTCATTTGATTGCATGTGATTAAGCATGTTTAATGTGACAGGTATATAAGGTCTTGCAGATAACATAGGAACACTTTAAAAGAGATAATGGTGAAGAAACACAACTATTCCAGCTTCTCAGTTAAAATATGTGTAATTTAGCTCTACTCAGTGCTCTAGCTCTGCCGGTGTCACCTGGTTGAGTTCTTTTCCCATCATCTCACAGAACGTCTAAGGGCTCATTTATGCTTAAATTAAATGTGTATATGGGTTACAGATAGAGCCTTCTGTTCATAACTGTGTTCATCTGATCTGTATTTCTGTGTGTTGTCTGAAAGATTACAGATGAATATGAATATGAAGCAGTACTGCTGGGAATTGTAAAAACAGTACAACCAATAATTCCAAGCATGACGCATCTAAAGAATTCTTCATTCGCATGTCACAAAGTATGTAATGGCCTCGCAAGCCACTGTAGTCCACAACGCTGCCTCCTTCATGGTAGATACATAATTACAAGCTCCTCCCTCTCCATTGCAATGTTTGTTGTTAGAAACTTTTGACTCTGGACTGACCTTTAGTAGAAGTAATGCTTAACGTGCATGCCAACACACAGGTACATGGAAGTTGTGGACAGTGACACTGTTGGAAATGGATGCATGAAAAGGGAGTGTCAGTGAGCTTTAAGTAAAGCTAGGCAGATTTTTAAATTTTATTTTTTCTTTTAATAGTAAACAACAATCAAAAAATCATAACAACAAGAGCTTTAACCTTTGATTTTTCTTTTTGGTTTTGCTTTTGTACATCACCAACAGTGATTGTGGTTAGCTTTTATATATTTATTATAGTTAAGTTAGTTAAGTTCAGAGACTTTGCGTAACATCCTCTGTAACATTTTCCTTAGACCAGTTAGTTGTTTGCACCATTACTAGCTCAGGTACAGTATGGTTCACTTGTCGGTGGAAATGATGACACAATGCCTGATCACAGATTTGTAAGTGAAATGTGTGACTCTCCTAACCTTCTTCCTCTCTTCACTCTCTCCTGCCTTTTATTACTCGCCCAGAAGGTCCCTTTTTTGTCCTGCCTTCAAGTGTTTACCTCGTCCTCTCCTGTAGCCCACACATGCATCCTGTTTACCATGAGGACAGACACACATGTACTACAGAACTCACTCACACACTATACACTTAGCACATGTGCGTGAAAGATGTGGTGTTTTATGTGGCCGACACTGCGCATGGCATGTTTTGGGCTGTGCCAGGAATAAAGCGCAGACCCTGATTTCACACCTTCAGAGGATGTTTGGGCGCTAGCTGGATCTGTGACTTTGGCTGGCTGTAGTAGATACTCACAGACAGGACCATGGCATCGCCTAATCTCACCCTAAAAGGGGCTTTTGTGCCAAAGCTCTGGAAATCCTGAGCTCTCAGAAGTTTGGCTCTTAATGTGACTGCATTAAAACAGATCTCTCAGGTGAGCTCTAAAAAAACTTGAGCAGACTTTTTCTGTCTGACTCTTTTCCCTTTAATTTTTTTTTTCTAAAAGTGTAATGGAGTAACCAATGCAAGATAGAAGTTCAGCCTCTGTGTGTGCACACACATGCATAAACACATGCAAACAGTTGAAACTGAACACGCGCCTACACAAACATGCTTATTTATCTTACTGCTAAATCAAAGTATGCACCTTGATAATCAGATCTAGGCCCTGGCCTCTTTCATGAGGCCCTCTGAACCTTTTTATGTAGACCCTATGGTGCAGCTCTTTCAGGAGCCCTCTAAAGAAGTTTTTGGGCCTTGTTTTGAAAGCTTCTTCAGGAGGTCTTCTGGAACAATGCTTGTGCCGTGTTTTACAGCTCATTCGAGAGACCACCAAAGCAGTTTTTGGGCCCTGTGTTACAGCTGCTTCTGCACACCCTCTGAATCGGGGACCTATGGTGCATTACCTCAAGGAGACCTTCTGAAGTAGCTCCTTTAGGAGCAGCTGATTTAGGAGGTCTTCTGTGAGTGTGTTTCACGCAGTATTTGGGCTCTGTAGCACAACCCATTAGACGGATCTATGAAGGAGTTATTGGACCCTGTGGTACAACTCATTCAAGAGGCTTTCTGACACAGTGTATAGGCTCTGTGGTGCAGCTCCTTCAGGAGGCTCTTTCTGAAGCGGGACTTGTGGCACAGCCCTTTAAGAGACACCTTGGAGCAGTTTTTGGACTGCGTACCACAGCTTCTTCTGCGGTGCAGATTTCATCGTTGTTGGCACTCCTGCTCCTGTGTCAGTGGATTTCTCACCACCCTTTGAAACACGTTGCCACACACTGACGCCATGGTGAGAGAGGGTGAGTGATTGAGGGACGGCTCACGATGAAAAGCCGGTTTTAATGTCACTCGTAGTTTCCCACTATTCACATGTGGGTGTATTTGACCTTTGCGCCCTCTCTCCCTCTCTCTCGCTCACTCACTCTCTCCCTCTAAGACTGTCTTGTGGAGTTGTTCAGGAGAGGGACCTTGCGCTGTTTGAGTATGGGTGTGTATTTGTTTTATGCCGCTGTGACATGCAGGTCTTGGCAGGCAGGCAGTGTGGCTGCAGTAAATCAGTGCAATCATTTCTTGGCTGCTCAAAGGTCTCTCCCTCTGTCTCCTGTCTTTCTTTCCATTTCCTTCGCTTGCCTTTCTCTCATCCCTCACCTCTCTCATGTGGATGTCATGATCTCAGTCACCAAAACTGATGGTTTTTGATATTACAGGCTTATTAAAATATGCTAAAAATGTTTTGAAAGCACATATATAAGCATTAAACGGTCCATATTCTTTTCAGGAGGTCCAGGCTGATGTTTTTGTGGGTTTATATGCCAAAAAGCTATTTTGTTTTGGGGCTGTGCGGAATACTATTTGTTTTGTGCACTGGAGCTTCAGCAGTGAATTTTTGAAGCTTTTCCATTTGCGGGGCCGGAACTGAAGAAACAGAGGTTGTCCATAGAAACTGCATCTGACACCTGTGTTAAAAGCACATCCACAGCTTCATCAGCTGTAAGAATCTCCAGGCTAGCTGCTTTCCACACAGAGCTCCCTTTTCTGTAGCAGCCAAAGCACAATGCACACATGAATTATCCAGCTCTTTATGGAATTGGTCAAACTTGAGGCTGGAAGCGTCTTGTTCATTTTGTTCAGTGGCACACTGTTGGGAATACATGCTGTCTAGCACCTTGTAAGCATGAAGGTCAGGCACCTAAGGTAGCAAGTAGTGCTCAATAGCATTGTAGTTTTGCTGAGCTGCATTGTAAGTGGTTTTAGTTTTATTCCTTTCTTAAAGAAAAGTGTTTATGTTGGGCTGTTTTAGGTTTGTTCATACAATGAGTACAATGTTAAAGAGCCTTATTAAGGGTGGGTTTTTTGACCTAGAACAAAGGGCTGTGGATTTTTAACTGTTAGTGCTGTAGAGGCTGTGTTTTTTCTTGTTTGGCACAGTTCTCAGCTAATTAAAAAAAAAGGTTGTGTTGTGGAGCATGACCTTGAGTCATCTATATTTATCCTAAGAGCATTACAGTGTTTTGTGGTTTCTTATTTATTTATGCTGTACCAAAAATACCTAGTCATTACAAACTGAGCATCTACCCAACAAGTGAATATTTCAGTAGTTCAGCAGGTCCAGCACTGTATATATCTGAGAGAGTTTTTATTACTGTTTAATTAATGAGAAAATCTTTCCATGATCTGGACCCTTTAAGGGCAACACAAACATCTGCATATTGGGCCACAAATTATTTCAGAATTAATGGAATTATTCAGATTAGAAAATGTATGTGAAACCAGTAAAATTCCTCTCTCTCCTCTCTTTGTCTCCCTCTATATTCTAATCTTTTTGCAGGGAATGGGGTATGTACTCTTGTCTAGGTCATCTAATGAGTCCAAAGGTAGAATACAGACAGCCTTGCTGTACTCACAGACAGGCTGTTACACACACTGTCGATTTTTTTATCTTCCATCTTTCTTGTGCTATATTGAGGAATTTTACCGTAAGCACCTCATTATATTATATAGAGCTGTCGTTATCAGTCCTTATGGAATCTGATTAGTTTAATGATTAAGTTCATAAAATATTTAAAAAGACACTAGACACTAATAAGTGTGTTAAAGTGAATAGTACTAAACCACACACAGCTTTTTAAAAATGCCATAAAAACAAGAAAGTGCATACAGATAGGTCTGCGTGTTAAAATAACACTTGATACAGTCTGCATTGTGAACCGCGGGTATCCTGTTACTTATGCCATCTAATAGAACTGCATTGCTCAAATACCAAAGTTTGCACACGATCAGAACTAATCAGGACCACGCCTCCTGCCTCCCTGCTTTAGTAAAGTTAGAAAGTTGTGTGACGACATGATTATAGTCATTTTTCTTTATTCAAATTCAGATTAAAACATGATATTTCCTAATTGTGAATTCAGTCAGGTCTATCAGGAAGTTTCTTCCTGTAAAAGAGAGTTTCTGTTTCTGCATGTATCTGCATGTATGTGTGTTTGTGTGCTGTGTAAAAGTTTAACAAGATGATAATATTGCAAGCCAGATATGAGCAGGGCCAGGAGGCCTACAAACTCACCCACTGAAATAGCTGACATAGTTTCTGCATTAGTCTCTGTGTATGTGTGATTGTGTGTGTGTGTGAGAGAGAAATGCAGATATTGCTGTCATGCTTTACTGTAGAATCAACAGGTTTCACACTGAACAAGCTCTGTAATTTCATAGATTATTTAAAGGACTCTTTTAATAGACTATGTACAGTCCCTGTGGAGACTTTAAAATCACTTACTTTAATACACACACGCGTTTCTTAAGGGCTGTTATTATGGAAAACCGTTGCCTTTTTTAAGTAAAGAAATTTTAAATAAAAGTGACACTCTCCAGTACATATATGGAAACGAAGATCCCCTTTACATCTGGTCACTTTATGTGACTAGTATCTGGATTGTATCCTGATAAGATTTTAGTTACATGCATTTCCACTTGGTAGTCGAATGCGTCTCCGGTTACTTGAACTTAAATCCGATTGCTATGTGAGACGGCTACCAGTTTACCAACTGTTTATCTTTCTCAGCCTGCCGTTGTACAGTAGTGTCTGTCCATATTGCTTTTAGGCATTTAGTTTAGTTCGGTTACCGAACATGTGCGTCCTCCATGATCATCATCATCTTCGCAGACGTGGATCATATGCTCAGTGATGTAGTGCATGTGGAGGAGTTTCAGGTACACTGGAAAGAGTTTGTGTTGTTGGATGTGTTTTGGAGAGACAGATGTGTTTGCGCTGCTATAACATGTGGCTCAAATGCATCTCAGACCTCCTCTGGTTTGATTGATCAGATTTGTATCAGTTTTAAATGTGTCTCAGGTGCATATATACTTGGACTATTACGTGGACTGATCTCATTCAGATGTAATCCTGTTTCTACAGATGAATGAATTGAGCAGGTGTAAACTGGGTGTAGTGATGTCTAATGTCATGAGAAGCAACTCATTTCATACATCCTACAACTCAGTTTAACTCCACCCACTTATACTGAAGTCCTATAAAATTGTTTGACCTCGGAGTATTTTTTTTTTCCATAAAGGCGCTCACTATAGGACAGCCAATCAGAAAAGAGCTCATTTATCTTGTCTTAAAGGCAGCGTTACAAAATCAGACCATGTTCTGTACATACTGCCATACTCCTGTTATAAGTGGAGAAAACGTAAAACATTGGGTTTGGTGTGTGGGTGTATGTTTGTAGAAAACATACTCTGTATTTGAGAGAAAGGGAGAGAAAGGGAGCTTATGTATAGGGGTGGGCAGTGTGATGTATCATTATCGTGTTGAATTATATTTCAGTATTTGCTCTTGTCTGTAGAGGACAGTGGGGCTCAAGCTAACTGGATTTGTTTATTGTTTAGTTATTTTAAAATATATTTGACCAAAGTTAGTACTTTTTATACAGTCCACCTACAAACACTTTCAAAAGAGTTCCTGGTATTTGTGAAGCATTAAGTCAGAAGTTGAGTGACTGCAAACGTCACCAGTTGCCCCTTAGGTGGGGTCAGTTATAACTGGCTGGGGTATTATTTGTAACTACCACTAAAAATATATATTAATGATACAGTTATTTCAGTACTGTTCTACATACATAACTAGATAAACCAGTTAAATACATAAAACATTTATTATTTAGAATTAATAGTTTCTCAACTTTTGACCACCAAGTAGAAGATCAAACAGCACAAAATCAATGGGGAGTAAGGGCTTCTGTCATTGTTTACTGTAGAAGGCTGTCTCAAACCTAACACTGTGTTAGGTTTAACCCTGCTGTGTTGAGGCTTTAAAGTGGACCTATCACGCTTTTCCAGGGGCGGGGCTTAAAAGACGCAGAAGTTCTACCAGCATATGAACTTTGACTCATAATAGCCCAGCATAATAGCCCACCTTTAACTTAAGCTGTCAAACTGGTGCTATGTTACTTCCAACAAGAGAGTTCAGAATAATATAAGTGTAAATGAAGTAGTAAAAACACTTTTATAATAGAAATATGCTTTTATTGTAAAAATACAGTCTTCAGGTTGAGAAGTTTCCATGACTGTAATCAAAATGTCAGTTCCAACATGTCATATCACGTCATGATGCCTATAATAAAATGTTTTTGCCACATCACCCAGTATTACTCAAGAGAGTGCATGTATTTACCAGTATGAAAAGAGTGCTTGTTGGGGGGGTCAGAGGACTTTTGTTGATGTGTTTGAAGCTGAAATGCTTGTTTATATTTGTGTGTATTCTTAGCTCACACCAGTGTCATTGACAAACAGCCATGTGTTTAAATGTAGAGCGTGAGCTAATGAAAGCTTGTGTGAGTGAGAGTAAAGACAGAGATAGATAGATGGATCGTTAAGGCTTGTTAGCTGAAGGCCAGTGAAATGTTAGGGCTGCTGAGGGGCTGATGTAGATCATTACTCAGCTGTGTACATTTACAGGCTCTAATGAGAGAGAGGGAGAGAGAGGGAGAGGGGGAGAGAGAGAGAGAGAGAGAGAGAGATAAAGGTTAAATGTAGAGCCCCCCACTAATGCACACTTTCACACACACTGGGGGATAATAAGTGTATGAGCTAATCTGTGAGACGATGAAAAGACAAGGCAATATGTCAGCGCAACTCCCTCCTTACTCTTCTACTCTCTCTTTTACCTCCTTCCCCCATCTCTCTACCATCCTTCTCCTTTTCTTTTTCTCTCACTCATTCTCTCCCCTTTCCCATTCTCTTTCTCTCTTTCTTTCTTACTCTCCTTCATGTCTTGCTTGCTCTCTCCACTTTCTTTTTTTTCTCTTTCTCTCCCATTTTCCTCTCTGAGAGAGAATTCTCTTTCTTTCTCTCTGTCTTTCTGTTTTCTTTTTGAGTCTTTACCATTCTGTGTTCTTTTCATTCTTTTTTCTCTTATTTGTCTTTCTCATATTCTGTCTTTCTCATATTCTCGTGCTCTCTCCCTGTCTCTGCATTTTCTCTCTCTCTCTCTCTCTCTCTCTCTCTCTCTCTCTCTATCTCTATCTCTATCTGTCACCTCTCTCTCTCTTTTTCTCTCTCTCTTTTTCTTTTTCATATTGAAATGGTCCACCTGAAGGCGTCTGATGCCGATGGCCTCCGTATTCAGACTCTTTGTTTAGTGAACGCTACTCAGGATGGAGGTCATTCAGGAACCACAATACAACAGTAATATATTTGTGTTTATGCAAATACAAACAAATCAGCTGAATACATTTGTTTGTGAGTGTGTTTTATGTGTGAGGGAGAAATAAAGAGAGAAGCACATGCACAAATGTCCTGGCAAACAGTGCATATTTTCTTTCCAAGAAGCCATAAATGTAATCAATACTCAGCAGTTGATTTTCTCCTTTGTCAACGCCCCTGGATTTATTTACACAATAAATAAACAAAAGCAAGCAATGTGCTGTTTGGCTGGCAGAGGCTGTTCGTGGTGCCCGCACACAGCCAGCGCATCAGCAGTTTTAGTTTATTTATTGTCTAAATAGCCAACAGGACATGGGGGTTTTACCACAGTAGTTGGTGGGGGTGCATGAAAAAGATGCTCTAGTGGAAAATAGTGAAATTAGTATGTGTTGCACCAGTTTTGTGTAGGGATTTCACCAAATTCAGTGGCACCACCGATATATAATGTGTATAATGTGTTTCGGTAGATGCATTAATTCCATAACTGGTATTGGGTAGCAATCCGATACTGTTGATTTAATCATACTCCATAAAAATTAGGAATATACCAATTGCAGAATTAGATTTTGTGTCTATGTCAGCATTCACACAAACATGTTTTAACATTCAATTCTCAGATCTTAAAATATAAAAGTGCACAAACATTTTCATTTACCAAACATAAAGCTAAAAATGAAGAGCAGTATTTGGATTTTTCCAATCTAACAGCTGCAACAGGTAATAGAAGCAGAAGAATAGCATGTAACAAGGCAGGTTATTTTTGGAAATCTTTGTCCACCCGCTAAGCAGTCGGGCCAAACTGATGTTGGATGTCCAAATGTGAGATGTAAAACTAATGTTGTTAAGTGTGTATTAAACTGGGAAATACCACTTGTCCCACTTTTACATTCCGTTTAAATGGCTTACAGAGGTTCTTTTCACAGCTGGTGAACTCAGAATTCTAGATGATACACATTTGAACAAGATCTAACATATAGTGCCCTACCGTTTACCTGGGTGACTAAAGGATATACAGTATGTAATATAGTCTGTTTTAAACACAAACAAGCACATTCACATCCACTTTACCAGTATGCCGTTACCAAAGGCTTTATATGTCAACTTTACTTTTGACTGTTTACCTGAATAGGACTGTGAGGTGTAAATGTTAAATAGGGACTTTTTCCTTAATGTTTATACTTGTTAATTTGAATGAAACAACTTTGATTGAAATCCTCATTAGACAGAGCTGCCTGTAGGGCTGCAGTTCACGTAGGAGGTCAGTTCGACCGAGCGATTTTTAAACTGTGTGAGTTTATAAACTGTACACTTTGTCTGTACACAATTTAAAATCTCAGTGCAAGTCTGGCTTAAGAGGACAGTCATCTACAGCACAGTCAGCCAAACAAAAGACTCCAGACAGAAAACACGAATGAGCTCCTCAGGTGTGTGTTTTTTGTTTTATTTTTGAGCTACACAGACGGGCGAGGAGCAACATACTTACAGCTGTACAGAAGAGCTTTTCTGTAGCGGAACAAAACCGACTATAGTGCTACTCGATCCAACATAACTAAAGTTGCCTATTTTGCTAAAACAGCCAGATTTGAACGATTTTATTATATCATTATATACAATGTACTGCACTTATTTACACTAACAGATACTGAATTCTATGTAGTCTCTTCATTACGGTATAAAAATCAGTAAAAAAAAGGCATCAAGGTCACAAATTAGCTTAAATTGAAATAGTGACCTTAATACTTTTGTTTATTTCCAGTTTTAAATGGAAAAACTTCTCTGCTTCTCAGACATTTGGACCCCAATATATGTGATTTCAGTTTGGTTTCACCCTCACTTGCAAATATGTAAATAATTTATTAGCAACTTGGCTTTATGTGCAATACAAAGAAAGTGTCGTGATCCACCAGTTTTTAGTGTGCAAGCTTTCATTTAGTAAACATAAGTCTGCTGTTGAACTTGCATACAGCTGGTGCTGAAGAGATATTGATGCATCAGAAAGAACAACCATAATAGGACCGTAACTGATTACACATTTTAAAATAAAGAGAACATGAGATAACACCAGCCAAACAACAGAAGAGTGTTCTTTCCTGTTCCCTGATTTGGGGACACCCTTCTCTGTAAATATCAGTAAACCAGAGCTTTCACCTTAAATGGACAAACAGATTTCATATCTCCTGCTCACTCTGTCTGTCTCTGTCTGTGCCTCTATTTTGTTTTGGTTTTTTTTGGCATTAAACGGAGGGTTTGGGGTTTCTGTGTGGCTTTGGCGCCAGAGCGTCACCTTTCAGCAATTACGCTCATTTATAAATCCCACCATCCCTGAGGGCTTGTCTTTCTCTTGTGAGAGAACCATCCACTGATCCCAGGCATATCTTTTTCCTCTCGTCTATTCTTAATAGTTCAGCATCACTCAGCCCCCTGGGGGGAAGCACTGTTTCCGGTGCAAAGGCGAGGCCCGTGTGGTCAGTGGATTGCAAAATCCAAAGTACATGTCCTTAATGTTGGCAGTCGTGCAGGTTTTGCGGCAGGGGGTCCACAGGAAACCAGTTTGTCATCATCTGATTGGGTGGGAAGAGCAAGGTTGCTTAGCGATACACCAGCCAGTTGAGCAGTCATATGGCTGGCACATGGCTTGTCACAACAACAGAACAGGAAGTAGCCTCTAGTGTCCTTCCTTCAACTATAAAGAAAGAGGTCTTTATGTCACCATGCAACAGTCTGTATGTAATAGTGAATAAATGTAAAACAATTTGAAAAGATGCTTGTGGGTGTCATCTGGGCTGTTCTGTCATCGCTGTGTTGTTGATGTGATACAGTTACAACTGGAAGTCAGCCAGACTTTAAAATAAAAATGGACCCGTGTTAGTTCATGTTCAGGTCAGGAAACACAATATCTTCTAGCTGTGATTATGTCATTGTGTAGCTGCGGCTGCAATCCTGGGAATTTTTATAGGAAGTTCTTATTAGAAAGACCACTCAACAGTCATATGTGTATTGCCCCCTAGTATTTCTGCTTGTACAAGATGAGAAATCTGTAAAACCCAACCTGAAAGCCCAGTTAAAACCCTGGCAAAGTCAGACATGTACAGCATAAATAGTTTGTATCAAATGTCTTAAGTAGTGCAGCTTGTTCTGACTACTGCACATGTGCATGTCGCCAAAGCGAGGGGAAGCTTCTCTTGCTTGCATTTTATCCAGCAAGCCAATTGGCTCTTCTTCTAATAAAGGGAATAACTTACTCTGTAAACAGACACCATGTTGAGTGCAACAAAGCTTTCTTTATAACGTCTCTGGTTTCAATCAGAAATGTGTCACGATACAAAAGGAAAGAAAAATGTGGTATGGTTTCCAGTGCATGTTGTTTTACATCTTCCCACAAAGCTCTCTTCAGAAAATATAGATATTTAATCTGAAATGCTGTGCAAAAGTCATCAGATTCAACTGGAGAACAAATAACACCAGTTGTTGCAGACAGTATTTTTGTTGCAAACCAATTAGCTCTTAATGTAAATGTTTTCAGCCCAGTACATGGTGGAACCTCCATTTACTGAATTCTGTTGGAGTTTCTATCAGTTTTACACACTGTTTAGGAGTGATTTTTCTTTTGCCCATTCTTTTTGGGAGATTAGCTCTGTGTTTTACAGGATGCTGGATGAGGATTGAAGGCCACAATTTTTATATAGTGTCACAGATTCTTGATTGGATGGAAGTTTGGACTTCACTTGGTCATTATAGAACAGTCACATTTTTGTTGTTCAGCCATCTGTGTTGTTTTAGTCTTGTGTTTGGGATCATTGTCCTCCTGAAAGCTGAAGTTTTTCCCAAGCTTTGGTCTTTAGTAAACTTAACTCGTGGAAAAGCATCCTTCCAGTGTGGCACTGCCACTCTCATACTTCACTCTTGGGTTTTTGTTAATGAATAAACAGTGCTAGGTTTGTGCCACACACAGTTTTTTTTATATTGGTCAAATCTCATTTGACCGCAAAACCTTTTCCCGCATTTTAGCTTGACCACTCTGATGCTTTCTGCCAAGCTCCAAGTATGTTTTGATGATATGGCATTAGTAATAGATTTTTACTAGCCACCCTCCCATACAGGCCAGTGAGGCAGAGTGTTTGGTATTGTTGACAGTTGGCCCGACTGTTGGCCTCTCTGTGGCTTCTGTCACCAGTACCGTTATTGTTGATATATTCTGAGGAATGTCTTTCTCTAGGCAGTGCCTGGGTGGTATAATGCAGTATCCACTTCTCCACAGTTGATCCAGCAGTGATCACTGGGATATCCAATCATTGGATTTAATTTTGTAGATATTTTCTATCTTGTGCATATCTTAATCTAATATCCCTTATAACGGTTGCGGGCCTTCATTTTCACAGCCTTCCTTCAGATTCCCAGTCTGCTACCTGGAACCTGAATTACGAGGGTCTTTTTTTTACTAGAAAATGTGAATGTTTTAATGATTAACAGGTACAGGCCAGTTGTGTCCTCTTTAGGCTAGTATCTTTCATTCGTAAATATAGAGCTTCTGCAGCAGTTTGTGGTATTTCTTTTGTCACAGAATATCATTTCAATTTAAAACCACCAACAGTCATATCTGATGACTTTAAATAGATAATACTTCTGAAAGACACTATATTTAATGAGTGTATAGCTGTTTCTAGGCTGGCTATATTTCTTCCAGGTTAAGAGATTGTTTGGCAAGCCTGTAAACTCTACTTTCCTTTAAAAAAATGATTTTTTTTTTAATTTTCTGAGCTAGTTTCTATTAATTGTGTTCTCATGCAGCATGAAAATTCACTTCATGGTAAATTGCTACCATCATGCTTCACACTCCACAAGTGTTTTCTCAGCTCTCGGATTTCTTCTGTTAGTGATATTGCTAGCTAAATTAATGAAGAAACATGTTATTCTTTAATTGTTATCACTCCTTTGGACTTCCTGTGGATGCCTCATGTCAGCTTGGATGTAAATCCTTTCTTCAGAAAGGTTACACTTCTACAGGCTCAGTTTGTTTCATTCTGTTGCAACAACGGTGTACTAATGTTTACATTCTGTCTGTTTGTGTGTGTGTTTAGGAGCCCAACAGTGGTCAGCCCACACTAATCACCTTGAAAGTGGACCCTCATGGATTCTTCCTCTATTGGACGGGTGCATCTAGTATGGTCAGTCTTTTTTTCTCTTCTTTTATACCCTTAAGGAAGCAACTGTAGTAGGATACCGCTTATAGAGTTGTTAAATGTATGTACCACTAGAGTCAAGGCTTAAAACCTGAGAGTTTTCTTTTGTAGTGGATTTTGTAGTAGAAACGAGGAAAGGGACTGGATTGCACGGTGGTAACTCATGAATAATGGCGCCTAAAGGGCTCATGTCTTGTATTTGTATGTTTTTCCCCCCTGAGGTCAGCTTCATCATGTTTGTATAGTTTTATGCACTAGAGTGTTTATCATTCATTCTTACATAGAAATAAACGTCTCCGACATTAGGCCGGGCATTCATAATCATTTTGTGTAATATTCTTTCTGATGGAATTTTTAGAGACGTTAAAATCGCCAGACGTTTGGTTCCTATCACCACCACTGTGAACAATGTGAACAAAACACTTCACATTAAACCACTATTAATCTCATACTGTACATCTGTATTCACTCTCTGTCGGAAATACCCCTGTGTCTTTACGCCCACATTGCGAGAGGTCCAGTGCACTCTGGTCATTTTGCCCACTCTCATCTGATTCGTCAACCACCAGAGCATCATCCCCCACCCCGCCTCAACCCATTCTCCCACTGTGGATGATCATACAATGGTGTCGGTTCAGTTTTGAGCCAGAGTCTGATACTGAAAGTCAGGTAGACCCTGTTGGTAGACCCGATCCACATTCGCACACAAGACTGGAGCAGGACATTTCAGAGTGGTACGGTTATACTGGTGAGCTTTCTGATAGGTAGGCAGTAAGTGTTGTAATACAGAAGGACATCACTTTGTAACACAGAAAAGGGCTTCAATTCCAATTAGGCTTTTCAGGCAGCTGAGAAAAGCGGTTTCTGTGGGAGAGACTTTCTGTCTCTGGCATGTACTTTAGATTTTAAGTTTTGCAGACCATTTACTTGATCATACACAAAGCTACATAACACACTAAAGGGAAGAGAAAAACCAGAAAAGCATCACAGGTCCTCTTTAATTATGTAGACATTAAAAACAAAATTGGACTTCCTCTTTAAGACTGACACATGTGAAGGACCTGTGTTTAGAAAGCAGCCCCGTTTGGAATTCTTCTCATAACTCTTTGTAATGCAAATGAAAGAAACTGCTGCAGGCTGAATATGCGGCTGCATGTAAATAATTTTTTTTATGATATTCATATTTATGACCAGGTAATCTTGGGAATGAATAGAACATTTTAAAAGTATTGAATGCTATTCAATTGATCAAACAAACACATTATTTTTCCCTCATGATCCCTTTAACCCATTAATGCACTCTGCCTTACTGAGGCATCTGAATTATCAACATCCATCCACCTTCTGTCACTGCTCTAACAGGTGAAGATTCTGTCTAGCTTTCTCCTTATCCAGTGTGGTCTGCCTTCAGTTCAGCCTTGTTTTGCTCTTCTACAATCACCCTCTTTTTATCTGTTTCACTCTCCTGCCGATTAGCGCGCATCATGTGAGTGCTCATGAATCGAATCAAATTTCAGCCAGTCAAATTAAATCAAGCTCTCTCCCATCCCTCCTCTCCCGCGTTTTCCCCTCTTTATTGATATTTTGCTGCCCCTTTCTGTTTTTCTTTTTCATCTTTTTAGGCTTGTTAGTGAGGCATGTGTGGTATGTGGTTTGTTCATTTGTAGGCTGCTGTGTTTTAAGGAACTGATTTCCTGCAGTAGCAATGCTGAGCTTTGTGTGTGAGCGTGTGCATGTGCTTACGAACAGGAAGCTATAGCAGTTTATTGAAAATGTCCTGTGTTATTGTTATTATATGTGTATTTCATGGTAATTGATCTAACAGTACTGTACAAAAGCCTGAGACCATCCTTTGTTTTTTAAATTTACAGTTAGAACTGTCATTAAAATGAAGTTATTGATTTTTCAGCATCACATAAACTATAATATATAATGTCTTTGTCTTTATTTTCAGGAGATTTGCTTTCAGGGATATTTTTCTGCACCTGAAAAGTTTAATCCTAGCATTTGGTTGCACTGTCTTCTCACATCCTTGTCTTTCAATGGTAGGATGGAAACACTTGTGGATTCTCTGCTCCAGCAAGAGTTGGAGCTTGATTTCCTCTTTTCTCTCGAAGATGAAAGCTTTAAGTACTGCTTTTATGATGGGTACAGCTTTGGTGGATGAGAAGGTCTATATTCTTCTTTTTTTCCCTTTGGTTTCCTTTAACATTCTGCTTCTTTATGCAAATGATCTTATATCTAATATCCTCAAGAAAAAAAACTTGTACTTAATAGATTCTTTGTCTAGAAATTAAATAAATGAAGGATGCTCTCTTCAGAGTGCTGTATGTATCGACACCATGGTGCAAAATACAGGCGGTTCTTGTTGCTGTTCTGCTGTCTAGAAGGAAAAAATAAACACATTCATGGAAAGATCATTACTTAGCTGACCAGCTTCTTACTTCAGTGGTCTAAACTAACTAGAGCTGAAGCCCTGACCTGCCTCAGGGTGGCACTGTAGCAGGTTCTGGTTGGTTCTTCGTAGCCTATGCCAAGAAATTTTTCCCAGTTTTGCGAAGGGGCTGCTGGAAAGAGTTCCTTGTTTCTCATTTCTGAAACAGAAGACAAAAGAGATGTGCAAGATCTCAGTTACAATGTTATCAATAGAGAAGAGCATTTCCAGAAGAACAATTGTGAAACCAAACGCTTTGTTGTTATTAAGACTAGCATTGGAGCTGCTAATGCGAATGAACAACCAGCCATCCCTGGATTAACAGTCAAACAGGGGACATCCTCCCTCCCCTCCAAATACCAGGGGGCATTTTTCACGCTGATGGGCACCAATAAGTGTGATTGTATTAGGTGTTTCTTACTCTACAAGAGCATTCTATGCTACAGGTGTTGATCATTGAGAGAGAGCGAGAGAGAGAGAGAGAGAGTGTGTTGCAGTATTAGGACACTAGGGCAGTCTTTGCCTGAGGAGAAGCAGTAACCTTGTTTGGTAGGAGGAATAAAGGCCCAGGGGAAGCCAGCCTCCTCTTTAGAGGAAAGAGGACAGCTCATCTAGTCTCTTCAGTAACTGCGCACTTTCAGACACATTTAGATTGAACACAGCTATTATTATATTTAATAATGCCTTTATCGCACCCTGCCTTTTTTAAACTTCTCCTTCTAAGTAGCGTAAAGTTGTTAAAAGTCAGTCGCACTTCCATGAATCCACTTTTGTCCTCTTCTCACCCTTTTTTATTTCCTTCTTTTACTTCTCTTTGGTTTTACACACACGTACACACACACATCTGCCTGCAGAGTTTCTCCTCTCGTGTATGAGAAGGTGTGATTGTGTGTGTGTGTGTGTCCCATGTGCTCACGTATTGTGGTACAAGTAGAATAGTAGAATAGGTTTTGTATTAAAAGGAAAACACGCCCTTATGCTGTTGAAAACCTCCTCCCAAGTTTTTTTTTCTTTTCTGCTAGTTGACTCCAGGCACACAGGCAGCTGAGACTACAGCAGCAGCCTGTTGTCGTATATACTGTAAATTGGGAATGGCGCAGTACCAGATTTTCTTTCCTAATACGATACTGAAACCTTGAGCGTCTGGCGCTATTGATACCAACACGATCTGAAATTGCTCGATAAAGCTTCAAATCAAGTACATATGGTAAATGCTATTGTAGTTATTAGTTATTCTGTTAACTTGAATGAATTGCTTGGAAATTGCTTTGGCTTCCAAATACGTTAAGCACTTAAGCAAACCTTGTTACGACCACTAGATATCAATTATCACACACATCCTTCCTGTAGTGCGTCCTCGGTACATCTCTCAACATGCTCTAACTGGATCCAGGTCTTCATGAACGTCACAAAGATTGATGTGGTTTTGAACACAGCATGACTCACTGTGTGCCGTAAAAGTGAACAAATCTTCACTGTGTGTAGCTGAGCACTGTGGGAAGCCAACTTAGCCAACTGAAGTGTAACTGTCCATCACGTGCATGTGATTGTTTTCTGTTCAGGCTTCCCACGAGTCATGAAATTTCTGGAATATCACTGAATTGTAAAGAAGTCTGTTACTGATATGGCAAGTCATGGGATTTTATCTTTTTTGGGCCAAATCCTGGAATATAAGGGAATTTTGTTTCTGCCATGTTAACATTTTTAGCACCCATTCATCTCTTTCCCCGCTCGCCAGGAGCCGGCAATCACTTTAGTCAATATGTATCCTCCTGTAACTGCTAATAAAGACAAGCATGGCAGTAAAATGTACTTTGCATTTCTAATCATGCTCTACGTTTAAGCAGTGAAAACTTATCTGAAACTAGTAAATACAGCTCGATGTGTGTAAAATTCTGTGACTGGGTTTTGCCTGCTCAGCACAAAGGTGGCCTGTTTTCTGTTCAGTACAAGTTGTGGAAATTCAGCTTTTATACAGAAAAGGTCAGGAAGTTTGACATTTGACATAGAGTGGGAACTCTGTTAGCACTGAGCTTTCTAATTCAAGATATGAGTTTAAAAATAGAAATAACAGAAATCCCATAAGTCTGTGTGACATGCATGGAAAGAGGAGTCTGATTCTGTGGGGGAGGTTAAATTTGGTATAACACCGTTGCCTGCGAAATCTGGCTGTAGTGTTCAGCTACACAGTGAAATTTTATTCACCCAAGTCATACTTTCCTAATGCATGTGAGTTTTGGGGGTGTGTGTACAGCAAAGATTTGGGTGACGGTCTAGTGTTCAGCGAGATTGAAAAGCCTTGTACCAACAAAAAAACTGAAAGAACGGAAAAAGAAGCAAACATTACCCAACATGCCTTGGCCAATGGAGTGTATCTGAGGTGGAAAGTTGTTTTGATTTGCTGAAACATTCCTTTAAACATTAGATGAATATCTCAAAGGAGGCCATGGTGCTGAAACTTCTAGAACATTTTACTACCCCACAAAAAGAAATACACAGCTAATAACATTGCATCACAATGTGAGTGTGTGTGTGAAATTGTAGTCTAGGTTTGTTATAGAACTGGATTAGATTCATTATTTAAGCTTAAATGATGCTCATTTTTATTTAGGGTGTGTTTTTGCTCTTATTGTAGTTGTTGTTGTTTCTGCCAGTCTATTATGGACTCCTTTTTTGTTGTAATTGTTCTGCTGAGTATCGAATAGATACTGTTATCCAAGTTGGCCAGCTGAAAAATGACCTTAGTAGCCTGCAGTAATAAGCCTATATGCTATTCTTGCACATTGAAATTTTATATTCAACCTGAAGCATAGTATTTTGGAACTGTAGCAGCTCTAATTGAGCTTCAGTAGTTCTTAAAATTCTTTCATTAGGGTTTAGAGGGGAACATAGGCAGCATGGTGTTAAGAAAACACTGTATGGACTTTCATAGACAATAATATTGATTAATGTAGTAGTATTGATTATTATAACTATCGTTGCTTATTTAATAATGTCCTTGTCATCAAAGACTACTTTAAGGCCTGTATCTTCTCTGTTCTTGTATTATGTATCACTGTATAAACCAGGATTGAATATGCAGGCTTTCATGTATCTATGCCTGTCTCTGTGTGTTGCATGACACACTTTCAAAAGCAAGTACAGGACCTTGGGACGCCAGGTGAGAGTGGCTGTTTAATCTTTTTCTGTGCAGTCATCTAACAGGAAGAAAGAAAGGTTTCTGAATGTGTCTGCTCTTCTTCCACCTAAAATGAACACACTGTCACTTGGAGTGCGTGTGTGTGCCTGTTTCCTTAATCCTTCCCAAGTATGTGTATGAAGTTATGGATCAGATAGATTAGCCAGAGGAGACATTTCGTATAAACTATCCTAAACTAGCCTATTTATTACCCTAGACTTATTATAACATATGTTTCTGTGTCTTATAGTGGACATAACTCAACAGAGGAAGACCCAGTCTGTTCCGAACCTGAACTTACTTTCATTGTGGGGTGACAGCTTTTTTTTTTTTTTTTTTTTTTTTTTTCCTCCAATCGAAGTCCCTCAGTTCTGAGTCTAATCTTACTGTTTTCTCATGAATGTTGAAGAAAGGAACTCTCTTTACAGGAGAAGGAAAAAACTTTTTTCTTTTCTTTCAGTGTAAGATTTGATTGCAAGTCATTTTGGACTTTTTTTTATACCATTTGTTTGTCATGACATTTTGATTAGACATTTTGATTAGACAGTGATGGTATATAATGTGGCCCTGCAGTAGACTGCCTATTAATGCTAGAGTAAAATCACTTTATTTTCAGTATGCGTGAAAAGGCTCCCACAGTGAGACTGAGTGACGAAGGATTCTGAAACAAGGCTGCACTTATTCTGGGAAACGAAACATTCTTGTAGTTATTGTGATCTTTAATGGTTCTCTGTTCTAAATATAAATTCCAAATCTACAAAGTTATCTGGCTAAGCCTGCTTTGTGAAGCTCCCACTAAAAGGAGCTTTTGCTAGCTAAGACTGTCTAACTTCCCTTTGTTAAGGCTCGTCATCGTGGATGATTTATTTTTTATTTTTTTTAATAAATGCTGACTAAAAACTTTGGTTACACAGCATATAAATGAAACATTATATTATACACTACATTTTAAGCTTATTGTTTACACCCCTTTGTCTGAGCAATTAGTATATTTCACCAGTACGAGCATCATATATCATCAGAACAGATTTAAATAAGCGTAAATACAATATAAAGTAGCATAAATATTATAAGTAGATAATGTCTTTGTTTGAAGAACAAAGTTTAGTTCCAGATTTCTCCTGGATGCCCCAGACATAGTATGAATTTGTTAAATTCCTTTACCAGCAATCTTGATGTAGCTTAATGAAGTACTGAGTAGTCAAAGCAGGTATTAGATGATAACTGCAAATAACACTAAGTTGTTTTCACAAGGAGAAGCTTGGAAAGAGTTTAATAAGCACACTAACATGTAAAAACACTACTTATTTGAAAAATGTAGAAAGTGTTTTGCTGAGCAAGTAAAAGCTTCCTGTCTGGACGCATAGCTTTTTAAATATAAAGTGCCTAAAACTTTAGCCCACTACTGTACTGTACCTTTATGACACTATATTACACACAACAGAGGCAACTGAAAATCCATGTTTTAGTGCCTGGAGCCATTTAACTTTTAACTTTTTTATAATATAAATAATCCAGTTTTGAGAAGTAACCTGGTGTTTTGAGTGCACTGCTACTGCAAATCTTGTAACGTGTAGTCTGCAGACCGTTTCTGTGTTGTTGTGTGTTTCGTTCATGCTTCTAGTGGCAGAAAACACTCGAGACGTAGTACATCCCACACACATTTTACATTCTTATGTATTTATGAAAGGCAGTTAAAACACTAGCATTAGTGATAGTTCCCCATTTTTCATGAGTTCCTTGCTGCATACATTTGCAACTTGTGTAACAGGACTCCCAGCCTTCATCATGTTTTCAGAAGGTGTCTTAACTCTGAAATCCTATCCGTTTAGTCACAGCCTCAGTTAAGACTGAATTTAGGACAGAGGCTATGACAAAATAAGAGTTAACTCCAGATGAGGAAACAGCATGCACTAAATACTGTCCTGACTTTAGGATAGTCCCAGAGCTGTCCTAACTTCTGTTTTGATCATCCCTCTTCTCTGGTTTTGGGCAAACATGAAAGCATAGTTCACTACACTACTAGCATAAGGACATTAAATGCTTCTGTGCTGTAAAACTTTCACTTGGAATTTATTATTATTTTTTTTTTTTCTATTTCTGCATTTCAAAAATCCCAGACACTGCAGGCACGGTCTCCAGCACCCCCTCTTATAGCCTTTATGTGTATAGGTTGATGAAAACTTGACAGATAAAATATACAGTGATGGAGACCGAGCGGAATGTATGGCTGTGTATTAAAAGAAATAGCAGCTCTCAGGCTGGTTAAAGCTTTTAGAAAATAAAAAAAACTGAAATTGGGGAGCGGTGATGCTCTAAAAAACTGTACAGCCCACTGTAGCTGTATTGTTAACTTCCGGTTTATCACTCTTTAGTTTTGTTTTGACCTTTTTCCATCAGTAAGTGACTGTCCAGCTAGCTAATTACATTTGTAATGCAAGTTTTATGACATGCTAATGTTTGGGCTGTGATCGATGATCAGTTACATGTTAACCTCAGTCATAGTTGATTGTTGACTTGGATCTAGTTATTTAAGATTTCCCAAATAAGAGATTTAATCTTATCATTCTGTCTTAACATCTAACAGGTCAAGATAAGATTTTCTATAACATGGCCTGTTCTTGCTTAATGTAGCTTCCAGTCCATTTAAGTATAGCGGGTTTGGATCTGATCCTGATCCTCCAGATCTGATTAAATTGGTACATCATTTCTCGTTTTGACTCCTTGTGCGTAAAAGTGCTCCAGTAAGTCACCATGTTAGCTTCTCATTCTGAAGAACAATTATGAGATTTTATTAACCTGTGCTATTACGACTACTCAATAATAGATTAGCTCTAACGGCAGTGTGAGGCCTGTTTGGGTCCTGTTTAGTGTATTAGTGGTTAGTGTGAGGATGTGGGTCTTGGTCTCTAATGGAAGACTGTGGTGTGTAACTGTAGTGCCATGTTGCCTCTGTCCTTTCTCAATTAGCCTAATTGGTTTGCACTAATGCAGAGCTGAGAAGCTAACGGCGCTACACTGATCATTAACAACGTGTCTGCTAGACCAGGCTACTTTAGCATGCTCTCATCTGTGCTTTCTATTAGCCGGCTGAGACAGTCTCTTCTCTCTCTCCCTCTCTATTTCTCTCTCTCTCTCTCTCTCTCAGCTTGTATTCTGTCACTCTCTCTGTCTTTCAGTTTGCTGGTAATGCTAATATCTCTGTTCTCTTTTCTGTTCCAAAGTCTACTATTTCCGCTCGTTCCTGTTGTATTTTTATTCATGTCCTCTTTCTTTCATGCCTCTCTCTCTACTTTTAACAGACTCATTCTTGATTAGACTTTCATTCACCCCCCCCCCTCCCCCTTCTTTCTGTCTTTGTCATGGACAGCTGGTTATCATCAGTAAGGAACAGAAGGGCGACAAAGTTGTCCATCTTGCATTAATGGAGAGATGATGACTCTTCCTTACTCTCTGCCCTCCATATCTATCCATTCCATCTTTTTTTTTTTTCCCTGCAGCCGTGGGAAAACATACAGGAAATTGTTGAGCCGGGTAGTTCAGGAGCATAAACTGCCCCTGTGCCCCTCAGACATAACTCCAATTTTCTCTCTCTCTCTCTCTCTCTCTCTCTCTCTCTCTCTGGAGTGAGTGTGAATAGTTCCACACAGACGTCGTCTTCTGACAGCTTTTCTCCTCGTTCTCCTTCTCTTCCTTTGTTTAGAGGGCTGGCAGGAAGTCAGAGAGGAAAGTGACAGACACGGTGACAGAGAGGATGTAAAGTGCTGGAAGACTGTCTGACAAACAGTGTTTTAAAGGGACGTTATTTTAAACTGTTTTAGAAATAGGACGTTCATATGAGGCACACTAAACTGAGATGTGGCATCGGAAACTTTTCAAAGAGAGAGCTTTCAGCTTATTCTCTCGTCTGCTGTAGTTTATGGTCTGTTTTCAGGGACAATAAGGCTGTAATGATTGCAGTACAGTTATTAACGTTAAACAAATTCAACATTCCAGTTCATCTTTTGATGTATTCTGAGGGCTCAGGGGTCTTTCTTTCTTTTTTCTTTGTGACCACCAAGGTGTATCCCATCCAAATGAAGTAGACGGAGTTATGAGTGGTTATGCTGTGGATGAGCTAAGCGCCTGCCTACATGCAAAAGAGACAGTACCCGAATTCTCACTCTGTGTATTTATTAATGAAACTGAACAGAATGACCTGCGTACAGCTCATAATGATTAATCATCACCTTATAGACACAGTAAACAGAATAAATACGAGAGGACTTCTTTAGTTGCGCTACAGCAAGTGACTGTTTCACTCTTCTACATTTTTACCAGTTAGATGTTGGCAAGAAATGGCTGAATGTAAAATACCTGTTTCATGTGCATCGTTTTAAAAATGAATACAGTTACATAAATACGTATTATGTTTGATTTGAATTCCAGTTGTAACTAGGGGTGTAACGTCCTAGTTTCATTACGATGCGATCCTATGTCAATTGTTGTAGTCAACAATCTGATCATTTTCAGTATGAACATTTGCCATCATGCGCTTGAGTTAGACACTGGTGTCTGCAGATGATATGAAATGATCTTGTGGTGCCAGACCAATATTAGTAGACGGGTCCAGTAGCAGTCACTTAACCTTTTACCTCTTATTTTGAGGTAAACAGTGCAAGTCATTAAACAGTTCTGAGTTACTTAGTAAAGCCAAGTTATAGAGTTCTTCATAGAATCCCACCACCTGCTACAACAGGTGAATTGTCCAGGTTGTGGTGTCTTAATTTACACTTACGTTATTTTTAAATGGCAGAGGTTTCATCTGTTTAACGTAGCTGCTGCATCGTTAGAAGCTTTAATGTGAACACAAGCATTCTGCAGTTATTCTGCAGACTGCAAGAAGCTTACACACTAAATACCTCTCCGGCAGAAAAAGAGCGATATATCTGATCAGTTTAGGAATCAGAATTAGAATCATGGGAGATTGAATTGGTGCGCTCCAAATTGAAGTCATTGGACTTTATTTTGTTGTTTTTAAGGACTCATAATAACTTGAACTCAGCACATAGTTATAAAGTACTGAACAGACTTACAACACATTTTGAAGAGAAACCTATCTGCAGATATACCTCGAATGTAAGTCAACAGGTTTTCTACTATTTTAACAAGAATGAGGAAACTTGAAGTCCTTTAAAAAGCATGAGGAAACATAATCATTGTCTGAGGTAACTGACCATAATCTGTAGATGTGTCAAAAAGGATCAGGAGAGAGAGACCAGGAGAGAGAGACCAGGAGAGAGAGAGAGAGAGATGCTACACAGACTGAGTGTTTTTGCTCTCTCTCTTTAGCAGTTATATTAGTGGCTCTGTGAGCGCTGGGCTCAGGTCTAATCTCCTGAGTTTCTGGGGGTTTGTGCGTGCTGGCCGCTGGCCTGTGTTTGTTAAGGCTAATGCGCTGTTTGTGGTTCAGCCACTCGGAAGAGCAGTGCTGGCTGGCAGTGATTAGCATTTAGTGATTTTGTCAAAAGCCAATTTAGGATAAAGAGATTATCCAGACGATTAATATTTTATTATGCTAATTCCACACAAAAGTAATCCCTCTCTGTCGTACACACACTGGCACACACACTTGCTCTCACTCCCTCAGCTACAGGAAGTGTGTTTTCTGGATTGATAATGTGGGCATTTCCTCTCTGTCTGTCTCCTACTTATGCTCTTTTCCACAGAAGCAGACTTTCAATACTGGTGTTGACTTCCTCTTTTACAGTAACACATGTACCCCACACTGTTTCTTATTTAGATAAATAACTGCTTCTGACTACTGCTGCACAGTTATGGGCACCTGCTCATCCAATGTGTCTTCTCTAATGAAGGGTTTTAATAGAGAGAGCCCCTCCTTTGCTACAGTAATAGTATCTGTTCTACACTATATGCTGGAACATTAATGTGAGGATTTGACTGCGTTTAGCCACAAGAGCATTAGTGAGCTCGCGTACTGATGTACTCATTGCCAAGGTATTAAATTGTGCCCCATAGCTCCAGACAGCGCAGTTCCACTGTTTCAGAGTCCATTGCTTGAGGTCTTTATACTCCCTAGATACAAAAAAAACCATGGTGGCCTCAGGCTTAGGTCAGGCATAGCACTGTACCTGGGTATGTATTACTAGCATAAATATAAGTCTTCTGTCTGTTATGGAGACCTGTGTGTCAGCAGATATGAACTGAGCTTTTCTTGAAAAATGATATTTTTTCATTCACAAGCAAGTACTTTTCTTGTTTTCTTGCTTGTGAGTGGAAAGAGCTTAGGAGGACTTACAAGTACTTCATTTAGTGTTTTTAAGTAGAAATAAAGATAAAATACTTTCACTTAAGTTCAGAACCAATGTACTTAGTCTATTCCTGATAAGTTGCGTGTACACAATTGTCCATTTGCAGAATTCTAAACTTTCTCCTGCCTTAGTTATAGTTGCAGGCTGCTTAGTTATGGTAGCATCTGTAACACATCTAAAAGTTTAGTAGTACATATTTCCCATTCAGAAACATCCTGCCTTTGCAAGATGATCAGTGAAGATGTGCATTTTTTTTAAACTACACATCCAGCCATTTGAATGCCTGTGTCAGTGCTGGGTGCACCTTTTCGGCTGCTATTGGCCTTTAAAGTACTGATGTTGCAGGAGATTGGCATTGCTCTCCCAGGAGCCAGCAATATGGAGACGAGCCCGGTGCTCTTTGCTGTGTGCTTTGAGCATATTTACTAGACTTCTTTCTGAGCGTTTCTGAGCGTTAGGACTGTATATTAGCAAGAACCTGGCGATACAATATGTATTGTGATACAGCGGTCACGATTCAGTATATCACGATATACTGCGATATTGCAAGCCAAGTGATATATTGCGATTTTAAAACACACCACTATATAAACAGGTTTGACCAGTGCTTACAATAGCATTGCACCCTTGTGCTGCTTGTTAAGGTTGGAGTGGAGCTAAACATGGATTACCACACTGCTATCTAGTGGTCAGAGGTTTAAATTTAACACACAATGATTCACTGTCTGCCAGGAATCTGTGTATCGATACTGTGTTTTTGAGAATCGATACAGTATCACAAAACATAATATCCCGATATTATATTTAGATATTTTCTTACACCCCTACTGAGCATTCATATCCAAAATAATTTAGGCAGTGTTTTTTATTTTTTTTATTTTTTTTAACAGTGTTACTGACACAATGATTCAGTAGTGCAGTTCTCCAAGTCTAGTCTAAAGCTCAAATTTCCGTAGAGTAAAAAACAGCTCCGCCCATCACATATATACATCAGGTACACCCAGTCCGTGTCTTGGGAGGAGGTGGATTACCGGGAACAGATGTGGGGAAATTGTGGTTGGAACTAGGCTCTGCAGTAAGATAGCTGATCAGAGGTTGAAGACCACTGTACTAATGTGCTTAAATATAGTGCAATCTATATCGTAACCACAGTGTAGCAATATAAACGCAATACTTGGATTTTATCATAAAGCCCTTACGTAGACAGCTGCCTGTGTGTGTGTGTGTGTGTGGGTCGGTGGTGTTAATAAATCTGGTCCTCAGCAGGGTGGTGAAGCTGATTCTAGGTTCTCAGTAAGGGGATATGAAGTGGTGTGGATTGTGCTGCCCAGCCTCAGAAGCGTTTTCCTCCCTTTTGTGGTAAAGGAATGAGAAGCATTAGAAAACTTTTTTTCACCCAAACCAATTCAATTATCTACAAAGGCTAGAGAGGCAAGTATGATGGGGATTGGTTGATGGACGGATTGATGGATAGTGAGGGAGAGAGACAGACAGGCAGCAAGATTAATAAAGCCATTCTCTGCTAATTTGGTGTAACATGACCGCAACACACAGAGACGGAGAAGAATGATAGAAAAAGGGAGGGAGAAGAATGGCATGCACAAATACATGATTCCCTCCTTTCTTTTTTCCTTCCTTGCTTTCTTTTTGTGTTTCTCCTCTTTCTTCTTTTTCTCCTCTAATTACTCCTCTATGCTGATTAGCTAGACATGTGGCATCTTCTCTGGCCTCTCTCTCTCTCTCTCTCTCTCTCTCTCTCTCTCTCTCTCTCTTTCTCATAATGTTTGATTTCTTTGTCTCTCTTCTGTAATAGATCTCTCACTTCTAGTCTGTTATGTTTTGCTTTTTCTCTCATTCTCTCGTTTTTCCTGTTATATCCTGTTAATTCTGTGCACCATTCAGATTAGAGTGTCTGTGTCTTTCCTCTTGGCCAGTCTTGTATATATGGAAACTGTATTATAGGCATAGGGGTGAGTTTCTGTCTGTCTACCTACTTTTCCCTCTTTCTCTCTATTCAATGAAGGAGAAAAGAGTAGATATGAATGAAAGAACACAGAGGTAGAGGACTGTCCCTCTTTCTCAAGCATATCCAGTATCCAGAGCACCACCCACACAGTGTACATTTCACCCCACAACATCTCTCCCTCTCACTCTCTCTCTTTCTCTCTCTCTTTCTCTCTCTCTCTCTCTCTCTCTCTCTCTTTTCCACACACACACACAATTTGGCACCAACCAAAACAGGAAGAGAATGTTGCCACGGGTTACAGTGGTTCATAGAGGTCAGCTGCAAATGAGAGACATAGAGAGAATAAGATTTCTAAGAAAGGGAAAGCATCAGTAGCACACGTTATTCAGCTGTGGGATGTAAAACAGTCATAGGTGATCTAATGTCTGAAACTAAAAAAGGGGATTACATTAGTATGTTTCCCTTTCAGCCTATTGGAGATATCAGAGTTATAAAAATACAATATCTACAACAAAACCATCCTGATTCAGTGCTCTAGCCACAATCTGGTATATTAACCCAAGCTAGCGTACTTATCTCCAGCAAACAAGCGACTTACAAAAGAATTATGCGACATGCTGTGAGACAGTTACAGACTTTATGATTAGAGATGGAAAGATCGATCGGCTATGTATTGGTATCGGACGATTTTAAATAAAAATATGTGAACGGTGATCAGCTGATATTTTTCCAATTTAGCCGATCCCGAGAGCCGATCGATGGCGTTAAACAAATGAGCCTAATTTCTGTATTTCCAGCTAGCTCTTCATCCAGGAAGAGGAGCTCTCCGTGAACCCCCCTCTGAACCGCTAGGTGGAAAAACATAACGTTTAATTTCCGTCAGACTGACTAAAGCGGCGGCGAGAACAGTTTATGGCTTTACAGCATGTGCTGATAGAAAACATGTCGTCCGTCTGGCAGTGTTTTACCGTATGTGACTCAGACTCATCCAGGGCGTTTTATAAAATTAATAAAATCAGCGTCTCTCGCGGGGGAAGACATTTAACACTACTAATCTGATACGACACTTAAGAGTACACCACGCGGCTGAATACAGTGAGTATAAGCAAACAGCAGAGCTAGCACGCGCAGCTAGCACAAAACAAATCACCCAGAGAACCATGCAGACCAGATCTGACTGCATTTATTTAATTAGCTTTTTTGATTTTAATTTAAGGGTCTAAATGTAATGGTTGCGATATTGGAAATATTTGTTTGATTTACTTTGTTTATTTACTGTTAATTTTGTTAAAAACTATTATGCTGTTTCACATGAGCTCATTAAAATGGTAATAACCAGTTTGTACCATGTTTCATGACTTGCTTGCGCTAATAACTACATGTAGCCTGCCGTGGCATTTAGCCCCGCCCTCAATCGGTATTGGCTATCGGCCGATCGCTCTGAAAGTTGATCGGCGATCGGAATCAGCCTCAAAAACTCTCATCCGTCCATCTCTACTTATGATATATTGCATTGTTACGGTCCTAAATAATATGCCCTGATTTTTTAGACAGGCTTGTGTTTAAACACAACAATCAGCTTATCAAAAGAAGCCAACATCAAAATGAAGAAATCTTGATATGTCCTAAAAAAGCAAGATCACATTGTCGTGGGTTCAGGGCTTTATGCCATTGTTTAGTCAAAGTATTGAGAATCAGAAAAGTGTGTGTGTGTGCGCGAATGGGGGTGGTGTTAATTTCTTAGCAGTGAGCTTCTTCCTGAGGACAAAAGGTCCAGTCAGAGCGTCTGGGGTGAAGAGAGGAGCCCTCAGGGTGCAACATCACATCTGTCATACATGTGCCCTTATACCCTTACACTACACTATCCCTGCAATCTCCCTATACTGTCTCCATTATCTTACTCTCTCTCTCTCTCTCTCTCTCTCTCTCTCTCTCTCTCTCTCTCTCTCTCTCTCTCTCTCTCTCTCTCTCTCTCTCTCTCTCTCTCTCTTGCGTGTTTACTGCTGTGTTTTTCTGGCTGAACAGTAGGCTGGAGTTTCCCATACTCCTGTTTCATGAGCGTGAGATTGATCCTGTAACGCTTCCTGTTCTTCCTCCTCTCCTCCCGCACCGTCCAAAACAGTGCCCGGAAAGGCAGAAAACCAGTTAGGCTTCAGGAACCAGTGCCAGTGTTAAAAAGGACCCCAAATAGTTACAGGGTAGATTGTTTTTCTGTGATAAGTTTGAAGTTTGTGAGGGTAAAGATGATATCTGTTCAAATTCAAGCTTGTCAGTAAGATTTAATACTGAAAGAGCTGAAGGCTACAGCAAAGCACTGATTTTCCAGTCTGTCTACTTTCTGCATGAACTGATATGTAGATATGACACAGATGAACAGACTTACTGTGCATGTTTATTTTTTTTCTATTAAATTACTTTAAATCATTTCTAATTAAATGTTTTAAAATCACTAAAATGTACCTTCTCACTGAAGTGAGCAGTTTACTTAATTATAATGCATTAATTTAATTCTGCTCTTCTGCTTCTGCTCTTTCTCTCACTTTCTCGATGGACTCTCTCTTGTCTTTTTAATGGGACCACACAAAGCTTTTTTTGTAGATTTAAACAGGTACATAGTTTTGTGATGTGTACATAGATGGTATGGGACTTTGGTCAGGGAGGAAAAAATCCCCCCAGAGGTTTTATATGCCCATTTAAACACACAATAACAATCAACTCTGCTCTGATTGGCAAGACACTGCAATGGTCGCACAGAAACAACAGGTTGAAATAGACACAGACTAAAAATTAACCTCTGTGTGTACAAAGTTCCTGTAGAAAGTCTGTTTGAGCTAGCTAATTGTCTCTTAAATATAAATATATTAATTAAATATACTCAGTGTTCAGCATTACAACCTTTCCATTCATTTTTCATTCAGATCTTCTGAGTTACAACGTTTCTGGTGTAAATAAACAGTAGTCACACTGTTTATTTAGCTAGCCTAATAACTAACTTTACCTGCAGAAGCTACGTGCTTTTGATCTCAATAACACTCGCAGTCTGGAATGGTGCATTTCTGCATGCATGTCAGTCAGTACTGTTGCTGTGTTTTTGTTTTGCTAGGCTGAAATGTAGATGTGTATATATATATTTTGGGGGTGTAAATATTAATGAATCAAAAGGTTTACGTAGCAGTTTAGGATTTTGGAATGAACTAGTTTTACTGTCCTCTTTAACAAATGATGAATTTGTATTAGAAAAAAAGAGCTTTTGGGGTTCACAATTTGTCAGTTCTGTGTAGTGAACCATCCATTGTCAACCAGTGTCAGTGTAAATACAGTTCTCCATTCTGTGGCACTGTAAGGTTTCCTAGATAATAATATTTTTTTAAGGTTAAGCTCCTCAGAGCTGTGCTTGCTTTGTCATTGTACACTGTAAACTGGATTACTTGATTAAATGTATAAATATTTGATTATAATCTAATCGATAGTTGTTTTTAAGCTATAAGATGTCTGTGTTGAGTGTTCACTGGGTGGTACTTACTGTTCAGACGAGGCTGTTTCTCTCCAAAGCGTGAGAAAACTGCATGATAAATAGGCTACTAGTCTGCTTGTTTGACTTCAAGTCAAGGCAGTGTTACTGATGTAAGGAAAGTGTGTGTGTGTGTGTGCGCGCAGTGATTCACTATGTGAAAACTGTGCAAATGCCTTTAACTGTTCCAGTGAAAATGACACAGTATTTTTTGAACTGACAGAATGGGCTAACTCTTGCATTCTCAGTTACATTTCCTGCCAAAAACGAGGAGAATGCATGCTGGCTGGAACATGCACATGCATGCTTTAAACCACACACACACACACACACAAAACTTGCTTAACTCACAGGAAGAAATTTCACAAGTCGAGACCTGTAAGAAAGCTTTTCGTAAAGCACGACCTGTTGTTCATACCTCCATTCTGGCTTTATTTTAAATCACCACAATTTTATCATTTTCTCTTTATTTTTCTTTCTTTTTCTGTTCTGCTCCATTTTTTCTTTCAGTCTTGCTGCCCCTTCTGGTTTGTTTGGATTTTTTCTCTCTACCTTTTCACAGAAGTCAAAACTCTTTCCTGTACATGGAACTGGGGCAGGCACAAACCAGATCTGGAGTACTCTGATTGGATGACTCGAGCTGGCCCCTGATTGGTTAAAAATCACTGTCAATGACAGGTGTGTGTGGCAAGCTTCGCCCTTCAGGGAGCCATCATTAGAATGTCGAAATGACAAAGTGGCCTAGGGGAGAAGATAAAGAAAGAGAGTGTGTGTGTCCCTGTGCGCCCTTTTGGACTGGAACACTTCCCTAGTGGACTCCAACCAGTAACCTCTAACCTCTCACGCATACTCGAGGGAACATTCAACTCAACAACTTAATCATTAGAGAGAGAGAGAGAGAGAGAGAGAGAGAGAGAATTTGCCTGGGAGACAAAACGAATCATGAGGGTAAACTGAGAAAGGTAGTACGACAGAAGAGAGGTAGGGCAAGTGAGAGATCTGAATCTGAGATTCAAAAAATGAGAAACCAAATTTTCCTCAAAATATTTTTCTTAAAAAAGCTTGTCCTACTATTAAGGCAGCTGTGTGAGTTAATTGGAGCTTGACCTCTACATCAATACAAAGTAAATTAAAGTTGTTGCTCACTATGAAACTTTCAGTTTAAGATGATCTGCTACAGCCGTCAAAGAGTGAATACAGTCACACAGCATGGCTGCTGCTGAAAGTTGTCTGGGTTCTTGTTAAATATTGTGGGAGCTGATGTTGGCTTCCTAGTCGGCAGTGTGTTTCCATCTTAAATGGTCCTGCAGTTACATTTTGGCAGCTGTACAAGCCATAGCATTTAAGGTGGCGCGGAAGGTGACTAGGACGCCAGATTCAGTCTCAGGTAAAGGTGAATATCAACCTCGTTGGCAGTTTGGTTCCTTGGAAAGGTAATGTAAACAGAAGATTTCTCCAAGTAGCCTACCATTGTCATTGCTGTTGTTCTTAACAGTGACGCATCATATACCATACGACAAGACATTATTATCCTTCACAGACCTCAACTGGACCATCCCCAAGACCTGCCTCCTTTTTAAGCCCACCAATCACTGTTTAGCAACTCTTACTAGCTGCTTTTTGTGTTGAGTTACTGGAATACCATGTTGCCCAGCTAACTTCGGCATACGGTAGAAGTTGATGTTGGTGGCATCCTGCATTCAGCCTATAATCTGGTCCCTTCATGTTTAACTTGTAAGGAGTGTTTAAGGCTGGGCCCCATGTTTTTAATAAAGCACAGGCCAGACGACGAGAGCAGGGCTTATTTATGTATATCAGTCTTAAAGACACAGTAACCAAAACAGCCTTTTGAATTCTAAGGGAAAAATAGTCATGTAAAATTGAGTTATGACAAACATATGACCCACACAAACATCATTTGTGGACCTCGGGGGAGAAAAAAAAAATACAAGAAAAATTTAGGATATGGCCCCTTTAAACTAAACAGACCTGAATGTGGGCCCACATAAGGCCTTATGTAGTAGCAGATATTTACAATATAATATGTAGTTAGCAGGTACATCAGAGAAAATAATAATAAGCCTTATATAAATAATAAGATTGATTACTGAATGATAAATATGCATTTTGAGATGTTAAAGATGAGATCTTAGGATGAGCAGAGCAAAGAGAAAGAGAGGGATCTCTAATAGAGAGGCCAGGAAAGAGGTAGGAGGCAAAGAGAGAGAGAGAGAGCGGGCAAGAATTTACGGTTTCTGTTCTGCTTTGTTTACTGTTCACATTCATAAGGCCTATTGTGTACAGAACACCGTGTGGAATCACACCAGTCCACTGTTCTCCACCACTGCAGGTTTAATATGCCCTCATGCACGGCTCTAGAACAAGCCTGCACTTTTCCTTCTTTAGTAAATGAATCGTTTGTTGTAGGAATCTGTGGACCTGGCTTTGCGTATAGTTGATTGATTAATCTTTTATTATCATGACCTATGATGAGACTGCTTGTTTGAGCATTCTGTTCTATCTGATGGTCATTAACTTGGAAATGATGAGTGTTTAAGGCTACTGAAAGCATGGATTTATCCAGAGCGCAAGCTGCAGTTACAAACAATCGCTCGCGTGCATCTAAAGTTGTGGGACTGTTTCACACAGAAACACAACAGTCTGGTGCTCTGTCAGCTCTGCACAGTGGAGATGGCTAATCAAAGTTGCGTTGCTAACCGTTTCTTAAGCATCCAGTGTAGATAACTAAGGCTGTTCTCGATACTGTGGGAAAACACACATAGCTGCTCCCCAAATGGCTCTCTGCCACATATATAGTCCACAAACTGTCTGATTTCTTGTGCGTGAGGCGTGTAGGCTACGGGTCATTTGTGCCTCTGAAAGTCCAGTCAGAGCTTAAACTTTTATTTTTTTCCCATTCATAGATCCTGTGTGTTTAAGGTACCCTTTAAAAAGTCTAGGATGGCTTGGATTTGTAACCAATGGAGATCCATCCATCCATCCATCCATCCATCCATCCATCCATCCATCCATCCATCCATCCATCCATCCATCCATCCATCCATCCATCCATCCATCCATCCATCCATCCATCCATCCATCCATCCATCCATCCATCCATCCATCCATCGGTTACAAATCCATAACAAAATAATAAAAATGTTATTTCCTAACACTCTAGATTAATTAGATTTGTTGACTAATTGAAAAAAGAATCGTTAGATTAAGATATTCATCATTAGGTGCATCCCTACTGTCTGTATACGTCTAAGATATAGACGCCAGCATGTGGTGTAAGAAGGTCTGGAGAATATAACCACAATACAGGTTTAAAGGCTGGTTCTTGAAGAAGCGTTGAAGAAACCAAATGGTTAATTGTGAATTAGAAATTTTCTTTATCGTCAGAACATGAGAAACAATCTCCAGCCAGTGGAACATTGCTCAAATCTGTCTGAGATAGTTGTAGAAAACTAGATGGTTTCTGAGGTTAGCTGTTTATAGCTAATATGAAACAGCACTGGCTTGATCAATCACATACCTACCACATCACAGCTTATCACAGTATTAACACTGGAATATCTTACTAGAGCACTAATATTGAAATGTGACTGAGTGCTGTATCACACACGGCGCTTTGCCTATAGCTGTATGGAGCAGAGGTTTGTTGGGATACGAGTAAGTTCGCTCTAGGCCAGTAAAGGTACATGCCAACAAATGTATATTTGTCATTTTAGTCCTTACTCTCTCATTAAATAATGTGAAAAAACTCAGATATGTGCCCTCTGGTGGCAGCAACAAAGTTGTCACTTTTCTTGCAGAGGAAAATGCCAATAAGGCTCTCTAGAAAAGTGTGAAAATGGTCTGTATCAAAATTTCTGTTACTTTTTAGTTTATTAGATGGTGCGGTCAGCTGTAAGGCTACAGCTAGTGATTATTTTGGTAGTGAACTAATCAGATTTGTTTTTCAGTTGGTAAATGGTTATTTCTGCCATTTGAGCCTCTCCTAATGACAGGATCCACATGCCTTTGCTTAGTACCATTAACAGAAAGAACAAAACTATAAGAAAGCTATATTAATTATTTATTTATTAATTAACGTTGAAGAGTATGTGATAGTTTGTCACAGATGCACTTGTTATAACAGGTTAAATATCTTACAACTAAATTATTGATATGCTCCAACATAGAGACTGACTAGCTACTGTTATGTCTAACAGGATTACTACCTAGAATGTATGCTGGTATCAACATTAGCAAGCAATAGGAAAGGCTAATATTACCTTTATAAATTAATGATTAACTATTGCACTTAATGCATATGAAACACTAACCACTGTGCATCTGCATTCAGTTCCCCCTCATATCTATGTTCCTATTTTGAGTGCTGAGAACACCGACTGAGCAGAAATCAGCACCAAACATTGCATCTACAGAAAGTGAAAAGGTTCACGAAGGGTGTAAATCTGTACTTTGACCCCAATTAGATTATTACTTTGAGGTGTGAGGCTTTCTGGCCCTTTTCTGCTTTTCTTTCCGGTGCTGTGCATGCGTGTGCACCTATTACCATGAGTTTTTAAATAACCACACATGGCTTTCTATTCGCCAGCTTCTTTGCCATCAGCAGCGCAAAGCAAAAGTTAGTTTCTTGCTCGAATTTCTCCATTCTATCTTAAAGGGTGCAGGTGCCAGAAAATAATTGCTGCATCAGTAAAGGTGAAATGAGAAATTTTGAACAAGTCACAGTCTTCTGCTTTGTTGATGGCAAAGCCAACATATCAGCTCCACTCAATATCCAGAAACTGGACACAATTTGATTGACGAAGCTATTTTCCAATTCTGAGCCAGCTAAGAAAATAACACAACCCATCATCTACTTCATTATGCAAAGACGTGCATCCATATAATGCTGTTGGAAACGAGGGCTGTTCTTTCTTGCCGAAGACACTAGAACTCAAGCATGTGACTACAGACACAGCTGTAGTGACCCAAGCCCTATAGAGATGCTTAAATCTTCAAGGTCAACAGAAAGATTTGCTATAACAGCACATTATCTCATAGATCAGGGGTATTTAATTATTCAGTAAGGTCCAGTTAGAGGAGATTTCCTCAGGCCAAGGTCCGGACCGTCATAATTTCTAACATGTTATGATTCAGTGGCATATCCTGTATACTGAAGTAGCCTAGTATCAGCTTTCTATACCATCAGCAACTAAAAGGCAAACACATCACACATACCGTTTTGTATATTTCAACAATATTTACTGTTTAAATGCTGAACTGAATAAATTATTTATAAGATTTCAAATAACTACATTAAAAAAACAATGCTTCTTTAAAAAAGTGCTTATTTATAGAAAAACTCAATATTACATCTTACCAGTTTATTTCCCTCTTGTATTCCTCTCTCACACTTTCTTTTGTTCAGTGGGAGAAGTGAGCTTTTGGCTGTCCAGCTAGGACTTTAAACCTAGGCTGAAATGGTGTCATGGCCATTCATGGCTTTATACTCCGACCCGCTTTATTCTCTGACTGCTGCTTCTTGCTTTGTACTTTGCCTGTGTGTGCGCCAGTCTTCCGTATCTGCACAGATCTGATTGGCTGAGGAGCGCGTTTGGTGATTTTACAACACATGCGATTGGTCTGTGAGTTTACTGCGCCGCAGAGCCCGTCTGAGTATTGACCACAGATACACAAAAGTCACACCAGGGCAAACCTTTGAGAGCTCCGGCAGCATGTAGAACAAGAACAAAGTGTTGCTGTCAGAAAATCTGGAGGTTAAATTTGCAGTTGAAAAATGTTAATCAATCACAATAAATCTCAGTATATTTTATCCCAGTGCAATACTGTACCATGACTTCAGTATTGCGGCAGTATCTTATCCCAGGGACGTTGGCGATTCCCTCCCTTAGATTTCAGGTTTTTTGAATACTGCTAATCTATAATAAAGAATAGCTTGTAGCTGAAGTACTGTAAACCTTAACCAAATAGAAAACATGCCTGGCAGAAACCGCAATCTGAAGCACCTTACAAATGGCCCATGCTTTGCTGTTGAGTGAGTAAACAGTATATTTGCATCAACAAGAACTGTATTAGCCCACTTTACTGTGATGTCATTTTACTGTAGGATTGCATGAATAGTGATTGCTACATGCACTGCACATGAAAGAAGACAAGCTCATCGTTCCTCTGCGCTCACCAGAACAAAAAAAAAAAAAAAAAAAGCTGACTTGTGTTTGAAACATGCTTCCCTTCTCTGAAGGGCAGGGCTGATTCTATGGCTTTGTTTCTCCAGGCGATGTTGTCATTACCACATTTTTGATTAAATCTGTAATTAGTTTCTGCTGTCCTCTCATTCCACTTCGATTCCGCTTATTCGAGCCTGTGACAGAATCACAACTCCTGCTCCACTGTATGTGATGGGTTACAGTGTTCCGGGTTATATTTAAACAGGGATTTCTATGCCTTTATGTAATGCCTTTAGCGTCGGTGTGCTAGGAACAATGTTTAGTTTGGAATGAGCCTTTTAAAGTCTGCTTAAAAGAGTAAGTGTACTTAAAGGACTCTCTTTATTCTGTCTCTCACGAATGACATTCTGATTCGTACACAACGCAGAGTTAGGAGGCGCAGGTACTTTGAAAGTTTACACACGTGAAATCTGTTTACATCTTTCCGTTTTCATTTCTCCTCAGGATGTGGAGATGGTGGACATCAGCCATATCAGGGACACCAGAACAGGGAGGTTTGCCAAGATACCAAAGGTACAGTGTGTACAAGTAGCAAATGTACGTGTGTGTGTGTGTTTATATTAAGCCCTTTGTATCAAATCAGGACAAATAAATTGTTTTACTGTTAACAGGAATGGGAATATGCAATGGGGTCCAAACATCTGAGTTTTAGGGGGGAAAACTAAGAAAAGTTAAGAGAAGTAACACGATGAAGAGTACTGCATTATATTCACTGTTCAAAAACACTATGAAACACTAATGAAATTCTGAAATTCCTGTAAACATTAAAAAAGATTGTACTCAAATTGGTATGCTGGTGATATTGTATGTGTTAAAAGACTTGGCATTAGAAAGTCATGCAAAAGAGGCAGCAGTTTTAACAGGGGGTCTCTGACTTTTGGACCTCACTGTGAGTGTTCTAACGAAATTAAATGTGTATTTGTTGCTGAAAAAAGAGAATAATTGAAATTAATGTTTAGTATATGAACATACATGCACAGATAAAAAAACATGTACCTAACCTGATTTAACCATTAACACCAGTAATGTCTTGAAACTGTCTACAGTTATTATTTATTTTATTTTTGCACAAAAGGATTTGTAGTGGAACAATCAACAATATACAAATGCTTATTCAATGCTGAACTTCTTTTTTATTTCCTATAAGGCATCATCACTTTTTGAAAAGGTGACTTCATGATTGAAGATAAAAAAAATAAAAAAAATTAATGTTTGTCTGCTTGAGGACACTATAGGTAAATGATTCCACTAAAATTAAAAATATACAACAGCACACCTACAGAACTACTGTTTGCGAGAGAGCATACTATATTACATACTTTAGACTATAGAGCATTAAGTAGCCTCATCATTGTGCATTCTAGTCATTTCTGTTTAGTTTGTAGTTAAAGAATCATGAACAGTTGTCAGCCCATCAGATTGTGTAGCTTATGTTTAATAAGGTTTTAGGCTGTTTCCTGTACATACACCTCTCAGTACTATTTTTCATGCTTCACACAAGAAATTATAGTTAATAAATCAGGTTATTACAGAGCTGGTTTATTCATGCAGTCATAGAAAAGCTTGGATGAAGTGTTATGTTTTAGATTCACATTTTAGAACTGGAACTATATGGTTTTTGAGGAGTCACATCATTAATGTTGGGTTTCTCCGTTTAATCGGTGACTAATGACTATCATTAATCAAAAACTGATGAAATATGCATCACTGCTCTCAATAGATGAGGAGGACATGAACTTTATTTAAATAAATGCATGCGGTTTTATAATAAGTGTTCATATATTAATGTACTATCTAGTAAGGTCACAAAGTTGTGCTTCTTAGTCGTCTATAAGATAGATAAATCACAGTCCTGAAATCCCCAGTCCACGCCCCAGTTTCTAGAAGTTTAGAAAGTAGTAAAAGTTATTTCTAGACGTCTCTCTGCGATTCAGACACACTGAGACACTGCAGAATGACTAAACATTAGTTTCCAGGTCGAGTGTGCCTGAAGCGCTGTGTACTATGACCTTATAAAGGTTTATTGCCGGGTGCTTTTCGATAGCGCAGTTATATGTGTAAGATCATCTCACTCAGGATGACCCACAAAGCCGCCGCGCTTCAGAACAGAGCAAGGAACGATGGTGCAGAGGAACAAACACATGCTCTGACAGACTGCTGGAGGTGCCGGGTGGGGCACTGCAGCCGGGGATTAATCAGAATTAGTTGGATGAAATTAAAGCGAGAGACTGTTGGGTGGGGAGGACTTCCAGAACAGCTGCAGAAATCCATGCACTGTGAATCTGTGTCTCCCGTTTCAGATCAAAAAGCATGTTAAGTTCTCATTTTCGTTTTTGTGTGTGTGGTGCACAGGACCCACGTGTGCGTGACGTGTTGGGCTTCGGGAAAGGCGAAGGGAACGTGGATGGCAAGCTTGTGACAGTTGTCTATGGAAACGACCTGGTCAATATCACTTTCCTCAACTTCCAGGCTATGCAGGAGGACGTTGCCAAGGTAACCATGGCAACCAGCCGTAGTCACCAAGACACCGCCCATGTGCCTCCCCTTAGCCATGCCCCATGTACCTTTCGGTCCCTGTTTCATCTGCAGACTCTTTCCTTTATTCGTTTTTAGTACTATTGCTCTTTTCCTTTTCTGTTGTTGTTTTTGTTCTTGTTTTTCTATTCGTTCTTTCCGTCGATCTCTTTTTTCCTATTGGGATTTCTCTCTCTTTCTGTCTTCCTCCTCTCTGATGCTCACATATTGTGCTCGTTAATTGTGTTGACTCAGATTGTGTGTTTGTGTGTTATTACTGTATCTCTAGGTGTGGGCTGAAGAGCTGTTTAAACTTGCCACAAACATACTGTCTCAAAACGCCCCACGCAACACCTTCTTACTCAAAGCGTGAGTATTGTGTGTGTGTGTGCGCATGTGTGTGTGCATGTGTTTTTTAACTGGGTGAACCTGACAGAACCAGACAGCTCACTTTGAATTTGGACATAATTTTCTAGTTTCTGTCGGGAGCTATTTGGGGTCGGATTTCACTTTGGGGCTCTTGCAGCCTGATTCTCACTTTAACCAGTTTGTATCCTCCGTTAGCCCCTGCTTTAGCTTTACTCCTTACTTTTTATTCCTCCCGTTTGTTACAGTCTGACATGCTGGCGCAACCTGCACTACTTGTGCTGCTGACAGAATTTAGCCTGTAGGTTTACAGTGAATCGATTCAAGGGGTGCAGCCAGTAGCTTTGTGGAAATAACTAAATTAAGCTTTAGGATTAAACAGGGGGAGGCTGACATCTCAGCACCACACAGCATGAGAACAACACTATAAGACGTTGTGGTTTATACATGTATAGGTTTTTTGGTATGCACTATTAATCCTACACAGACTGTTTGCCGTATTGCTGCCTAACTATGCCCAGTCTGGAAGCAGCACAGTGTTGCTATCTAAACCTGGGGCAGTGGGGGGTTCGGTGTTTCGCCCAAAGGCACAATTAGGCATTTGCAGTCAGGCCTGAAATTTGAACCTATGACCTTTTGGTTGCTGGATGACCTCTCCTACCACTAGGCTTCCACTTGAACTGAATGATATTTCGATGCTGGTTGCATTTGGACAGACTTTTGCCAGGCTCAGCTCAAAATTCAAACTTGTGTTTGAGGTCCGGTTCAGATCAAGACTTCAGGACCGGTTAAAGCTCTGTGTGCTCCCAAGTGCGTACGTGCCTTTGTTTGTCTGTCTGTCTGTCTGCCTATGTTGTGTGTGTGTGCATGTGGGTAAACATGTCATTACTAAATTTGTTTTACTCCTCCAATAAAACTTTAATTTAGTGAATTGTGGCCTACAATGTTTTACAACATGCTGTAAACACAGAGCACACCTCACCCTGTCCCCAAGCCTCTCTGTCCTCTTCCATCTAAACCCTCCTCTACGGCCACAGTGAGAGTGATAAGACACTGTTAGATCATCAAGAAAGACTCTGCGGTCTGATGAGGAAATTAAAACAGTGGAATGAAATGAGATGCTCTGATAGGTTCTGTTCTCATTTAATCAGCGTTTACTGTAGTGGTTATTAAGAGTTATGATGTAAGATCAAAGCTGAGAGACAGAAACGGTAGTAGTTAGTACTGTCACTGTTAATTATAACAGTAATCATTAGGGCTCTAAATCATTCCAAATCAGTGTTAATTCCTTCTGTTCAAATTACAGACTGAAACTGACTTGAGCATCATTTGTAGAAAATGTGGGCACTAGCTGAGAGCAGCACAACACAGGCATTAATAACGTGCTTTCAGAATGTAATTTAGAGAGCCAATCAGCAGACTAGGTTTTCAAGTAAGCATGTTAATTTTTATTTTCACTGTTGCGAGCAAGACTGACTGCTTAGGTATTGAAATTTGATATTTAATGACCTGGAATGTTTTGTTGCTTGATAGTATTGAAATACTGAACAACAACAAACAATGCAGATTATATTCCAAACTATATACCATTCAGATATAAACTGATTTATAAAGACTTTATAAGAAAATGAAAAAAACGCTTTTTCATCATTAAGACTGACAGCTACTATGTGCAGGTTCACTGGAAATGAAAATTTAAGGAAATATAGCCAATCAGCAGCATAGAGTTTGGAACAAGCAAGTTTATAGGTGCACAGAGACTGACTGCTTTAGTGTTGATCATTGAATTTGATGGCATTGAACGTTTTGATACCTGGTACTGTTAAAATTAATTTGGTTGTTAAAAGTGTTAATATTCACACGATATGAATATAACACTCATTTAACTGGAATACAGACTGCAAAGAATATTAGATATATTATAAAAGTCTTCTCTTAAAATGTATATAGATGTGTTAATCAGAAAAAAAATCAAATATGCATTATTAATATAGCCAAATAGCCAACTAATCATTGCTGATTCAGTGAGTGTGTAAATTTAGCCTACAATTGAGTTTAATCATGTCATCATGACGACACCAGTAGTGACATAAGCTTGCCGTTAAGTCAACATTTTTGTGTGTGTGTTGTAATGTGTGTTTATCTGTGTTTGTCACAGATACACCAAGCTAACTCTGCAGGTGACCCAAGATGGAAAAATTCCCATAAAGAAGTGAGTAGATTCATACACTCGACTGCAGACACGAAGTTTACATGCGTGCATACAATTCAGTTAGCCTAATTTCACCACATCTCGTTTTATAAAGCCACTTTCTCTTCTCCTCTCCTGCTTTCAGTTTTAGTTCTGCTCAGTGACACTTTGTTGCATTGCTGTCAAAATAGGGCCAAAGTGGATGCAAATTAGGTAATGTGATAACATGATGCTAACACTCACTATCTGTTTATTCTTGCTCTTCCACCTTTTCTGCTCTGTTTCAGTGTGTTGAAGATGTTCTCTGACAGAAGACGAGTGGAGACAGCGTTGGAGCAGTGTGGCCTGGTGGCCAATAGGGTAATCCGTTGTTAATCTATTATTTATTTGTTGATCAATTGATCAATAGTTATTTTTATCCTGTATTATCTCCAGTAACTCTCACCTCCCAAGGGCTTATCTCTTTTCAGTCCTCCTGTCTTGTCTGCCTCTCTCTCTCTCTCTTACTCTCACTCTCACTCTCTCTCTCACTCTCTCTCTCTCTCTCTCTCTCTCTCTCTCTCTCTCTCTCTCTCTCTCTCTCTCTCTTTCTCACTTTCTTCTTTATTCTTTCTTCTGTCCTGATAGATTATTTGTGTGCGTCTGCAGCCTGTTTGTGTGAATTGTGCATAGTAAGTGTTGATATCAGTGGGGAAAAAAGTGGCTGGGCCAACTAGTTGCTAAGAGCTTGTTTTGCTGCTACACACTGCCCTCTGCTGGTGTGAATTCTAAATAAATCCAGTGGAGTAGCGATTGAAGGATTTAATCTCTGTGTTCAAATAAAGCCCCACAAGGGAATTGTCAGTCGATATGCAAATGTTTATTGCCAGCATCAAAGGTAGGATTTCTATTTGATTAAGTCAGTGCTCTACAACTCCACTCTTACTTATTTGTTCATGCCACTCCAGTGCTGAAGCTGTGCAACAGTGGGTTGTGTTATACAGACAGACACAGAAGTTTTTAGGGGTGATTGATGAGATTTTGTCTTTGTGTCTTTCACAGGCTGATGGAATTAAGCTGGAGGCTTTCACATTTGACAAATTCCAGAACTTTCTGAACAGCCTGTGTCTTAGGCCTGAGTTCGACCGCATCTTCTCTGAACTGTGAGTCACTGAAATCTTGCAATAATGCTTGTTTCCCCAGTGACTAGTCCATTATGGGGTGTGTCTGAATGTGACAAGATCAGACTGTTTACATCAGGTTTAAAAAAGCTGTGGACACAGAACACAGACAGGTCAGGTATCTGTTTGACTTTAGATATTTTACACATTAAAATATTGAATTTCACATTCAGGTGTCTTGTAGCCCATCTCACACCTTTAAAATCCCAGGCTTACATCCTAGAGCTTATTATTCAGTGCAAAATCATTCAAACTGACGTTAGGACAGCACATATAGACGCATGTTATAGGAACGAGTCTTGCCGCTGTTAAAGCAGTGTTACCTAATGCTGCTTTTGGGGACTCTCTGCTCTACACAGTTTCAGCAGTTCCCAGCTTCAGCACACCTCTTCCAGCTCTTTAACTGATTATGTAGGCCTTCATGAGCTGGATAAATAACTGAGCAGTATTAAATAACACTTCCTTAAATAGTTTAGTCTGGTATGCTAATGTTACTCATGTTGTTGCATTACGTAGCCTAGTGTTTAACTGAAAATGTCTGGCATATTGTTTGAAGACATTGTCAGATTAAAACATTTTGGGAATTTAGGCTTAGTTTTACACAGCTGAAAGATGAGCGTAGTTCTTAAAATAGTTTAAAATAGCTTGTTTAAGGATGATCATATGACAGCTATCATCAGATGTTGTAACGTTGCCACTAGGATAACTGCGTCGGTTGTAATTGTGTGTCCTGGTCCAGATTTGTTCAGATTCAGGTTACATTTTGTTGAGTTACTGTCTGAATATTCTGCCCTTGGTCATATACTAAGGCTGTTTTTGGGTTTGGACCAATTTCAAGCCTGATTGAAGCTCTGTGACATGGACAAATTGAGATAGAATAAGTGCCCATTGCCCTGTGAAATTCGTGCTGACTCTTTTAAAGACCTTGCTGTATGTTTGTGTGTTTAGCGGTGCTAAAAAGAAGCCCTACCTGTCTCTGGATCAGATGTTGGATTTTATCAACCATAAGCAAAGGGACTCACGACTCAACGAGGTTCTGTACCCTCCCCTCAAACGAGAACAGGTCAGGCAGCTCGTGGAGAAATATGAGAGTAACCCCAGCCAGCTAGAGAGAGGTAAAAACACAGTGTGATGAAGATAAAGATCGTAGTGTTAGAAATGATACGGCTGATGTTAATAGAATTTTTTTTCTTTTTGCAGATCAGATATCTCTGATGACGTTTAGTAAGTACCTGGGAGGAGAGGAAAATGCAGTGGTTCCCCCAGAACGGTTTGACATCATGGAGGACATGAACCAGCCACTGTCTCACTATTTTATCAACTCTTCACACAACACCTACCTCACAAGTTAGTACACAGTCTTCACACATGATTATCTAACTAATTCCCTGAGTTAACACGATAACATGATTTTCCAACATATTTTTTTACTCATTAACTAGTTTAAGCAATTTTTTTAATAGTAATATGTCATATACTCATAGTGTCTTTCACTTTCTTAAGAATGCTTTACAATTTAGGGGAAAAAAGTGAAAGTATTCCTAGAAAAGATGAGGTTTGAAGATGGGAGGAGAGGGAGAGGATAGATAGAAGAAGCCCTATTAGCATAGCACCTTAAGTCATCAGGACCCCGAAGGACGCAATACAATGTCCTCGCAGGATTTCTCTGAAGTAATTAATCTATCCCTGTCTTTAGTGGGTCAGTTGACAGGACCGTCATCAGTGGAGATGTACAGACAGGTGCTGCTGACAGGGTGCCGCTGTATCGAGCTGGACTGCTGGAAGGGCCGTCCACCTGATGAAGAGCCAATCATCACACACGGCTTCACTATGACAACTGAAATCCCTTTCAAGGTAAGACCATCACCTGCCAGAACAGTCCTGTCCTATTCCTTTTGTCCTTTTTGTCATTATCTGTCTGTCATGCTGTCCGTCACGCATACAATACTTGTCAAATACATCTTGTTTTCTTTCTTTCTTTCTTTCTTTAATCTAACTCTTTTTTATTTCTCTCTGTAGGAGGTGATTGAGGCCATTGCTGAGAGTGCCTTTAAAATCTCTCCCTATCCCCTCATCCTCTCCTTCGAGAACCATGTTGACTCGTAAGTGCAGTCTTTTATATGCAGTAGACTCAAAACACGCAGCGTTTTTTCTTCTCTATTTAACATTTTAATTGAACCTATTTTTATTCTCACTTCTTATTTTGTCTTCTTTCCTCCTAGCACGCGACAGCAGGCTAAGATGGCAGAGTATTGCCGCTCTATATTCGGCGACGCGTTGCTCATTGACCCATTGGAGAAATATCCGGTGAGTCAGAGGTGAACGCTGTGCTGTGTTTGGATGATCACGTATAAACTTGTGCTGTAACTTGTTGTCTCTGCCTTAGCAGATGTTATGGCTGTGGGTAGAATCAGATATATTCTTTTAGATTGTAAAAAGAACTTCCACAATAAGGCTATGTTCACATTTTTATCTATTCTGATCAGAATTAAACTATCTATTACGTGTGGTTTAGTAAAGTGGAGTTTTTTACTGTTGAGTGGGCAGTTGGGGGTTAGGTGTCTTGCTGAAGTGCACTTCAGTCGTCCTCTCAGTTCAGGAAATCAAACTGGTGACATTCTGCTCACAAGGCTGGTTCCCCAACCTCCAACCCATGCTGGCCTGTCTAAATGCTATCATAATGTGATTTCAGAAGGTGTAATTGAGTTCCACAGTGTAGAAACACAATATCTCAATTATGCTGCCTTCTCTATGTTTATTTCAATATCTCTCCTAAGAGAGACAGGTAGCCTGTGCAGTCCTTTCAAAATGATAGCTGTGTCTGAAATGCATGTGTAATATTAAACACATTGATGGCTCGGGACTTGCAACAGTGTGCAAAAAAGGGTCACTGTCTAAAAGAAGGTTGCTCCTGATTGGTCAGAAACTCTGCTCTACTTTGTCTGAGAGCTAAACTAAAACTTAAAACCCGTCTTTTTCTCTCTAGCATAATCGTTCATGTTTATATGGGTGGGTGGCTCAAATCATGTTGTGAATAAACCAATGTCCTGAAACGCCCCACATAGATAGATACATAGGTACATACATACATACTTCATTGATCCCAGAGGGACATTCAAGGCATCCAGTAGCTATTCCACAAGTGCACAAGGTAAGACAAAACAGGACAGCTACAACAAAAAATAAAGTTAGAATATAAAATAGAGACTGGCTGCAGAGAAGGCCTGGACTTTCTGAAGTAACCAGGTGGTGCACATGTGCACATCATAATCAGTAGTGTTATGTGAAGAAACCACACGGCATGAAGAGCAAGCACACTAACCAACAGAGAGAGCCTTCACTGTGAAGATGATTGCCTTTAAATGCCTAAATAATGTTGCAGGCGCCATGAAGGAAAAAAACAACGCTCGAATCTTAGTTCATCTGTTCTCATTGAGGTTGCATGGCCATATAAAAATGGGTCAGGTCTTATTTGACAAGATTTTATTTTGTTCAAGATGTGTGTCTAACCAACTCACACATCCGATCTGTGTCATGTGCTTTTTTTTGTAGCTAGTCCCGGGCCAGCCGTTGCCAAGTCCTCAGGAACTCTTGGGGAAAATTCTGATAAAGAACAAGAAGAAGCATCATCACAGAGCGTCCAACGGGGGCAGCATAAGACGCAGGGTGGGAGAGGGAGCTGACGAGCAAGCCTCGCCTGTGATTGGTCAGCATACAAACACACACAACTTAATTTTTCTGTCTCTCCTGCCCATTCAGAGAAATTTGTAAAATCATTTCATTGTGGCTAAATACATCTTTCACACACGTTCATACACGTTCAGTAAAATGTATGTGAGTCAGAAAGCCATAGATTTTGTAAACTGTCATACACTGTGCGCATTGAGTCATACCCTCGTTTTCACTCATGAGTGCCAATTCATTTATGTTCCCTGACCTGTGTCCTTAACATGCACATATTCATTCCTCATCCATTCATAATGAGATCTGTGTTTAGAATGTTCATCGAATGAAGGTGAAGCAAGCCAGGTCATGTCCAACGGGGGTGAGAAGCTGGCTGAGAGAATGAGCAAAGACAGCGATATCCGCAAGTCCATGGGTTGGTGCCTAATTGAGTTTGGAAGAATCAATGTCCAGACTGCTGTCAGTGTGGTGCCAATGTGTAGTATATGAGTGAAGAATTTTCATTCGCTTCTTTACTTCTTCATTTGCATGTACTATTGAAGATCGGGGAGATGGGGAGAGTGATGAAGATGAAGATGAAGAGCCTGTGTCAGATCCCAAGAAACACAACTCTGATGAGGTAAGTCATCTGTCACTCAAGAACATACCCAGTGTTTTGTCTTTAGCTTGTGAAATTCTGCCCCCGAGTAGCTGTTTGACCAGGTGTATGTCCATACTAGCCATAGTCGAATGTATCAGCGTGTTGAACAGGAGCTGTCTGTGCCCTACTGTGTCACTGTGTAAAAGAGGACAACATTCTTTCTGTTGTTGACTGCACTGATAGTTCTGATAGCGAGTATAACCATATGTTGAGAACAAAATGCATTATCTCAAAGAGCTTATTGAATCCCCCCATTTGCTGGTGGACATGAAAATCTGATGACACACTAAACTATTTTTTCCTTCACCCCCTCCTTTCTTGTCTGCTTCCATGTCATGAATGAACAGGGAACAGCATCCAGTGAAGTCAATGCTACAGAAGAAATGTCCACTTTGGTAAACTACGTCGAACCAGTCAAATTCAAATCCTTTGAGGTGGCAACCAGTAAGTCTCCTAAGACTCTTGTTGCATCTCAGTATATGTGTGTGTGTGTCTGTTTGGTAATGGTTATGAATAACTGGTTATAAAAAATCTAGGAAAAACATTTCATTTCTAAATTAATGTAAAGTTAAAAAAAATACATTAAAAAATTCTAATTCTTCCCAGCGAGTGACTAACTGATGCTACTGGTGTGCTTAAATAAGACATGACTAGCTGTTCTATCACTGCTGATACAGATAAACATGTATGTGTGTTGCATTCTTAATAATGATTCATTGACTCTTTAAGCTGCTTGTTTGCTTTAATAGCAATTCACAGCAGTACCAGTGGATCAGACACAGCAGGGCTGCTGAAGTTTTTAAACACTGTCCACTCACTGTTCACTCTATTGATGCTTTTACCTTCTTGGTCCACCTTGTAGGTCTAAAGTCCAGACCATAGTTAATCTGTTCCTGCACAGTTTGTGTTGCCCATCTTTAGTCCTTCATCAGTGGTCACAGGATGCTCAACACTGGACACAATAGGCTAAATAATCTCCAAATCTCCACTGCTGTGTCTGATCCACTCATACCAGCGTGACAAACACTAACACATCCCCATGGTCAGTGTCAATGTAGTGCTGAAAATGACCACCCAAATAATACCTGGTCCTGTGGGGGTCCTGACCATATAAAAAACAGGGTTAAAGGGGGAACAGATGAACTGCAGTCTGTAATTATAGAAGTTAGCTATATGGTAAGTGGAGTTATGAACTAAAATTAAATATATAAGTGTAAAAACAAAGAGGAGTTTCTCCTGAAGTGATTGGGCAGTGTATGTTAACTCTGAAATCTGATACCCTTTGAATGTGTGATATAATTGATCAGTATTTCTTTCTGTTTGTTATTAGAGAGGAACAAGTATTTTGAAATGTCTTCCTTTGTCGAGACGAAGGGCATGGACACGCTGAAGAATTCTCCCATGGAATTTGTGGAGTATCCTTTACATTTGTTGATGTGCATCTGTAGGTGTTCAAGTTCTCCTATAAACACTTTGATGCTCTTTATTAATAGAGCTCTATCTTTTGTTCTGTGAGTGTTTATACATTTGTTGAGTTGGTGTTTATATCTGTGCTGTAAAGTGTGGTGAAAGTGTGAATATGTGTTGTATTTCCTGAACCGTGTGCTCAGATACAATAAGAAGCAGATGAGCCGGATCTATCCTAAAGGCACGCGAGTGGAATCGAGTAACTACATGCCTCAGCTCTTCTGGAACGTTGGCTGCCAGATGGTGGCGCTCAATTTTCAGACACTTGGTAAGTTTTTGCCATTACACTGTAAATAGTTTCTAAATGTTTAGTCCTTTATCATGTTTAGACCTTTATCATTTGTGGGAATTGTTTGTAGATTTGCCGATGCAGCTGAACATGAGTGTGTTTGAGTATAACGGACGCAGTGGCTACCTGCTGAAGCCTGAGTTCATGCGACGCACAGACAAACACTTTGACCCCTTCACTGAGGACATAGTGGATGGCATTGTTGCTAACACTGTCAAGATTAAGGTAGTCGTCGTTGTTGTTGTTGAAATTCTATTATTTTCTTGGTAAATGTTATTTTGGTGTGATGGTATTATGAATGGAATCCTCCAAGCATTACTATTAGGGTTGTGTATTGGCAAGAACCTGGCGATACAATAAATATCGTGCAGGTAACGTAACAGCAGTCACGATTCAATATATCAGGATATATTGAGATATCGCATGATATATTGCGATTTTTCAAATTCTACTATTAAAACACACCTCTATATAAAATGTTTGCCAGTGCAAACAACAGCATTTCGCCCTTGTGCTGCTTGTTAATGTTGGAGTGGAGCTGAAAATGGACTACAACACTGGTGGTCATCTAGTGGAGGTTTGAACACAACACACAGTGATTCACTGTCTGCCTGGAGTCTGTGTATCAATACTCTGTTTTTGAGACTCGATACAGTATCACTAAACATAATATCCCAATATTCGATATTTTGATATTTCCTTACACCCCTAATTTCTACTAAACTTTAGTCAATCAGATGGCATACATAATCAAATGTGTTTCTATTCTCTCTTTCTACTTCTTATGTGATCTTTCTACATTTTGTGCAGTTCTCCCTCAGTCATGTTCTTATGCTGGAATGTAAGAATTGTACAGTGTGTACTTTTGTGTGTTTAGGCGTAATCAGTTTCTCGGGCACACTTGCATCTTCCCATTTGTGGGAATCCTGGCGCTGATGACTCAGTACAGCTTTCCCACAATCGGAAAGGACATTACAGTCAAATTTGATAATTGAATTTGTTGGAACATTATTTATATCAGTTTATATCAGTTTATTACATTAAATCTGTACAACTAGAGTGTAACATGAACTGGAGCTTGTAGTTTGTGTGCTTTCCTCTGACCAAAGTGTATGATTGGTTAAGTATAAAGTTGAGGCATCTCATGCGCCTTCAGTATGAGGGAAATCTTCATTTACTGTGCAAAATTATCCTCATTTCTAAACAGTCCGCTGATCTGTATATTTATTCTGTATATCTATATGTATAATAATATAAAGTATATTTATTCTTTCTCACTCATAGATTATGTCTGGTCAGTTTCTGACTGAAAAGAGGGTGGGCGTGTATGTTGAAGTGGACATGTTTGGGCTGCCTGCCGACACCAAGAGGAAATTCCGGACTAAAACATCCAACAACAACTCCATGGACCCAGTGTGGGAAGAGGAGGCATTCCTGTTTAGTAAAGTAACTACTCTGCAGATGTTCTTATGATCCTGGCTCAGCTGCTTTACTGAACCTCTGAAACTGTAATGTAATGCATCTCTCTCTCTCTCTCTCTCTCTCTCTCTCTCTCTCTCTCTCTCTCTCTCTCTCTCTCTCTCTCTCTCTCTTTCTCTCTCTCTCTCTCTCTCTCTCTCTCTCTCTCTCTCTCTCTCTCTCTCTCTCTCTCTCTCTCTCTCTCTCTCTCTGCCTGTGTAGGTGGTGTTGCCCACATTAGCCTCACTGAGGGTGGCTGTATTTGAGGAGAATGGGAAATTCATTGGGCATCGGATCATGCCAGTTGTGGCTTTACGCCCCGGTTGGTACACATTGTCTACTTTACGGGAGTTCAATGACATCAAGTCTTTTGTGACTTAGGATCAACCTGTGTGTGTGTTTTCCAGGTTACCATTACATTAATCTGAAGAATGAGCTCAATCAACCACTTTTGCTAGCCTCTCTACTAGTGTACACTGAAGTTCAGGACTACATCCCTGATGAGCACCAAGGTGGGACAGCAGTTTAAAGTATTGCACAATGTCTGTATAAGGTAAAATAAGTCATGAAAACAAAAAAATAACAAAACAAGAATATCATTTATTTGACTTTTACTGTCTGTGACTGAGCATCTTTATTTTGTTAGAAAAGAAATTAAATACAAATTCTTTGGTTTACATATGCATTTAAATGAACACATACATATACATTTTGGCTGTTATTGATACTTATTTATAAATCAGTATGTAGTGCCAAAAGGGTTTTATAGGAATATTTTGTGGAACATCTATTTGTCTTAAACTATCAAACATGTAGCCCTCCAAAAATCTTTAGCAAGCCTTACAAATTGGGAACTGTGGAATGCAGGCACATAATAACGTACCCTTTTCTGTGTGTGTGTGTGTGTGTGTGTGTGTGTGTGGGGCTAGGCTATGCTGACGCTCTGACCAATCCAATTAAGCATGTTCTGGATCAGAGAGAACGGCAGCTGGCTGTATTCTTGGAAGACGCTAACAATGGTACTAAGGTGTGTGTCACATCATCTGATTAGTGTTATTAGAAATGTAAACACAGTATTGCAGTCATATCTAGCGTGAGTGTTTGTGTGTGCATGCAGCGAGGGCGAGTAAGGCAGGATGAAGAAGAGAAACCAGCCAACGTTGAGACACTTGTTCCCTTCCCAAATTTACCGTCTCCCACCCCTCCTCCAGTGGAAGAAGTTATATCTGCTACACCAGGTACAAGAACACCCTAACAGCACTGACAAAGCAAATGTATATTATATAAGAAACAATCTTTCACTTCCACTTTCATTCCTTTCACCTGTGAGCTCTGGTTTGTGTTTGTGTTGCTTTTGCTGCTTATATCGTATAATAATCAACATTATAACAACTAACATAATACATGTTTTGTCTCAGGCCACATAAATAACATCACTGACACGCATTGGGTAAAAAATTTGAAAACACAAAATAACACAGCAGTCGATCTGTTGAACAATTAAAACATTGAACAATTAAAACACAAACCTAAACATATTTTGTATGCTTAATCGTGATCTATTGTATTTATCTTATTGTATGTCTCAAATTTAAGAAATAGTACCAAAAGATCAATTTTACCTGAACGCACACAGGTTTTAAAAAACCTGTAATTATGTTAACACGTCTGTACATCAGGGTGAAACAGGTTTTGTTTTTTATCAATTGACACACACAACATGCAAAATACGTGCAAAAACTTTTCAGAAAAAATAAAGCAGACATTCAGGAAAGATGTAAAGAGTAACACATTGATGAATTAGTTCATTTCACTGCACTATACTGTATTAGTTAGTTATGACTACAGCCACGTGAGTTATCGACTACACACAATCTAAAAACAAACAGTTCCTATAATAACATAAGTTAGACTCGTTTTTTAACTGAGTCTGATAATGTCAGTATACAATTGCAAGAACGGTTCTATACTGGATGTTTTATGAGGCAACTTCGAAAACTTCTCGTTTACCAAAGATTGAATATTCATATTTTCTTAATCAGAAAAGCAGGGGAAGAATTATTTTCAATAATACGGACACTTAATTTTTATCATGACTGTAAATAGTGCATTAAATCTTGTTCTCATATGTAGCACTATGAACCCGGGGTATATCCTGTGCCAGTATTTTCAGCTCTGTACACACAGTATAGTGGTGTGGCCTGTGTTTATCAGTGTATTATTTAGTTTATTTTATTTCTTAGTATTTTTGCCAGTAATTAAAGCTACACTACTATAATAAAAGAGGCTAATAACTGTATAGCTTCAGGGGCAGATTGTCACATGCATCGTCAACTGAAGAACCATGGATTTCTGTTTTATTTTAAAACTTTTGAACCTTTTATCCACCCTTTTTTGTGGATAAATGAAGCTGTTATGTGCTGTTAAGCTGTGTGTGTGTGTGGTTCTGTCTGACGTGGTACAGTGGTCTTCCTTGTGTTGTGTTGAGTAAATTGTCTGCTGAGTGACCTGCTTGTCATTGTATGTAATATTTTAGGCCCGAAAGAAGACCTGGTTCTCAGTGTATTAACAGGTAGGGAGTAACGCCCACCATCATCCTCCTTCTCATCTTCATCAGCCAACTCACAGCACACAGTCGGCCAGATTCGTTGTTAACATGAATGCTTGTGTTTTGTGTGTAATACAGTGATAGAGCCGCAGTCCATAGAGGATCTCAAGCTTCAGAAGTCTTATGTGAAGCTGTTGAAGAAACAGTGCAAAGAACTGAAGGACCTACGCAAGAAGCACCTTAAAAAGGTATGGTGCTCAGATATAGGGTGGCGCTTCTGCACTCACTCATATCAGTGTAACAGAACTTCGGTTTACCTCAGGGATTTAAGTTGTTAGCTGTAGAAAATGTTTAGTTGTGTTTATTTAATTTAAGATTAATCAGTGTTCTGTTCTTCTGCTGCCCAGTGAAAAGTGTTGATTTGATAGTAAAGCAGAGTTCAGCTTACTGGCAGGTATATCTTGGGTATGTGCTTGGGTAGTGGTTGGAATGGCTCCAGAACATGTAATCATATGATAATATATGATCATTATTAGTTGTTTCAGCTTCATGCTCGGGAAAGCTTGAGTTGAAGTTTATATTGCTTTGCCGTTAGATGTTTGTTTGTATAACTACATGGACAAATTAGTGTGGATGCCTCAACCATAATATAATGTGTCCTTGACTCTGTGTGTGTGTGTGTGTGTGTGTGTGTGTGTGTGTGTGTGTGTGTGTGTGTGTGTGTGTTAGGTGTGGGCTCTCAGTAAAGAGCAGAAGACGAGGTCTAACCAGCTGAACTCTGACATCCAGAAACGGAAGATTCAGGTGGAGAAAAAGCTCCGCCTTAGCGTGAAAAAAAAGTATGAGAGGACGGGGGGAGGGGGTTTTACAACTTATTCTTTCTGTTGTCTTAACCGTTTGCTAAACTGCTGTAGTTTGTTACATAGTTTAGTCAATATTGCTGTTAAGTTGCAGTAATTAATTTTTCTGCATCAGGAAAAAAGCAGAAAATGACACAGAAGCCTCAACAATCACATGTAATATTACAATATACTATTCAGTTCTTTTCCAAGAGCTTTGAGGAAGGAAAATTGCCATGAATATGTTTTACTCATCAGTCATAGAACCTTACCCCACTTCTGTGTTTTATCTAAGCTCCTCCTGGAACCATTTTAGAAGCACATGAGAAAGATATGTGCAAGGCAGAGCTTGAGTGCTTGTTTATGTGAGTGTTTGTGTCTGTTTGAAGGGAAACGTGATGTCATTGAGAGCTTTGAGAACAGCTTTTCTTAGAGGCACACAGCTGGAACTGTTGTTTAGATTGAAAGAATGGTAGAGTTAAAATCACAGTAGAGTGCACATTGTTGAGGCTTTTTTGTAATTTTGTATAAATATGTTTCCTGCTTTCTTGCCTGGCACTAAAAAGTAATAGCTTGCACTTCTTGTCAGTGTTTCTAGAAAATAGTGATCATAATTGTGAAAATTAAATAGTAAATCACAATAATGATAATGATTTTTACTCTGTATGAAATAATGTTTTGTATATTTTTTGACGACTAGACCAATACACATAATTCACTTCACAAAAAGCTGCTTAGAATAGAATTAGATTAACATGCATCAAAACATACAATATGTTTTGCTACTGATCTGGAAACACAATGTTTTGTTCCACATATATCATATATACAAACACCTTGTCTGAATGTAGGCATTAAGCCGTGTGAGTGTTCATGTATTGGCAGTGAGCCGGAGGAGTCTGTGCGTACTGAGCTGAGTGCGCTGGAGATGGAGTTACAGAAGCAGACAGTGCAACTGAGAGAGTGGCAGATGCAGGAGCTGCTCGAACTCCGGAGGAAACAGCACCAGCTGGAGAAAGAGAAGAAATTCAGTCACCTTGACGAGGTGCCAAACACACACACACACACAGATGTGTAAAAAAAAAAATAATAATAAAAAAAATAACACACATACAGAAACAGGAATGCTGAACTGTTTGTGCTTTGCTTTGTTTGTGTTTCTCTCAGGCATATCAGAAACTAAAAGACGTTGCCCAGGAGTGCCAGGCAACCCAAATCAAGAAACTCAAAGAGATCTGTGACAAGTAGGACAGTTCTCTTTCAAGTGTAAAAATGTACCTGTGTCTGTTTTGCTCTGCTACCTCTGTTTTCTTGTCAACAGAGAGAAGAAGGAGTTGCAGAAGATTTTGGAAAGAAAAAGGCTAAACAGCATAAGTGAAGCGAGGAAAGGGGACAAAGAGAAGGCAGAGTTGTGAGTAACTGATCAGTGTTTATTGATATTATGCCATAATGATCAATAAGCTGATTAAAGCTTTGTTTGAACTGTCAGTTTCTAGATTTGATGAAAACTGTTGTTTTTAAATAGAGCAAGTACGCGTTGTTGCAAGGTTAGATTATGCTCTAATTATAGGAGCTTAGGTTCTGTGGGTTTCAACTGTAACAGCATTGGAGTGTAATGAGGTCAGCCGTGGAACAGAACCAAAGATGCCATGGTGGTGACCCTTCTGTGACTTGTTGTTTTTCTTTTTCTTGTAATACATAATAAAGGGTGCTTTTTTCTGTTCTCTCTGCAGGGAACAGAATGAAATCAATAAGAAGCATATCCAAGACTCTGTAAATTCTCAGCGCAGGGTGAGTGTCTGCATCTCACTGTAGAGATACCTTCTCAGGTATAGCAGCAGTAAACATACATTTTTTTAAAAAGGTACATTATAGAGGTGCAGCGAAAATAAACATAAAAACTACAGATGCACTGAAGTTTTGGCCACTGGAAATAGTAGAAAGTGGAAAAAAAAAGTTTAAAAAAGGCAATTTTTTGTCAGAAAAGAAGAAAATATAGTTGTACAGTGAGGTGTCAATAAAGTGACTATGGTTTAAATATTTTGGGCAACCGCAGATAGCATAGCAGTAAAACTATGAAACATGGTTTGCCTCAGCTACCTCTATTCAGTCTTTACTTTACATACTTTTCAGCTTTAATAGAAAATTAAATGAAGTGAAATGAAACTCTAGGCAGCAAACTCTGAAAAGTAATACAGAGTCTGCATATTTTGGAAATAAACTTTTTACCTCTCTATTTAAATGTAAACATTCATTAGATTATTCATTAGATTATTTATTAGTTCTGCTGAGGTGAATGTTTCTTCTCGAAATGCACTAAACCCTAAAGTCTTGACTTGAGTGCCAATAGCGCCAGCTGCTAGAGAACCTTTGGACCGCTAGGGGGGTCCTTTATTTTACATTTTGGAAAATTGGGTATTTTTGTCATGATAGCCAAGTTGCTCTGGAATACAGCTTCACATGCCTTTGGGAAACCAGAAATATGAAATATTTATGATTTTACAACTTTGTATTGGCGGATGTAGTCATACTTGGCCTGAAGCTATAAAAATGAAGTTACTTATATAGTTTGCTGTCAGAAATGAGTAAAAACTTGAGTAATTACTTTCTTTGCATGCTTAAATAGAAATACAGTTATTTTAAATGGAACAAAATCAGGAAAGTACAAATCCATCAAATCGAGTATGTGTAACTGAGTAACTGGAATAAGTTACTACCCACTTCTGACTACATGTCTTACTGTTGCAGTTGGATGAATCTCAGAACAAGCGTCAGGAGAAGCTGAAGGCCCAGCAGAGGGAGATCTTACAGAAAATAGAGGAGGAGCAACCTATGGTCTGACCATATTGCTCTTCGTTCCTCAGTTTCATTCTTGTCTTCTCTTCTTTAACCTGTTTGCTGTCTTTCATTGTGTATTTTTGAAAATGTACTGTTTATGTATCTCTATCTGTCTCTATCTCTTTATTTAATATTAATGTCTAATTTCAGTTCAGGGTCTTCTCTCTGCCTGCCCCAGTCCATATCTGTATTCTTTCTCCCCCCCATTCTTTTCTTTCTCATTCTTGTCTGCTTTGATTAGATGAAATAAGAAAAACATGGAATTATTAGGCAGCATTTGATATTTATCTCCCTCTTTCTCTCTCTCTCTCTCTCTCTCTCTCTCTCCCACTCTCTCTCTGTGCAGCATCAGTTGCGTTTGGAGGAGGAATGTGAGGCTGAGCTCCAGCACCTGCCTGAAGAGATCTGCCGTTATCTGCAGGGGGAACTAGAGAGCAAAGGCCTTCGCAACGATGCCTTGTGCAGCCAGCTGGCCAATCTTGATGGCATCGGTTCAGGCCCACCCTCCAACTGCAGCACGCCCCCTTTCTCTTCACCCAATCACAGCTGGAGCCCCAGCCTGGACAATAGCACGGCTTCACTGGGTGACTCCTCCTCTTCCAGCACACCGGTTACTTCAGAGGCTGAGCTTACAGCAGTGTAGCACAGATATAGAGATCCAGTTATCACTCACTCGCTCTTTCCCCCTTTCTCCTTGTTCTCACTGGATTATGGATTATGGGTTATGATGATAGAAATAGTATTACTGAAAGTTGTATAAATGTTGTTTTTTTAAAGGATTTCAGATATTTTTTTACAGCTTTATTGTTCATGAGTTCCACACACTTAACCCAATGTCAGGTTTGGACATCAAGCAGTTTTGCTACGCTTTAGCCTGAAGTCGGCCTCTCTCTTTTTTTTTCCTTTCTTTTTTTTTTTAAATACCTTGCTTTTCCTTTTAACCAAAGTTATGTTTTTAGCCAAAGCTATATTTGTTTGTTCGCTAAACTCTAACCATATGGCGAGTGTATATCGATGCCTGTGTGTCAAGCACCTGTGGATTGGAGGGGAAAGTAATTTGTAAATTGAGAGAATCTTTATTTATTACTGTGGCGTATGTGTGAATGGGGGGGGGATTTATAAACGTAGTGCTCTAAGCTGTCCTGCAGGTGGCAGTGGAGCTTTAGCCGTAGACTAGGTTTAGTTGTGACTCCTGTGATGCAAATGCAAGGCTAATGCTTAATCTGAATGGTACTTGTTTACATAATAATGCACAGATGGGCAATCCTATAAGCCACCGATTCCCCACCCCCACAGGACAATAAAGTTAATTCTCACTACATATTTCTATAGCAAGCAAAGCTCCTTCATGTTTCTGATACTGTGTGTATGTATGTGCGTATGTTTAGGTATTTTTATAACGAGCCCGTTCTGCATGAGAGCAATGAAAGTTTTTTTTTTTGTTTTGTTTTGTTTTGTTTTGTTTTGTATAACTTCGCACTCGCATTTCGCCCACCAATACATAACTCTCCCTCCCTCTTCCTCTGTCTGTATGTCTTTTCCTCCCTGTCCCTTCATCTTTCCCATCTGTGGTGTGGCTTAATCTAATCCCTGCTCTTTAATTCCATGTGTAATTGGTCTGTATATCCCATATAACTGCACTTCCTGAAAACCACTACTACTGTTTAGGAAACTTGCACACAGTATTTGATGTCGTCCGGCGCAGTAGCAAGCAGTTTCGCAGAAAACGCAACCCAGTGTACTAAGAAAGCCCCTGAAGGATGTGCCAAAATCAGACCTAAATTCAGAGAATGTAAGTATATAAAAGGGCCTGTGGCATCTGGAGGTCAGTTCTACTCAGTATCATAACGCTGTTACGTAACATTGAGAAAAACTGCAGCATATGAGCTGAGCACCCTTGGGTTTTATGCTGTCCAGCTGATTATTTTAGGCGTCATTAGGCGTTCGTTTGGATCTGTAATGTCTGGTGTTTTCCTGTAATCTATGAAAATGGATGACTCATTTTACTGTAATCAGGGCTCATATATCCCTCATCTTCTAGATTGCACTCTCTTTTTTTCCACATCTTATTCTTCCATTATTTTCCCATCATCTTCTCCTCTTCCCTTTATTTAAGGACCCCCTGCTTTCCTCCTTTCCCCCCCATAGGTCGAGTCGGCGGCCCCCTCAGGTTAAGCAGCTCTGAACTAAGCATGGATGCGGTATGACGTGCATACTCACAGCACGGTGCAAGCGAGCTGTACCAGCTGAGGCTTGCGCTCAGTCCTCGGTACCACACGCTAAAAATATGCCGCTCCACTGCACACTAATCACACGCTAATGAAATGCTGCAATACAGCCACCGCAGTACTGATGGAGTACTTACCTTAGCACGCATTTCAGAAGTGGCAACACGTGTGATCATGCCATTGATGCTTGGTTAGTTTGAGGAGCTGATGCTCGCCTCATTTAATTGGCTAGAAATGCGTAAACAGTGATGGTCTGTACTGATCTAGAGGGTGCTGACTTAAAGCCTGTAGGAGAAAGGTTCAGATGACCGACAAGAAACTGTCAAGTCTGTTGTCTAGACGATAGCTGTAGGTTTCTGTGGTTGTTGACTGTCTGTATGAATGTGCGATGTTGCACCGAAGTGTTCCAGAGCTCAAGTCATGGTGAAGTCTTTATCGTGTTTGTGCATGCTGTCGTAAAGCTTTAAAAGCCTGATGAAGAAGAGGAGAAATGGTACTTGTTGTAAAATGCTGTCTAGTTATGTATAATGAGGATTGTTGTTCATGTTCATGCTGAGAAAACCTTTAATTTGTGTATATGATTCAGATTTTACATATGGGTCTTTATGTCAGTATACACATTAGAATAATCACAGAGGTTATGATGTATCTAAATCATGTTAACCATGCATATGCAGTTATGTGTACATTCTACTACTGACTAGAGGTGAGGTTGAAGACTGTGTGTGTATGTGTGTGTGTTTATTGTTACCAGTGTGTTTTAACCAGTGAGGGGACCTTCAGGGCATGTGAAGATGTCAGATGTTGGACATTTGAGGGTCTGTCCCCCTGTTTTCACATGCACACATACACAGTCCAACGATCCCCTCCAACCCTTTAAACTGTCATCTGCTGCCTATCTGTCATTTTATTGCTGGGGAGACAAAAGTAGGTTTGATTAGAAGCACCCATTCAACATTTTACTGTTTTAAACATTTGATCTTAAGCACGTAGCACAGTGAGTGAGTTTACCTGAACTGTGCTAGACCTCACTCTAAACGAGACGTTTCGGAGCAGTGCTTATGGGGACACTACAGTGAGTTTCTCTCGGCAACGTGAGGACTGTGTGGTTCTTTTGATGCTTTTAGATTGATCGTCTCATCTCTGTAGACATCAGATTCTGTGCCCTACAGCGATTAATACTTTATATTTACCGGTCATAGGTTACGTCCTTATGTTCTTAAATCGCTCTTAAATTTTACCATTGGTGCACTTTTACTTTCCCTTTGTTTTTACACCTTTTATGTATAGCAGAGATACTCTGAGCAGATTTTCTATCTATCCCATAGATCCAGTCTGACATAGTTAGTGCAGTATGTAGTGTAATCTAGTTAAAAACAGGCATTTCCGTAATAATTTTGGATAATGATTATTCCTTCCTAAAGGGAGAGCAGGGGTTATTAGCTTGACTTAAAGAGAATAGTACTGTGGTGTTCTTTGTATTTGCTATTAAAAGTAGGCTTGAAGGGAGACATGAACACTTTCCCAAGGGCTAATTCTGTTCTGCCTTGAGTCACAGCTTTAACCAAGTACATGTGATTTGCATCTCTGTTTTCTTTCTTTCTCTCTTTCTCTTTCCCTCAAATTTCCTCTCCTTTCTTACTCAAACACTGTATGTAGAGAAAGTACTGGTCTGCCTTGTGAAAGGGAAAAAATTATTACTCTGGATGTAATTTTTATTGCCTTGATAAATGACATATGTAACTGTACATTCAATAAATACAGAATTTTGTCAAAGATCCCCCTTGCTGGGAGTTTCGTTTCTTCTTTTGAAGTATAAAAACAAGTTTTAATATTGCAACACTCTGGATTTCTCTCCTCTTCTCTGGAAGGTCAGATTATGTTCAAAAGGTACAGAAAATGAGGCTTTGGTTTCTGAATTGTATCACATTTCCGGGATGTAAATATTGGACGTTCTAGGTTTACAAAGACCGGTTTTGTTTTGAAGTTGCTCAAGAGCGTGTATGTGAATGAGTCCGTGAACCACATGTGATTTTTGAGACGGAAGCTTGATACTGTCCATGACATCACTTGTTGGAGTTAACGTTGACGTTTCATTCATAACTGAGGTAGAGAAGAAGAGGGGGCACAGATCAACACATTTTAAGCTTTCTGCTACAAAAAATATAGCCTTAGCACTTACTGTTTGTTGATTGAATGAGTATGAATAAGTGTATACTCGTCAACATAAATAAGATTAGGTAACTTCTTTCTCTGGGACCCCTGGTGGGCATTTTGCTGCTATCAGATTAAGTAGGACACCGTTGGCTCTCTCTGTATATAAATTGCTGTAACTTTGATAAGCTGCTATTGGGCAATGAAGGGGGGTTCTAAGGACCCCTGCTGTAAAAGCTATTCTTACCACCATACAAAACAGACATGCCAATTTTTACATGCAGATTTCTCCATATAAGTGCTTCAGTGAGTCATGTACTGCTAGAAAGAACATTTAAACACAGTACAAACACTTATAAGGGCTGATTTCCACTGAAATATATTCCGTCAGCGTTCGAAATGTATACGAAGAGTTAAAATTGAGTAAACTCCAAAAGAAGCAGAAGTTGCAATAATTTGTATTGAAAGCAAATACACAGTCAAGTCTTATTATTATTATTATTATTATTATTATTCTACTTTCGACAGCTGCGGTGTGTATGTGGCACCGTTATGGTCTGGGGAATGTGTTCGTGCTATTCTCTGGGTCCACTCATCCAGGTGGAAGGTGATGCGATCCGTCACGTATCTTCATCCCACCTTGGATGAAGGAGAATGACCAAGACTTTTAGGTACTACCCTGGACCTCTAATTCCACAGACTTGAACCCAACTGAGCATCTGTGGGACCACTTTGATCATTGTGTTTGCTTTATGGATCCTTCCCCACGTGCCCCCCAGGAATGCACTGCAGTCAGCATGGCTCCAGATATCTGTGACCACCTACCAGGACCTTATTGAGTCTCCCAGCCCGTCTAGCTACTGTCAGTGTTGCACACGGTGGTAACTCTGGATATTAGCTGTTGGTCATATGTGACTCGACTGTGTATGAGCATAACAATTGAAATGTTTTTACAGGGCATTTGTAAAAGATTTGTGATTATTCTGTGGATAAAGAGAAACAAGAAATTAACTGTTTTTAATTATAGGGGGGCTGCAGACGCTCTTCTTGCTCACACTAAATTACAATTTACCCCACCATGTGGAGGCTGCACTTAAGCCTGGCTAGGTCACACTGTTAGACTGGATTCTGTGATTGTTTTCTTTTCTTTTTTTTTTGATGACCGAAAGCAGGTTCTACTTAAAAATGTTTAACCGAATAAAAAAACCTTGAGGATATTAAGCTATGCTTTGGTGTATTGATTAAAAATGTAAGTGGATGGGGTAGGGGAGGTTATAGGTATATATTAAGTCGTTACATTCTTGAGTTGTGAGTCTGTTTAGATGCTGTCCTGTTATTCTAGCTGTGAAGATATAATTACATTAGACAGTAGCAGCAGACACGCTGTAACGGGCAAACGTTAATTGTGTAAAGGCAAGTGCTTAAACGAAGCTGGTTTCTTACTGATTTCTAGTCATTAATTACCACAACGGAATCACTCGCATTGGAGTAGGATTTTCCCGTTTAACTTCCCATTAAACTCTAGCTGCTTACGCTTGCTTTTATTTCCAAAAGCTTTTTTTCTGGCAAGCTTCACAAGTACTGCACTGAGAGTGGATCTGTTTTGTTGCTGTTACACCCCCGTTTCCTGATTTATTGAAAAATCATTAGATTCATTTGGATAACAAACAATGCTTGGGAAATTTTGTGCTGCCATATTTTAAAAGACTGATTCTCAAAAATAATGAATTTAAAGTGTAATCAGATCAACGGAAATATTCTGTGAAAAACTGTTTGCAGTATGTATCTCTGTGCTGTGGAAGCTAGATAGTTTACACAGATGAAAGATTTAACCCTAATGAAGACATAGTTGGCCTCTACCTGTGAATTCTATGTATAAATGACCCCCTAATTCAAGTACTATTAGCCAGACTGTGAATCTGGCACAAGATAAGATAAGATAGATAGATGTGCACAAGATGGTGACATTATTTTTAATATTCCATCGAGTACTGCTGGATCAATTGTGAGGAAAAGGCAGCTGCATTAAACCACCCAGCTACTGCCTAGACAAGGTTGTCCTTCAAAACCCAGCATCAGAGCGAGAAAGAGACTGTGTGGGGAGCCACAGAGATACCAACCGTCACTTTGAAAGAGTTCAGTGGACTGGAGTGATGGTGTCAAGAGCTCCGCATACAACAGGCCTTTATGGAAGGATGGCTAGAAAGAAGCCATTACCAGAGAAAAAAAACAGCTTGTTTATCAAAATGCCAGCTAAAATGGGGGATAAGGTTTTGCGGGCAAATTTCAAAATGCTGTATGTGGTACAAACGTAACGCAGTCTTCAACAAAAAAAACACCAGTGAAGTATGAGGGTGGCAGTGTCAAGCTGTGAGGATGATTTTCCACAGCAGGCACGGTTAAAATTGAAGGACAAATGGAAGGTGGAAATACAGCAAGAGTTCAGTTTGCAGTTTGCAGACACACAGAAGGCACATAAAGCACTAAAGTCAAAATTTGCCAACAAATATTCTGCATTCCAGAAGGGAAGGAAAACCAATGATTCCTAAACTACTGGAAAAGACTCACTTCCTAGCTCACCATGTTCTCCAGCAAAAACCATCTGAGGGAGCAAAGACCCCAATCATCCCTCAAGTGCACCAGGAAAAGAGTTTATTGAGCGACTGAGGAGCGGACGCTACTTGTTTTGTTTTATTACGTACACTTGGCTGAAGTTGTGTTGTCTGGTTGCAGGCTTTTCATAGTGTTTCCTCTTATTTTGGAGTACATAGTGATCCTGTCTTGGCTGCGTAATGCGGATAGGAGTGGTGTAGGGGTTATATGGGGTATCATATATTGAATGCTATGTTTTCTGTGTATCGTGATTTTCTCCTAATGGCTTATTCTCGTGGGTTGGCGATTCTCTTCCACGTCTCCAGGCTAGATATATGTAAATGATGGTGGTGACAGGGTTGACTATTCTTTCCCCTTTTGCAATGTGCGAGGACTTGTTCACTCAGAGAAGAGTTTTTTACATCTCAAGTTACTCAGGACTGATGGGAAAGTACATAAAGGCGGTGCACAGCTAAAGCCAGGGGTTTCTATACTTTTTCACAATAGCAACTCATTTCAAATTGATTCCATGACTGCAGAGCCGCATGGCGGGTATAACAGGTATATAGACAGATAATAAGTAAAAAGATTTTTGGATTCTGATTTAGTTACGACTATTAGACTTTCCCATCTGGCCAAGCTCCTGGACTTAATCAAGTTGGATGTGAATTTTATAAAGGCTTTCATATGAAATGTGCTTCCATTATGTCGAGAATGATAAATGGTTCTATAACAGTAAGAGACTTTATAATTCATTACATAAAGCAAACATATCTATTTTGTGAATAAAAGGGAAAGATGCTTCTTATAGGCTGATAGCTTCTTACAACCAAAAAGCACTAAGATATCATCCACTCTGCCGGGAACCTTCCAGAAATTCTACATCCGGACCAAACCGGCTTTATCACAGCCACGTTCTCATTTGGTCATAGTGCTATTTGCAGATCTACTAAAGGAGTGCATTTCTAAAGCCATCATTTCTCTTTATGGCCAAATGACATTTGATCAGATAGAATGGTCGTATATACTGGAGTGATTTTGGTGATTCCTTTATTAGAATCAGAATCAGAATTGTTTATTCGCCAAGTAAGTCACACATACAAGGAATATGTCTTCGTGAGGCACACATGTATGACATGTAACAAGAACAATATTACAATAAGAGAAACACACAACACGATACAATAAATAGAATAAGAATAAGGAATAGTAAGAGTAATAAAGAGCCAGGAAAGGTGCTGATGAACTATATGAAAAACTGTGCTTATACACGTACAGATATTCTACACATAAGTGAGTCTGAGAAGATATATACTATATCATAAGAGCTATTACTTACAGAATCTGTACAGCTGTGCAAATAAGCATCTCTTTATTACAGAGATAAGCGTGTTATATCTGTGTCCAAAATCTTTAGGCATGATCCAGATTGCTCTAGTGCATTTGAACTACATTTTGTCCTACAGGAAGGAGACGCACGCCCACCTCTTCTCTTTGATATTGCCCTAAAATTACTTATAGTAGGGATAAGTTAGGAGCCATCCGGATAGGTATCTCCATTTTTGTTGATTTTAAGTTTTGAAGACGCCAATGGCTGTTTACATTGTGTGACAACTTCATGATTAATGGACCAATAGAAGTGCTCCAAAATAGCTTAAAACATTCTGGTTCCATTGGCATACATCGAAGGTAAAGTATGTTTTTGGTCTCTCCTTTAAAGTAGCAATTTTGAAGATACTTTTTCAAGTACTTTTTACCTTTTTTTTTAACTAATTGGCAACAAATTTGCTTTTGACTTCTGACTCTCAACCACTGTTTTATTCCATCACAGCTAACTAATGTGTTCTCTACCTGCAGGGAAAAACAACTGCAGCCATCAGAGCCCTTTACCTAGAGGGTATATTTTTCTCAGTTACTAAACTCCAACCCATATTTAATTTCCCGCATTCTCATTTCAGCTTAAACATTATGTTAAACTATCCCACAGTTGTCAACCAAACCAATAGAGCATGTTCTATATGAACGCTTTCTGTCACATCCTAGTTCCAGACATCTAGTTTCTTGTTTCCATCTTACAGACTATGAATACTCTGAGGGATCTCGATCACATCTGTCTTGGTTCTGCCCTGTTGTGCATGATTATTAGATTCAAATGTTCCAGTGGTTTATAAAAATGTTCACAGTTCAGCAGTATCTGAATATTCAGACAGTCACCTCGCTCCCTTCTACAGCAGCAGGGCTTGATGGCTGATAAGGCCGAAGCTAAAGATACTATGTCAATTTGGAAATCCCCAATGTCATTGTTCTTCAATAGATGGGTGAAAGAGATGCTTTGTCTGATATAGATGGAACAACTGCAATCTGATTAATATTTAGGGATACGTGGGGATCTTTTAAAGATAATTTAAAGTAGGCTTGGACTGGTGCCAGCCCTTCTCTGATCCTGCGATTTTTTTCTTCTCAACACAGCCTACCTCCCTCTCTTTATTTGTATTTGTTTATTTATTTATTTAATGATTTCCTTTTTCTTTGTTATATTTTGTTATGTTTAATATCTGTATATACATATTTCACTTTTATAATCTAAGACCTGGATATGGGAGATAGCTCCAGATGAACAATGAAGAGCAAGTTTTGGAAACCAGGATATAAATGAGATTATTATATGATGTTATAGATGTTCTGATGTTTTTCTAAAAAAAAAATGGAAACAGTTAATAATTCATTATTAATAGTTTGACTGAACTGGACATTGGTGATTAGAGTCAAGAGTTAAGTAGGACAGTGCAGGTTTCAGCCCATGCTGCAGTCAGCTCATAGAGCCCATAAACTATATATATATATATATATATATATATATATATACACACACACACACATTATGTATATGAGTTCCATTGTCAGCCACAAAGCCACAAAGCCTCTCCATTTCCAAAACAGTTCTGTTTTTTTTCTTATCTTACCTCTACAGTGCTCTATTTTCATCTACATTTTAATTCTTTCTTTATAAGCAGCAGTTTGACGAGACAGTCTCCATCCTTAAGTGCCCTGATATGACGTTAGAGCTCAAGAGGAAGCAAGCTGTGAAAAGGAACTGAAGACTTGTTCTTCTAAAAAGTGGCTTTAAAAAAAGAATATGACTGTCATGCATTTGAAAGCTGTTCAGTTCTGGACTTTATCCATAAAGAGCTTTTAGCAACCACATGACAACAGCACTCAGAACTCTTCTTACTGCTCTATCTTATATGCCTCAGAGTGTCAGAGAGGAATAATAACTTTTTAGTCCAGCCTAACAGTATGCCCTTAATCGCTAGCCTTATTATTCAGTTATTCATCTTCAGACTCCTGTAAGTGTTACGGATTACTGAGTATAATGATACATGTTTTCAGGGTTGATACAGTTCTTTGCTTCGGAGGCCAAGTTTCCAGTAAATTGTCACTATTTTACATATAGATGATTTCAGTGTCTTGATTCTGCTGAGCTCTCACTCTCTCTCTCTCTCTCTCTCTCTCTCTCTCTCTCTCTCTCTCTTTTTAATCCAGACACCAGTGAACTGATGATTTGTATTTTAGTGTTATTAATTTTTATAAGTACAAATGTTCAGTCTTTACTTGATCGAGTTCCAGTGTGTGATTTAAGTGTTCTATCTTTTGAGCAGTGTATACACATGCATCAAAATCCTCAGAAGAAAAATAAAAGCGATTTATTTATAGAATGTTCTAAGTTTGTTTTTTTAGAAGTTTTTATACTTTCTACTTTTTTTCAACCTCCTTATGAAAAGATACAGATTATTTCCAATCATTTTAATATAGAATATTTTAATCTACATATACAACTGCTGATTCATTGTTACAAAACGGCTACGATGCAGACTTCAATGAACTCAGAGGCTAAACTAAACACAGTGCTATTGGTCAGATTCAGTCAATAAAGATAGAATCCCACTTAATAACATCAGCAATATGTCCAAGGCAGTAAAGGTTCCCGATTGGTCGCATTTTGGGATATTATGAATATGAAGAAAACTGCTTCCAGCCTCTGTGCCGCACACTTTACAACATAATTATATTAGCTTGTGAATTGTTTTTGGTTTATATTTTTATCTATTCAAATTACTAATAGAAATCTAGTAAATAATCCTAGTTATTCTCAGTTCATTTAGATCAAATTTAAGCGTTTAATGTCATATACACAGAGAAACTGTCTCTATATAAATATAAAGTCTCTATATAAATAAGTCCTACAGACTGAAGAATCATCCCAACTTTCATCCCAGCGTTCTTAGCAGTTTTGTTTTGTTTTTCTTGTTTTTCTCTTTGTAATACGTTGTTTTGCGTTAAAGAATATTCTGAAGTTAAATGCACAGTTTGGATGCATTTAACATGTTTGTTATTGTGATGTTATTATGATGACGTTCTGTGTTCAGGTATATCAGTCCAGCCCATCACCATAAATATTAACAGAAAGATAAATAGTTGTTAAGCTGTTACAGTCTTTGGAAACAGGTGATTCTTGTTGTATCTAAGCCATTTTAATTGATGCCAATACATTATACAAAGGTGAGTATTAGATTCAAGGTAATCTGACTAATTCAAGTGTAATCAAGAGTAATTAGAAGCCACTGGTATGTCTGCATCCGTTAGAATACATTGGCGATATAAACAGGTTCTTATCTCATATCACAGCAACCTTCTCAGGGACCATGTTGAGACACAAAAGTCAAAGACATACCATTTCTAGAAAGGTATATATATTCTTTATATATTTAAGAATATATTATATACTTAAAAATATATATATTGAAAAAGATTTAAGTTTGATTACAGGTGATAATCTATACCCTTCACTCTAAGCATCACTATTGGTCCATTCAACATAAAACTTGCACATAATGTAAAGGGCTCAAATGATGAATAAACATTGGAAATATGTCTGTCTGTTTGGTTTAAACCCCCGTTTGAGTATTTTGTTTTTGGATTACTGGCATAAACTGTTCATAAACGCTGAAGTATTGCATTATATACACGGTATGCAATACATATGCATGCCCTATAAAGCCCATGTTAAAGTAGCATTCAAAAAATGTTCAGTGCCTGTTTTAAAATGCCATTTAAGTGTGGGTGCTTAGTTATGATAAGCTTAGATGTGTGTGTTTTGACTGACAGTGGTTTCAACAAATTGTGAAATACTTCATGACAAATGGACCAAAAAAAAAAGATCTAATCTAATGATGTCAAATTGCACTACAGTCATTAAAGCTAACAGGAATCAGTTTTTTCTTCTCCTATGATGCAGCATTATGTAATTATGTGAGCAAGTTATTGAAATGTGAGCCCACGTACAGGCAGGTCCTTGAGGTTTAAAGGGCTAAGGCATCTTCTGAAACCAATACCTGCGATCAATACTTGCCTGTCCGTTCAGTCTTTCAACAGGTGAGAAGACATGCAGCTTAATGGTCTCATTCTTTTACATTAGCCCTAGAATTGGACAAACTGTCTTTTTTTCATTTGTTCATTTGAGGTTTGAGCAAATAGAGTCTGATCTTTATTTCCATTCCCAGTTTCATCACTCTTTGAGTGCATTTTGGCAAAGGGCCTCAAGCTGGCAGCTTGTCTAAACACTCAAATCTGATCAGGCTACACGAGAAAACAAATCGGAGCATTAGAGCCTGCTGTCTGAGCTGCCTCATGTTGACTCATATTGATCCAGCTGCATTCAGAGATTCCACATTAACTCAAAGACTGCTTTGACACTGCAGTCGCAGATGAAGCGCCCACTGAGAAAAGGCTGCTTACATGGAGACATAAGCATTTAATAACATTTCAAAAGCTCCCCTGCACTGTTCAATATCACTGTAAGCCAGTATTTGCAAGAGACATGCTGTGTTTTTAGTAGACACCAGTTATGAATCATACGTGAGCATTTTATTATTACTTCACTCTGCAAATACTGACATATGCTGTTCATAGGGGCTTGACTCATTGCTTATTGAAAGATATTCAGAGAGTATGCAGGTGTTGTGAAGTCACTATGTAGGTAGCTATTAGAAAACATTAACTCTTTACATTTTACTTTCTTTCATATATATCATTTTTATGTTAATACAGTTCTGTCTATCATTTCACTTGTTTTACAGTTTACTGGTAATAATGATGTGATACATTTAAGAATTTTGTGTTTTTTTCTACCATTCACTGAAGTATTTCCACATTTATTTTTTCATTAATTTATTTCTTTAATTCATTCATCCATTTAGTTAGATCACCCCTCCTCTCTTGTTCATATTTGAGGTACAGTAGCTTGTGCTTCTTTGTCTTTCTCCCTCCCTCTTTACTTCACCCTCCAGGGAGACTCTGTTTTCCCCTCTTTCTTTCTTCTCTCAAACTGTCGTTCCTCTCCAGTGGACAAGTGGATGACAGAATGGTGGAAGAACAGCAGGCGCCGCCTTGTCAGACCTAACATTACTCAAATCAACATAGATACACAAGCTCTCTCTCTTCCTATCTATCTCAGTTTCCTCTCTCTCTCTCTCTCTCTCTCTCTCCTTCTCTCTCTCTTTGCTCTCCTCACATACTCTCTCTCTCTCTCCTTGCTCTTCTCACAGTCTCTCTCTCTCTGTCTCTCCCACTCTCTGTCGCTGTCTCTCTCTCTCTCTCTGCTCTCCTCATTCTCTCTCTCCCTCTCTCTTTGCTCTCCTCACAGTCTCTCTCTCTTTTTGCTTTTCCTCCTTGCTCTCCTCACAGACTCTCTCTCCCTCCCTCCTTGCTCTTCTCAGTCTCTCTCCCTCTCTCTTTGCTCTCCTCACAGTCTCTCTCTCTTTTTGCTTTTCCTCCTTGCTCTCCTCACAGACTCTCTCTCCCTCTCTCCTTGCTCTTCTCAGTCTCTCTCTCTCTCTTTGCTCTCCTCACAGTCTCTCTCTCTTTTTGCTTTTCCTCCTTGCTCTCCTCACAGACTCTCTCTCCCTCTCTCCTTGTTCTTCTCAGTCTCTCTCTCTCTCTCTGTCTGCTCTCCTCAGTCTCTCTCTCCCTCTCTCCTTGCTCTTCTCAGTCTCTCTCTCTCTCTGCTCTCCTCAGTCTCTCTCTCCCTCTCTCTTTGCTCTCCTCACAGTCTCTCTCTCTCTGCTCTCCTCAGTCTCTCTCTCCCTCTCTCTTTGCTCTCCTCACAGTCTCTCTCTCTTTGCTCTCCTCACAGTCTCTCTCTCTTTATGCTCTCCTCAGTCTCTCTCTCTCTCTCCCCCCCTCTCTCTTTGCTCTCCTCACAGTCTCTCTCTCTCCCTCCCTCCTTGCTCTTCTCACAGTCTCTCCCTCGCTGTCTCTCTCTCCCTCTCTTTTTTGCTCTCCTCAGTCTCTCTTTCTCTCTTGCTCTCCTCAGTCCCTCTCTCTCTCTGCTCTCCTCAGTCCCTCTCTCTCTCTGCTCTCCTCAGTCTCTCTTTCTCTTCTCCCCTCTCCTTGCTCTTCTCATAGTCTCTCCCTCGCTGTCTCTCTCTCTCTCTCTCTCTCTGCTCTCCACAGTCTCCCCCCTCTCTCTTCCTCTCTCTTCCTCTCTCTCTCTCTCTCTCTCTCTCTCTCTCTCACTCTCTCATGGTCTCTTAACTGTCAATTTAAAGTGTAGAATTATTTATGAAACACATCACAGAGCACATCATCGTCATTATCAGCTGTTTAAAGTTTAATTCAGATTTAAATGAAAGAAAAAAAACATGTTTAAAAATATCTCCAGACATTTCCTAAACCCACATTTCATTGGATAGAGTCATACAGGAGGATGAAACATGCAAATGCTGAGCGCACTCGAGTTCTCTAAATGACACCCCCCCCACCCACACACACACACACACCTACCCACACACACACACACCTACCCAGACACACACACACACACACACACACACACATACCCACTCCCCCTCAGAAATACAGAGCTAATCTCTAACAAACGACAAACATAAAAGACAAATCAAATGTAGAGATCCTTAATGAGATCGCTCATGCGGGAGGAAAGCACTTGGTGATTCCTCAGAGGGAGCAGAGCAATGAGCTGTGATTGAAAACAAAATTCATTAAAACCTGGTGGGGTTAAAAGTAAAATGAGTGACACTTAAAAGTACACTTAAAAGAACAAGATAGAGTGAAGGAGTGCACAAGAACGGCAGTCACACACGTACACACTGAAGTATGGACAGATGTTACACATGCACTCAGACACTGATGGCAGTTTCCTGGAGTCGCTTGCTTTTTATGCATTCTACGTTGAATGTAAAGATCTAAGTATTGGCTAAACATGCAAATAAAATTTTGAGTTCACCGAACATGAAGTAATATGTCGACAGAGTTAGCACAGAATGGCACAATCGGATGCTCTACCTGTGCCCTTATTTGTGAGCCTCAATTTAGGCACTGTACACTTTATATTCACACTGTACACTCAATAGATTATGTAGTGTAGCATCACCTCAAATCAAATTACCGGTACTGGTGTGGTGCTGCACATCATTAGGCCAGCAAGTTAGAAGAACCAAACAAGTTTCCATTATGATGTTTTGAAACCCTCTGTTGAAACATAAAGGTATAAAATATCAGACTGCAGTGGCAGCTCGTGGCCCTGCCCCTCCGCTACGTATATGCAAATACAGTGTGCAGTATATGCACCCTCTGGGTACTATCAGTTCACCACAATCCATTTCATTGTAGCTAAACACAATCGTTTCTATTAAATAGGCTAGTAATTGTTTAGTGTAGGGTGGTCAGGTTGGTTACCATACATCAGCCTTTTTTCACTTCTCGACTTGTGTTTAATATTATCAGTATATAGTTTTAGTCTTGGCTCACGCAGAAATTGGAACTTGGAACGCTTGGACTCAACCTTTAACAGCCAGTACAGTGGAGGGCTTTGGTGATGACAAACAAGCATGTGAAACACAAAGTACAAAGAGCAGATGCCAACCAGCAACTTGAACACACCTTGGTGTTATTCCAACTAGTTGGTTTATGAATGTCTTTGACCACAGCTTTCATATATGAACTAAGACCTGACCAAAGGCCCGTGGTGAGGCTTTGAACTTGTTTTAAAAGCAAGATTAGGTTATAGTGATCTCCGACATGTAGCAGCACAGACTCTCACTTTGCGCAGCAGCACTGTGCTTCTGTACAAAAATCTGTGCCACATCACAGACGGTGACTAAAAACTCTTGTGACACATTGTCTTTAGATGTGAACGCGGGTCAGACATTTAAAAGTCGTTTCAGAGTCTCGTACTGTAGGGTTAGCATGAGTTCCTACTGCTACATATATAAACACAGAAAATGAAAACACTAGACAACTTCTACAAGACAATATTTGAGCTGCAACTTGTTCAGTCAGATTCTAAAGAAGAGCGTGGCACATGTCAGCACGCGTGACTCACTGCAGGACAACTAAACAATCTGGAATTAACGAACAGAATATGTTTTTGAAAACGAGATGGGCTGTGAAATGTTTTACAGGCTGGCTAAAACAAAGACCTTCAAGTTAAACTGGAATTCACTGAAAAAACAGAGCTGAAGCTGTTATTGTGATGGTTTTATGGCTCTCTTTGCTACATGGGAAGGATACCAGATCAGACTGTAATATTAAAGCCCATTTGAAGCAACTTTCCGGTCTTATTTGCTTTCCTTTTTTTCTTCATTGTACAGAACTGTTGCATAGAAGCAATAAACCATAAGCAGGAAAGTGTTATCATAACATCACAGCTGTGATGCTCTGCAATCTGTGACTGAAGTACAACTATGATGTTTTTCATGATAAGACACAAGCCCTCTCATGCGTTTGACTAATAACACAACAAATCTTGGTCCCACTTTGTATTAAGTGTCTTTATTGACTGTGTAGTTACACATGAACAACACATGCAACTACAATGTAACTATTAGTGACTTAGTCACTGTTACAGCTGGATTACAGCAGTACAGCTTATGTAATAACACATATGTATCAAAGTAATTACATAAGAATGTCTTGATAATTGTAACAGCATATTCTCTCTCATGTAATTACACATTGTTAAGAGAACTCACATTTGAGGTTAGTCTTTTCCTGCATTATAAGGATGTATGTAGTAACTGACACTAGCTCAGTATTTACAATGGAAATGCTATACTTCCTTATAATGCTGGAAAAGACTTTTTGGGAAAAACTGTTAATCGTATATGTAATTACACTCATATTAGTACCCATGTGCAATAATAATACAAAAGAAAATGTGCTGTTAGTCAATATATGCTTATGTAAATATATGAGGCAAACAAGAAATTGATGCTTATGTATGATGACATAAGCTGTACTGCTGTAATCCATCTGCAACTGTGGCTACATCACTAATAGTTACAATGTTGTTCATGTATAACTACACTCAATGTATAGTAGAACCCAAATCTTTGTTACAGTCTACCATTTCAGAGATTTTGTGGTTTTCAATGATATAATGAAGGTACAGAAGAAAAACAACATACAACGAACTGCAGCAGTGTTCATGAAGATTTACCAAGCGGTCCACCACTGTACAAACATTCATACTGACTTTATGGCAATCTGGGTCCCTGTGAGCATGTGCCAGGAGCTGAGATGGCAGAGAGACAGTGTTGAGAAATATATCAAAAGGTTACACTGGATGAGTGGGTGAGGTTAATGTGCATGGATAACTGTGTGGGTGTGTGTGTGTGTGTGCCCTCTTGTTCCCTCTGCCTGTCAAGACACAAAGTCAGTGACACCCAGACACACCACTTTCACTGATTGGATCAGGACACTGGGACAGCAGCCAGCAGAGACACTACCTTGCACACAGAACATAATTTGTCACTGTTGTAACAAAACCTCGGCTGCACCAACAATACTGATGAACGGGTCCCTAATTGGACACACTCTTTGGTAGTATGTCGTTTTGGATGCAGCACATGTCTCTTTAAAGTGATTGTTTTCCAAAAGCATGAAAACAAGGGCGTACATTAAAGGAGCACTCTGGCCAAAAACACAAATTTAACCATGTGTTGTTAACATACTTACTTGATACCTACAGCAGCTCCACTATAGTCTCTAGAACAAGGTTTCATATTTAAAGACTAAGAAAACCTCCTTCAGATGATGCATCTTAAAGGTGGAGAAACTTTGGAAAGGCTAAACTACTTTAGGGTGGATTCTTGCAGCTGGGCTGTTGTTTTCCAATCGGATTCCCATTATCTTTAAAATGCACAAGGTCAGATAGCTAAGGTTACCACTAGGGAGCCAAATATCACGTCTGTATTTATTAACCTCTGCCACAAGTACTGCAACATTAAAAAAATGATTTATTCATTAGTACAGTGATTGTTATTCAGAGTTGTGTTTATGGCTCTGCGCTGAATATAAACTGATTGCGTTGATTATATTCTCTTTGAAGTGAAACAGTTGTTTAGTGTTTCTTAAATACTGTCAACATCCACAATATTCTGAGAAGAGCATATTGTGACAATAATAATAATTAAATTATTTTTTTACAGCACTTTTTATTAGAAGTGCTCAAAGTGCTTTACTGATGTGCGTAAATAGCCACATAAGAAATTGTAAAAACAAAAAGTAAAAACATAAAAACTTAAATACCTAAATAGAGTTTTAAATAGAGTTCCTTAAAAGTGTGCACTGAGGTTGGCTGTCTAATAAAAGATGGTACTGAATTTAGAAGTGTGATAAGAGCAAGAGGTCTCTCTACATTTCCAGTATTTTTAAAATAATGATACAGAATCATCAGAATATTACATAACGTACAGTCGTATGCAAGATAAGACATCTTTTACAAAGAATACAGTCTCTGTTTATTAGCAGAATTTAACTGGCCTATACTAAGCTATGTGTATTCCCTGTAGAGAACCTGCTCGCTTATTTTTTACCAAGAAAATCAACAAACATGTCATTTGGGTGTTCAGTCTCTTGCATACGACCGGCTGGTTTTGGCTGGAGTGCTCTTTTAAGGTAATGAGATCTTATTGCAATTCAGTTTCTGGGTTGAATTCTGATGAAAGGACTGTGCAATGTAAAAGGCAGCTGACTTACAAATGGCACAAATAAAGAAGAAACAACAAAAAAAACAAACAAACAAAAAGCCCGGAGGTTTTGATGTGACAGCGACAAAACATGCCTCCATTCCCTACAGCTACAATTCCCATGACTGATCGCCTACTTATCTGAATCTTAATCCAGAAGCACTGCCCCCTTAATCCTCTCCATCCTTTATCAGAAACCTCACTGAAGCCCCTCCCCCATCCCCCCATCTCTCTCATTCAGAAAACACTCCAGTTATCTACTGATGGAATCCAATTACAGCGCTTGTTCTTGCATCGGCATGTTTCTGGGCTGACCCTTCAATTCATTATGACTTAAGAGCGAGCAGACTGCAGGAAAGAAAGGTAGTGACCTTAAAAGGCGATTACCACACACACACACACACGCACACACACATATACACACACACATGGCGTATCAACAGGCTCAGACAAGACAATGACTCTCTGGAATGGTCGCCTAGCAACAGGAGGTCCTAAAAATACACTGCATACGCATCCCATCACTCAAAACTATGTATTAGTCGGAGGCAGCTACTCCGAATAGCTAAACGTCCTCACGAGTACTAAATCTGTCACTTCTCTCTCTTTTTTTTTACCTCCCCTCGCTCCTCCTTCCTTTCTTCCTTTTTGCGTTTGATTATTCCGGCCATCATTTTTCAAGCACAGAAATACGGTGGACCCAGACAGAGGGAGGAGGAAGCATAACTTTCTCTCCTGCTTTCACTCCGTGTCTCCATCTCAGCCCTGCTCTATCATTCTCTGACTACGCAAATCACAGTAAATCCAACTGTTACAAATACTGACCTGGACAACATAAACAGTGACGACGGTTAACATACAGTAACACCGGAATTGCAGTTTGACAACAGCAGCCAAGTATTGTAATCAGTATATCAAAATAATAAGAACAGGAACAGTAATAGTAATAACACCTGCAACGTTTGATCACATAAAATGTTCTGGCGAGAACAGGCTGTGTACTGGCTCTGAGCACACAGTCTACTTTGGGGGTCTTCTCTTGGCAAAGGTCATTTCCTGGGCCCCTCCAGCATTCCCATAGTAACACTTTCCTTTTTCTGATGTGGCAAAAGTGGCTGCCGTCCACGCTAAATGCCATCGTCCGTGCCGCTCGCTCAATCTCGCTGCGCTTCAGCCCACAGCTTTGCTCTGTTTAGAATCAGAAGGTTTTTAGAACATTACAAAAAAACATCAAAACGTGGCTGTTCTACACCCAGCCTAACCTCGGACTACATTAGTGTACACGCTCTGCTGAATATCCTTTTATAGCCCGGCACTGGGCAGCGCCTGTGTCCAGTCCTTACAGTTTTTTTTATAGTCTATGTATATAGTCTTCAGCACCATCATTACCATGTCCGAAATTCTCTTTGTTCTTATTGGTCCTTCATCCCCTCCTTTCTGAGTTCAGGATCAGAACGTCCTGTCAAGGTCTGCCGTTCACCACTAAAACAGCTTCTTCACGTTCCACTTTACATCATCCCTTCACACTCATATCATTGTTCCTGTTTTTACAGGAAGCTATTTCTTCTCAGAATAGGCTTCGACTCGTTCACGGATGAACACTTGCAGTCCTTGATTTTATTTAATTCTGCTTCGATGCCGTTGCCCTGTCTTGGCCCCAACGTCTTCTAGAATATCACTGTTACAATTACACGATAACAACTTTTGACAACCATTGACACTTGACACCATTGAAGAAGGAGTAGAAAAACGTAACTTTCAGATCTTCAGACTGGCTCAAACAGGAGGGAGTGGTGAAAGAAGAGGGAAAAATCTATAGGCTCACTGGTTACTGGTCTACTCTTTAAAATAAAGGTGCCAAAAAGGGTTCTTAGGAGTGATATCGCAGAATGGTGCAATATCAACAGGTGGTTCCTCCTAGAAATGCTTCTGTAAATCGAGGAAACCTTTGTAATGTTTAAAGAACCTCCACATGATGAAGATGTTCCATACCAATGAACGAATTACCCTCAAATTGTCCTGAACCATCTAGGAACCTTTATTTTTAAGAGTGCAGAGACAATTTTAAGACAACGTTAGAGGTCTCACAGTAAGGCAAAGGAGAAAGGAACCCACGGTAAGGTACTGCTAGAGAACAGAGAGGATGGACGAGAGAGGAATAGTTTATAGTGTGGGAACCGAAGAGACACTCATCGTTCCTTTGAAAGACTAAAATGTGTCAGGAGATGCTTATCTACTGTGAGAAGTCGACCTAAAGTCTCTTCACATGCTTTATTCCTGCTCGTTCTCTAGGTTTCTCTCTCTCTCTCTCATCTCTCTCTCTCGCTCTCAGAATCCCGGAATGTGGCAGTATGCTTCCAGAGAAGCCAGAAGAATGTAGATAAGCCAAAGCACGATGAAGACCAGAGAGGTCACCAGTTTGCAAGTCCGAGGGCCACCCAGTTCTCCTCCAGCCACCGAGGGGCGTCGGCGGTACAGGAGCAAGCTGACGCTCACCACACACAGGGCAGTGAAGAGTGTAACGGAGAAGGCCAGGGAACCGGGATCCACCAGGAAGGGTTTGCCCTTAGTGCGCCAGTACACAGCAGCGATGGTCCACGCCACGCCAATGCCCAGGAAGACGTTGACCGCATTACTGCCCGTGACGTTACCAATTGAGGCGTCGGCATACTGGTCCTGTATGGCAGCAACTTTACTGGCAAAGGTGTCTGTGGAGAAGGTACAGAAAGTATTAAGAGGGTACGCACAAGGTTTTGGTGGCTTAACTAAACATTTATTCATCGTCTTTTACTTCAAGGGGGCTCCAGTCCATCCACGCTCCTTTCACAAATGCATTCATAGAAACTAGGTTGGATGAGCTTTACAGAACACTGTCCATAATTCCACTAAACAGAACAAGAAATGGTAGAGCACTTGATCAACATAACCCTGAATATAGAGTGTAAATCATTTCTAAATAATTTAAAAATATATTAATTTAGTATGTATGAGGAAGGTCACACGGCAAATGATTTTTTTGTATAATCCAAGTATCATTGGCATGGTTCAAAACTCTGTAAAGCTGCCTTGAGACAACATCGTTGTAAAAAACGCTATATAAATAAACTTTCCTTGACTTGACATGGTTATTGTTGTTTTCAGACTTGTTTAATTACAACAACAAAGACCAGCTTGGGAGCATTTCAAACTGGCTATTTAAACTTTTGAAGTTATGTTGCAACTCTTGTCTGATGTCACCAGTGTGTGCCTTCTACTTAACCACCAAACATTAGTTTCAGCCATTTACTTCATAAAATTAAGTACAGTTGTTAAGAATATTTAAACATTTTTATATTTAGCTGCAGCCGAACATTAAAACCTAAAGGAACCCTTTAACAGCTAACAATAACTTAAAGTACCTCTACAAAAGTACCATTAGAAAGTTCCTCTAAAGAGTGCAAACTTTACTCATTTCAAATATTGTGGTTACCCGTTTTTATGGTTCATGCTAATACGGTTAATGAGGTAGCACAGTAGTCTTTTCTCCTTCAGTGGCCTGGATAGTTTGCTAATGTTTCAAGAACACCATCAGCATGTTGATCCTAGACAGATTTGCTAATGTTGATTCAGGGACATCATCGATACGCTTATTCTGGTCAGGTCTACTAATGTTGGTTCAGATACTTCATCACCATGTTCATTCTAAACAGATCTGCTAATGTTGATTCAGGGAAATCATTGTCATGTTGATTCTGGACAGATCTATAAATGTTGACTGAGGGACATCATTGTCTTGCTGATCCTAGAAAGATTTGTTAATATTGATTTAGGGACACCATCACCATGTTGATCCTAAACAGATGTACTTATGTTGATTCATCGTCATATACAGGGTTGGTCCAAGACTATCATTACAGCAAAACAACATGAAGATAATGGACATGAATAAACACTTCCACGTAATTGTATTATTCGAAACTAAATCGGACTAATGCATTTTCAAAGTGCCTCACTGAGATGGAGAAGGAACGCACTGATGAAATCAGATGATACAGACTGGTTAAAATGAATGTTGTTCCAGTCTTACTTGAAGAAATGATGTTCACCACTGATGTCTAACCTGAATAGTGAATGAACTTTGCCAAAAAGATGTTGTCGCCACTTTCTCATTTGGTTGATAAGATGTTTAACAGTTACTACATATATGGCAACTTAACTTATGGCCTGGGTGATAAGGAGAGGGAAAGAATGTAGAGTAGAAGAAAGATGGAGATATGGTGGAGAAAAGGAGGCTGTGCATGCAAGACGAGCGGAAATGTGTCGCTGCGTGTAAGACAAGAGGCCATTTTAATTGCACACGTTCTAAAGCTAAGAGCTGCTAACAAGTGAGGTGGCAGAAGTCACACGTCAACACCCCTGAACATAAGCTCACACCTACAACACACACACCTCTTTAACTAATTGTGTATATGTGTGTTCCACTCATCAATGTGTAAAGCATATGTATTATATACATACAGTATATATACGCTACATACAGTCATTGCAGTCTTGCTTATAGATTCTACAGGTCTCTGTAACTGTTCTTGAGAGATGAAACCTTAACTTAAAAGGTGTTCAAATACATTGAAATCTGGTTACTGTACATGGATATGATTAACCACTCGGTCCACTCCCTCTAAAAATCACACAGTAATAATTGACCATTCACAATAACATGGTATTCATTTGCAGTGACCTTTTCTCCTAATGCCAGAATAAGTCGATGTCAATTTAGCCCCAATTTTACAAGATTTAGCGATAGCCAACACATTTCCAGATACAGGCCAGAATATAAGGGAATGAGCCGCATAGTGTGACATAACCAAGAAACAGAATCTGTTCAGAATGGAACAGTGCTACAATACAAAGCAGTGCTACAAACACGTTACCAAGATGATCAGAGCAATAACAGCTCACTACACATGCAAATTAACCACTTTAGTAAAAGTGAAACTGCTCTTGACATATTAACGCTTTCTTTAGTTCTCTTTGACTGATAAACACTCTATACAGTCCTCTTCCTGACACCCAGGAACGAGATCGCAATCATTCTTTCTCTCTTTCCTTTTGCTTTTTGGAGCCCAACATCAGAATGGGGAAAGAATTGATCAAAGTGACTTTGACCCTTTAATGGTTGTTGATGCCCAATGGGATAGTTTGAGAATTTCAGACACCGCTGACCTCCTGGAGACAGTCTCTAGACTCGACACGAAATGATATTAGAAAACTAAAAGCATGCAGTCAGATCCAGTTTCAGTGGGCGGATAAACCTCGTTCATGAGATCAGAGGAAATTAGCCAGACATGTCTGAGCTGATAGGTAGGCTACAGTAACTTGAGTAACCACCAGTTACAGAAGTGGAGATCAGAGAGCATATCTGAACACACAACACATTCAGCCTTGAGATCGATGGGCTACGGGAACAGAAGACAAACTAAGGGTCTTCACCTGCCGGCCAAGAACATAAATCTGAGAGTAAAAAAATATTTTTAAAAATTGCCTGGTCTGATGAATCTCAAGTTCTGCTTTGACATACAGATGGTTATAAGCAGAAATAGGTGTGAATAGCATGAATCCATGGACTCCATATGGTGTAATAGTGCGGGGAATGTCATTTTGGCTCAATCTAGTGCCACAGTTAATGCCCCAGTTTAGTTGATAATGTGTACTTTCAGCATGATAATACACCTTCTCAATGGTTCAATGAACCTGGCAGTGAGTTTCAGTGGGCTACCCAGTCATGTTGTAGATCTAGGGACATTGTATATGTGCAGCTGACAAATCTGCAGCAATTAAGTAATGCAGTCATGTTAACATTGATTTGAATATCTAAAGAACATTTTCAGCTCCATCCACTGCATTCAGCTTTAAGAGATCTAAGAGAAAAGGCATCTGACCCAGTATTGGAATGGTGTCTCTAATAAAGTGGCTAGAGAGAGTGTATATATATATTTGTATGTAGGAGTGTGTGTGTGTGTGTATTTGTACATTTATTAGATTTCAGCTCTCTATGAGAGAGGACGATTCACCATTTGTAACGGTGCCAATTTCTTCAAGCAAGCATTATGTAAACTGCCTTTGGGCACACAGCGGCATTTCAACACTGATGACTGCTGCAGATTTAGTTGACACATAAAAACTGGGTTATTGCCTAACTATCCAATTTTCCACTTGAAATCATCATGGAAACAAAACTATTTGGTGTTTTTCTTTCAGTTTCAGCTTACACACTTAATGATACACAGAGACTTTTCAATGGTAACCACTGTAAATGTGAATTCTTGAGAAATTTGCTTTGCTTATGAAGCAAATGAATCACCACCCACCAATTTAGCATTAATTCATAGCGTAATAGCGGAGATAATATATTTTAGAATTCCTTCATTCATTTAATACAAACAGCTGTACAACACACCTGGTACGGAGGTGCCCAGTGCTACAAACACCACGGCAGTGACGGAGTCCTTCAGGCCGATGGTGCAGCCGAAGTGCGAGGCCAGATCACCCGTCACTGCTGTTAAGACGCCAATCAATGAGATTGACACAATGAAACATGCCCACCCATTCCAATATTCAGTGGGAGGCACGAAGGCGAAGAGAACCTTCCAGAAGACAGTGAGGAAGTGCATGATGTAGTCGAAGCAGGATGGAAGGCGCTCCTCACCACTCTCCTCCTCATCATCGTCCCCTAAAGAGTCAAAGGGCAGAGGGTAGAGAATGGACAGGGGAGGGGCAATGAATATTTGATGTTGACTAATGACTATGAAAGGGCAGTCCAGAATACAAATCAGTTCATCAACCCATCTGTGAAAGCCATCGCCATTGACTGGAGTTCAAACCATATTAACCCCTGTCTTCCTGCAGAGTACAGAGAGTACAGAGAGAGTAAAGACCCAGTTCAGACGACTGCTCCCTCTGAGCCTCTTACGTTAACTTCTCCTTATTCCCCTCAGTCTTTATTCTTCACTGCAAAATCTCAATATATTACTTAAATAGACCTTGTGACTTTAGGTATCTGATCATTGTAAGCAGGTCTTTATATTATATGATTTAAAAGACAAGATTTGGTAAGACTTACTGGTAATAAGGCTACATGATACATACATAAGCTTGTCCCTACATATTTGTTCATAAATGCTTATTCCAGTAGGCATCATCTGTCATAAAGGCTAATTTAGTTACCTTTGATAAAGAAATGTAAATGTAACCTTTATAGTCATTTACGTTGGGATCAGCATTGATAAACATTTATGAAGGGCCATGTCAATGGTCAAGACAAGCGTAAGTAAGTACCACATAGCCTTATGAACAGAACCGTACAGTAAAGTTACCACAAAATTCTGTTTTTTAGAGCTTTGATCACGTTACCATGTGTCAGAGAAAAATAATATTGACAGAAAATATCATGCATCACTTTCCACTCCCACCAACTCCATCACCCTGTAATAACTGGTGCAGTATGGAAGAAACTTGCTTTGGTTTTCTGATTTATTTTTTGTTAGAGTTTGTGTCTGTTCTATATTGATATTTTGTTGTTATTGGGAAGAACACACACTTACCTCTAAGATTACATTCTATTTAGCAGCTATCTCAGCTGCCTTAAAGTTGACTCCTATAGTTAGGCTATGAGAATGTTGCCATTATTAAATGTGTTAAGAATTTGAGAGGTGATATTGGGATACATGCATATTACCTCTAAACCAGTAGGCTAAAAACCCACCAGCAGGTATAATCACACAATACTGTCTATATACATGTATATAGACACTTGACATTTTCTGTATCCCTCCTCAGGTAAGATGTCTTATTTTCTCTCAGATATGTGTTAATAGTCCAATTACTTGTTTACGTAATAAAGCAGATATGGATCGTCAGAAACTGCCTCCTGAACAAGACCTTACTAGCACGCAAACAAAACGTGTAGCAGCTTACCTGCACTCACGGTAACAGCGTTGACAAACTGCTCCCTCCAGCTGCTGCTGCCCACTACCAAAGCCAGATTGGTCTTCTTAATGAGCTTATCCACTGTGCTCTGCACACGCACACACAGTAAGTCCATTTGCACATTAAAACTGTAAACATCAATTAGCAAATGACATTTACATGACAATCTAATGACCCATAACTAGAATGGGTAGTAACAATATAATCGCATTAATGTGCTTCTACTCGCAAGCTAAAAAAAGCACATCTGGCGGCCTATAGCAGCACAGTTTCAGCTTACGACTATAATACAGAGGCTTTGTCCTTCACTGTAAACGTGATGTCTGCACAGAGAGTGTTAGCTGACTCATATTCAATCTTTTCAATATGGCAGTTGGAAAATTGTCCAAAGTAGCATTCTGAGGCATGTGCCCCTCTGAAATTTCAGCTGACAGCTGGAAACTCCATTATCTTTAAAATAGAGCAGTCAGACCCCCACTCTGAGCCGGTTTTGCAGACAATCCATTGTTGTGACCTTTGTTGGTGCTTCAGAAGCTAGTACATACATTTTATTCGTACATACATTTATTTGTACTTGACTTTTATTACATAATTATCAACACATGATTACTTAATGAATTACATGTTTAAATACTGAATTGCATGTATGTTTGCTTCTCGTATGTGAAAGCCAGTGACCAAAAAGTAACAAAAATGGATGTTTTTTTATTTTCTTTACTCACGACTAGATTAAGCACAGCAGTGGTCCTGGAGCCACAACCTAACCTGCACAGTTTAGAGATTTCCCTGCTCCCAACACACCTGAGCCAACAAAGCAGGTAACTAGCAAACCCTTCTTGAGTTTAACGGGATGTTACAGGGCAGGAAAACTGCTCTACAGAAATGTACAGGGCTGGGATGCTGTGTACTAGAATGTTTTCATTATATTCATACATTCTGCTCTACTGATAAACACACGTGATATCAATTGAAAACCTGGAATATTCACTTTTGACAGAATTTCTCCATTTGTCTGAATGAGCTACATGTGAGAAATGTAAGCAGAGGATGCAAAGTGGGGTTAACCTGTATTATTACCTGTATTTCTTATAAGTGCTGATAAGATTAGAGGAAATGTTACCTTAAACTCATAGGACTCTTCAATCACCACCTCCAGCCTGGTGTGTTCTCCTAGACTGGGACAGCCCATCTTAGCCACCTCTTCTTCTTCTGCTCCAACTGCAGGCTTGTTCTCATTGGAGTCTCCTGAGAGAGACAGTGACAGAGAGACAGATGGAGACAGAGAGGAAAGTAAGTAATGTCCATAATTAAACATAGTCAGAACAATACTGTTAATATATTGTTGCCATCTTCTAAATGGTAAACATGGATATTTCCCAGCCTCTTTTTAACCCTGAGAGTTAAACAGATTGTTTTAGTTATCCAGCTTTATGACTGATGTATGTAATGGCAACTTTACAATCACAAATCTGCAACCACACATTTTGTCAGGTGCTGAATTTGGTTAGTCGTCTTGCTGGGGTACCAAGCGTGCTCAGCTGGAGTGTATGGATGGAGTAAACCACTGGTCATTTAAAGGAGTAGTGTGTAATGATGGGGTTGCACGATGAGGCTGCACATGGCATCCCACTGAACCACCAAATTCAAGCTGCTGCTTCAACATAAAAGTACAAGAGAGGCACTCTCTATGGCCAGTGTGTAGTTTGTCCGTTCTGGGCTACTGTGGCAACATTGCAACTTTAAATTGGTGACCACCGTTAGAAGCAAATGAAAAACCTTTGATTGGAAGTTACAGGTAATTATATGTGAATGAAGAGCCAGAATTGCTGCCTATGATTCTTCACGTAAAACCAAATGCTGTAAAATGCTCATTTTAAGCTTGAAGCTCCGCCACTGCTGGTAATGTGGTTTGCATTTACTGTTAAAGCTGAAGCCACATGAGAAATCATGTGATCATACAAGCTGAAGAGAAGGCTGTGGGGTGAATTATATTTCAAAACACTCTATAGCATTTGTTCGAAATGTATGGAGAGACAGGTGGCCCAAGAAGGCTGCAGAGCTTGGGGAAGGTCAGGGCTTTTTGGGACCCCCGCCATATGAGGCTGCGACTTATTTTGGGAACTTCTATACAGGAACCACTGGTCACTCAAAAGAATAATGATTGACCAGGTGCACTGGTGGGCTGAAAAAAGCAGAAAGGCAGCCCTATAAAAGACAAGCAGTCAAAGGCATCATTGGGACCAGGGTTGGAGAGCTCAGAGAACGTTGCTACTGCAGCCCTTCAAATAAAAGCTGTTTCCTCTGAACTGGTCTCCCTCTTTATTCTGACGGCAAAAAATGAAGATACGACAGCTGCCCACCTTCACGGTTCTAATGTTGGTAGATTACAAATAGTTCAAATTTCAAACTGTGCCATGCTGTGGAGAAAAAACAAAGTAGATGAACTGATTGACCTCCACTACTACTTGACTGCTACTTGCTGAAAAAGTAGTCTAGACTGAAACACTCCTCATGACCTCTTAATATTCAGCGTGAATAGCCAGAGATAAACGGAGTAGGCTGAATAAGTGGATCATGACAAAACACTTAATTCAAAACAAGCTTACTTTTCATACATGGACTGTAGGAATTGGAGTGTAAAAGCCATCTTTTGAGATTTTGTTTCAGTGTTTTATTACTTACTACATTAATATGCTGGCAATCGGCAATCCAACATGGCCATTACAGCTGTTTTAATTAAACTAAATTGATGAGTGGAGGAAAGGATATTGTACAGCTCTTAAGCTGACAGAGTGACAACGCTGAGAGTGAATGATAACTGGTCAAGAAAGAGGCTAAGGTTGAGGTGCGCATTCTCAGTCAACTTCTTAATCTGACAAGCAGCAGCACAATAAATCACATAAAAGTCATGGTGGTAATTGAATAGCAGTGAAAGGTGCTGGGCTCTAGGGGGCCGTGCCAGGGCAGGCTGTATAATTAACGGCAAAACACACTGATGGCCTGCAGTCTCTCGAGCTGATCCCGTGGCAGCCAATTATTTTTAGAGTTAGCAAACTTTCCCAGCTGACGGATATTAACACCCAACGCTGTGCTTGTGAACATATGCACCGCGAGTCACATTACGTAAAACAAAAACAGCTAAATCTTCAGTGCACAGAGGCAGAGAGATCTGTTATTCTCTCACTCTATCAAAGCCACATCTCTTAAGCTTAAAAGAGCTTTACATAATCACTCTGTGCACGGAACCGCCCCACGTTTACCGTCTCTGTATTTTTCTACTCTCCCTAGATGCCCTGTGTATTGACTTCCCTCTGTTCACTCCTGTAAGCTTTTATTCCTTTATCCTGTGCCTTCAGTTCTCACTGACTGACCCCCGCAGCTGCTTGACCTGTTTCAAGATTCAAGAGTTTTATTGTCATGTGTACAGCAGAACAGACAGTTGCACTGTACAATGAAATTCTTACTTTGCTGCTCCTCCATTCATCAATAGATAAAGATAACAAATAAAAGAAATAAAAAATATATACAAATATACAAAGTATAACAATATAAGTTGAAGTAGATAAAAGTATTTTTATAGTTAAAGAATAAAAAAATAAAAGTTACGTGTGCAAGTATGAAGAGCAGCAGCCATAAAGTGCAAGTTGCAAGTAACAAATGTAAACAATAATGTTTTGTGTGAGTAGTGAATGTATTCTGACAGTTCTCTTTGTGTTAAACTGTATAGAAGCATATATTAACCTCAGGCCTAAAGACAGAACAATGTTTGTTAGTTACTTTTCATATAATTAATTTATAAAGTGTTCATGTTCTTCAGAGGGTCTTTATCCTGGTACAACCAGCAGCTTTTTCCAAATAAAGAAGTGATAGCTTTCCTCTTCAAACTGCTGTTAAAAAAACATATTAAAAATATTTTGGTTTAATCAGCTGAAAGTGTCAAGTGCTGGTAAGTGCCACTGTTACTGTTAACAAAAACTATTATATACTATGTACTACAAAGGAACATAAAAAAAAGAAATTTAGAATAATATTAATGATTATTCTGAGTGGTGTAAAAATATTGTACAGCTTTCATGGAAATATGAAAAATCTGATGTTTCACTTTTTTTAATGTTGGGTCACTCTAGGAATCATCAAGTTTCAGAAGATAAAACATTTAATTAAAGGGGTTTTCTTTGCTGTTAAAATGGCGAACAATTTTTTTTCTGAAGAGAAGAGGGTTAAATACACAGTTTATTTTATATGTTTGTGATATTTATACTTTTTTTAAATAAAAAAATTAAGAATGTATAGATTCTGACGTTGATATGGTCATTATTCACAGCAGTTCAATATTGTGAAAACACAGGCTCACACAGACTGCATCATATATTGAATCATTAGCTGTGACGTATTACTTCCCTCCTTGAGACTGATATGAGTAAACAGTGTTACCGTGTTTCTGTCCAACCTCCAGAAGAACCGGCTCTCCCAGCTCAATGATGAAGGTTTTGTTCTTCTCATACTCCTCATCATCGATAATCTTCACTTCGATAATCTTCCTGCACACAGAGAGCACAGACAGGTGAGATTTGTTGTGTGTTTGTGTAAATATGTCTCTCTGCTGATTCTCCAAACTGACATACAGCGACGCCTCTGTTTTACCCTGACAGTAATCTCAGAGAGTGCTGCATTTATACATTCATAATATATAATGTTCCTTTCTCACTTTTACTTTAACACAACAACACATTAAGAATGTTTATGTACTTATGCATGATTAATTTACTTCATAATTTGCATACTGATGAAACACACACCCCCCACACAGATGATATATGGCAGATTTAATCTAAATCATTTTTCAGAAAGCATCCTGAGAGTTAATGACCAAAAGCCAAGGCAAGCCATTCCACATGTACAATTCACACAATATACACACAGTGGCAACATAAAACTCTAATATATTCACTCAAACAACTGTGCATCAATTAACCTGCTCCGCCCACAAATTCATCTTTTATGTAGGATCTGTTGGTTGGTTGGACAAGCTTTGTAAAACACTAACCACCTAATGATTATTTTAGCACATGATTAAAACACATTATTCAAATGATTTAAATTATCATACACACTCGGCCACAAAAGTGTTTGTTTACATAGTGTTTGCAGCATTATGTTCAATTTTAAAGTGGTAGTCCAATGAATGGGCATAGCTTGGTACCACTTTTTACTGATACCGCAACCTTGTTATCCACTAATATCAATACCAGTCTGAAAGCGTCTTTATCGTCTCTCTCTTAAACAACTAAGCTGTTAGTAATGCATTTGTCTGGATGCACTTTGCTAAACCCAGCCATCTACATAACATCATGCTGCAAATCAAAAATGCTACTTCCCAATAGAAGTAATACAGCCCACAACATTCTACACACACAGGTTCTATAGCAGCATTTTTGGCTGGTCAGCACCATCAAACATTTCAAATCAAATTTAAAGTACAACTTAACTGCAAAAGTTATCAGTTCAGTGGATCATGTCAGATTATGCTTTTTTCTTTCTAAACCCAATCTGGTGATTTCAGGTGATATCGGACTGATACTGATACTGCACAAGGCACCTGGCAACATGGGCTTCTCAAACTTTGAGCTTTGTATTTACCACCTCACACCTTTTCATGACTTCAGGGAAACTGGAGGCTCACAGTAATCTAGCACTCGTTCGGCTGCAGTGGGCATATAAAGCTCTTTGAGTTAAAGAGTTGTTGGGTTAGTGCTTGTTGTGGATGCAGGCTGTGATAATCCACCACTAATACAGTGTTGATAATGACATCACAGCATACAGTTTATAAACAAACTCTAGTTAGAAATCCATGTATTGCCATGTATTGCTATTTATCATTAGGTTTAAAAGGACTACTTGAGACTGCTTGAGACAGCTTGTGCTGTCCAAGCTTTAAGACTACTTGTCCTGTCTAAGTTTTGAGACCACATGTCCTGTCCAAGCTTTAAGACTACTTGTCCTGTCCTGGCTGTAAGGCTACTTGTCCAGTCCAGGCTTTAAGACTACTTGTCCTGTCCAAGCTTTAAGACTACTTGCCCTGTCCTGGCTTTAAGGCTACTTGCCCTGTCCTGGCTTTAAGGCTACTTGTCCAGTCCAGGCTTTAAGACTACTTGCCCTGTCCTGGCTTTAAGGCTACTTGTCCAGTCCAGGCTTTAAGACTACTTGTCCTGTCCAAGCTTTCATGTGTCATGTCATATTTACCCCCTCCTTAGAAACAGCTTTGTAGCATTTCCAGTCAGACTGACCCTCAACAGCTTTACTTCTAAGTCGTTTGATGTTGAACGTCTTTAGTCTACTTCACGTTGGTTAGAAGTGCTCTACAAGACTGATGAAATGTTTTGACGTATCCAGTGAAATCTAGTGAAAGGACAAGCAGTCTTAAAGCTTAGACAGGACAAATAGTCTTACAGCTTGTACGGGACAAATAGTCTCAAAGCTTGGACAGGACAAGCAGTCTCAGAGCTTGGACAGGACAAGTAGTCTTAAAAGCATCTTTTCTGAAACAAGCAGCAAAAATGTCTATACTTATAAAATGTCTATACTTATTAAACGTCTATACTTATAAAATGTCTATACTTATTATACGTCTATACTTATAAAATGTCTATACTTATAAAATGTCTATACTTATTATACGTCTATACTCATAAAATGTCTATACTCATTAAACGTCTATACTTACAAAATGTCTATACTTATAAAATGTCTATACTTATTATACGTCTATACTTATAAAATGTCTATACTCATAAAATGTCTATACTTATAAAATGTCTATACTCATAAAATGTCTATACTTACAAAATGTCTATACTCATAAAATGTCTATACTTATTAAACGTCTATACTTACAAAATGTCTATACTTATTAAACGTCTATACTTATTATACGTCTATACTTATAAAATGTCTATACTCATAAAATGTCTATACTTATTAAATGTCTATACTTATAAAATGTCTATACTCATTATACGTCTATACTTATAAAATGTCTATACTTATTATACGTCTATACTTATTATGTGTCAATATTTATAAAATGTCTATACTTATAAAATGTCTATACTTATTATACGTCTATACTTATTATGTCTATACTTATAAAATGTCTATACTTATTATACGTCTATACTTATTATATGTCTATACTTATAAAATGTCTATATTTATTAAACGTCTATACTTTTAAATTGTCTATACTTATTATACGTCCATACTTATAAAATGTTTATATGTATAAAATGTCTATACTTATTAAACGTCTATACTTATAAAATGTCTATACTTATTAAACGTCTATACTTATAAAATGCCTATACTCATAAAATGTCTATACTTATTAAATGTCTATACTTATAAAATGTCTATACTCATTATACGTCTATACTCATAAAATGTCTATACTCATAAAATGTCTATACTTATTAAATGTCTATACTCATAAAATGTCTATACTTATTAAATGTCTATACTTATAAAATGTCTATACTCATTATACGTCTATACTTATAAAATGTCTATACTTATAAAATGTCTATACTTATAAAATGTCTATACTTATTAAACGTCTATACTTATAAAATGTCTATACTTATTAAACGTCTATACTTATAAAATGCCTATACTCATAAAATGTCTATACTTATTAAATGTCTATACTTATAAAATGTCTATACTCATTATACGTCTATACTTATAAAATGTCTATACTCATAAAATGTCTATACTTATTAAATGTCTATACTCATAAAATGTCTATACTTATTAAATGTCTATACTTATAAAATGTCTATACTCATTATACGTCTATACTTATAAAATGTCTATACTTATAAAATGTCTATACTTATAAAATGTCTATACTTATTAAACGTCTATACTTGAATGAACTGGTTAGAAATAGAAATGGGCTAGTGTTGGCCTAGATATGTGATCAGTGGGAGCTGATCAGTGATGCAAATATGGGAGCCAGATTTCACTAGATACGTGGAAACATTTCATCAGTGTGGTAGAGCACCTCTAACCAACGTGAAGTAGACTAAAAACTTTCGACATCAAGCAACAGAGAAGTTGTTGAGGGTAAGTCAGACTGAAATGCTACAAAGCTGTTTCTAAGGAAATCAGCAGCAGGTTAACATGACATGACACTTTTTGATGACAGTTTTCACAAACACAAACAACAGCGTGCTGCTAAAGGGAAAACCCTGATGATGTAAACAGCAGTGAAGCAGCTGTCAGTCCGCAGTGGTCCTGGATCCCCCCAGTGGAAAATATTCCATTATTTCACTGCTCCACTGCCTTCACTGTTCCAACCCATCATTAATCCCTATTCAATTAAAACTCAGTTTGAAACTAAATTAGAACGGCTTTTATCAAAGCCACTCGTCTGTTTCCCCACCAAGAGACAGAAAAGTACAGAGACTTTGGAATGAAATGAAAATGAAATGATGTGAGTGAACGACAAAGAAAGAGTATTTTCTAAAGGGGGTTGAGGCCAAGGGTGGCCTCAAGTGAGGCCAATTCTACACACCATAAACACACAGTAATGAGCTCAGAGCTCAAACACACTCTACATATATCACCCAACACTCAGTCAGACCTCCATGTCTTTTTTACTCCTATTACTCCTTTATTTCATTCTATCAGTTTATTCTGACCCTCCATTCTGCTGTTGTGTCCACTCTCTCGTGCTCAGACTAGACAAAGCTGATGTTTTTGTTTATGTGTTTAGTGATGTTATTACTGCTTAATCTTTATGAGTTTCAATCTAAACTACTGCGTTTTCATCCTCCCCTTACTTTCTTCCTTCCCTCTTTTACACTTCTTCTCTGAGGTCTTTTTCTCTTTTTCTTCCTAACTCTTCCTCCTCCTTCTCTCCCTGATCTTTCTCTCACTTCAGCTTTCCCCAACTGCTCATTCTTCTTTTTTCTCTCTTCCAACTCTGCTTCCTCTTCCTTACTCTCTTTATTCCTCTTCTCTCTTTTGATTGCTTTTTCTTTGCTATATCTCTCTTCCTTCTCTCCCTCTGCTCCTCATCTTCTTCTTCGTCTCTGTCCTCGTTTTGCTCCTCCTTGTTTTCTCCTTCCTCTCCTCTTCTCTCTCTATTACTTCTTTTCCCTCTTGCGTCCCTTTCCCCTCCTTCCCCTCTCTTCCTCTTCCTCCTTTTCTCTCTTTCTTTCTCCTCCCACTTTTTTCTCTCCCAGCTTTCATCTTCACCACTCTTTCCCCTCCTTCTCTATTTCCTTTCTCATTCTCATTCTTTTTTCCTGCTTTTTCTCATTGTCTCCCTGTCTCTCTCCTTCTCTCCCTATTCTCTTCATTCCTCCTCCTCCTCTCCTTCTCTGCTCTGCTCCTCTCTCTTATTCAATTTTCCTGCTCTCATTCCTGAGGAGAATCCAGCAGCTCAATTATGATTTTGTCTGTTGCATTTCTTATCCAGCCCTCTGAGACACACACACACACACACACACACACACACACACACACACACACACACACACACACACACACACACACGCACATGCACACGCACACACAAACACACCAAACACATATCCAGCCCTCTGAGACCGACCACACACACACACAAACACACACACACACACAAACACACACACACTCACACAAGCACACACACACACACACACACAATACACACTTATCCAGCCCTCTGAGACACACCACACACACACACACAAACACACACACACACACACACTCACACAAGCACACACACACACTCACACAAGCACACACACACACCGACAAACACATTCACACACACACACACACATGCATTTGTACCGCCACAAACACACAGCCAAATTGGTGAGATGGGGAAAGAGATATTAAGGATGACAGACTGGAGAGAAGGAAGAGCCAAGAAATGCCAATAAAGAAAACAGGGAGGAGAGGAGAAAAGGAGAAAAGGAAAGGAGAATGAAGGTGTGAGATAAACAGAAGGCTGTGGAGATTTGATTAAGTGGGTGTGGTGGTTGTAAAAAGCTTTGGGGTGCTGATTTAAAAGCATGCATGACCTGCTGAACTCCAGAGGCTCTATAAGCGTTTAAAACAGAACAACAGAAACTCCTCATTTTCCTGAGTGTTTGTCAGACCTCTGTTAAAAGCAGCATTAAATCACAGCCTTATCATAGCAAGCATAACAGCCTTCACTAAACACTGCCAGTGCACAATCGATGCTGCAGCTGGAGTTAAAGAGAGAGCTCTCTCTGAGACGGCACATACAGACGAAGAGCAGGCAGACTTCTGATGGCTATACATGCTTAATGAACACTCCTAAGGCAGCAATCTCCAACTCCAACTTCGAGTTTAGTTCTGTCTGCATTTAGCATGCTGCCCCTTACATATCTCTAATACATCTGATTTAGCCAATCAGAGACTTCTGAAGAATAATTAGCAGGAGCAGGTGTGACAGATTGCATTTGCGACAGTGTAGGAGGGTAGCTGACAGCGAGACCACTGTCCTCCAATGTATTTTCAGAAGTCTGTAGATATCTGATCATGCAAACTTTCCTCTAAAATGAAGGGCATCAGTAGGGAGTTTGCCCTCCTTTGCCGCAGTAACAGCCTCCACTTTTATGGGAAGACCTGTAAACAGGAGCTTAAGTGAAGTCAGGTACTGATGTAGGATGATTCATTTGGCAACTCCACTTCAGCTCTTCCCAAATTAGAATGTTTTCCATCATGCTATGTGAATGCAGTTCCTCTCTGTACCATTGTGCTGAGCAGAAAAGCACCTCTGAATGCACGACACATTGAACATTGTGGCGGATGAGCTACAACAGTAGAAGGAGATACGAAAAACAGAAGGCTGAGGCTGTGAGGTGCACAGGCTCACCAAAATATAACCTGGTCTGAAGAGTCTCGATTTCTAAAGCACACATATGTAGGAGTGTAAAAATAGATTGAAATATCGAGTATCGAGATATTTTGTTTTGTGATACTGTATAGATTCTCAAAAACACAATATCAATACATAGATTCCTGGCAGACAGTGAATCATTGTGTGTTGCGTTTAAACCTCTGACCACTAGACAGCAGTGTTGTAATCCATTTGTAGCTCCACTCCAACATTAACAAGCAGCACAAGGGCACAATGCTATTGTAAACATTGGCAAACCTGTTCATACAGTGGTGTTTTAATAGTAGGATTTAAAAAATCGCAGTATATCACTTTGCTTGCTTTGATTGTTATCGCCAGGTTCTTGCCCTACACAAATAACAGGGGCAGAATTAGCACCAACAGCTTGAACGCATGGACCCAACCTGTCTTTTTTTGTCAATGTTGTGAGGTCCAGATGTGGAGGTGCTGTAATGGTGTGGGAAATGTCTTCTTGGCCTCTTAGGGCTGATAATACTAATCAGTCATTGCTTGAATGTCTATTTAAGTATCGCTGCTGACAATGTACATCACATCATGGCAATAATTCCCCTCTTCTAATTTTCTACTTCCAGCATGGGGCACTGTTTCACATAACAAAAGTCATCTCATATTGTTTTCATGAACATCAGTGTTCTCAGTGGCCTTCCCAGTCACTTGATCTGAATCAGTTCCTGCAGATTTGTCAGGTATGCTTTCATGCTGAGAACCTGAGATTCCCAGCATGAAGGCACATCTGAAAAATCTGCACACACTGTATGATGCAATCATGGCAAACATGAGTCAGAATCTGAAATCGTGGAATCCATGCCATGAAGAATTAAGACTGTTTTGACAGCAAAGGAAATGCCTGTCCAGTATCAGTGTAGTGTTCCTAATAAAGTGCACACACATACACACACAAACACACACTATTGATTGGAACTATCCACTGATGATGAGTTTCTTGTATTCTTCTGGGAAATTAGCTCAATTATCACACACACACTGAAATGCGAAAGAGTGGGTCATAAGCAAGCTGCTGGCAGGCTGAAGGTGAGAGACAGACAGTGGTAGGGCTTGCTGTTAGTGTACTCTATGGAACAGACTGATATTACACTGTTGAATCACAGCTTCCATGAAGTACTGGAATACAGCAGCCAATAAACAAAACATTAAAACCCCAATAAAGGAGTTTACACACAAGACAAGACTCTTTAGCTACAAGACAAGACTCTGCAGCCACAGTACAAGACTCTGCAGTCACAAGACACGACTCTTCAGAAGGGAACAAGACTCTTCAGTCAGAGGACAAGACTCTGCAGCCAGAGGACACAATTGTTTAACCACAAGGCAATACTCCTCAGCCACAAGACAAGACTCTTCAGCCAAAAGACAAGACTCTTCAGCCACAAGACAAGACTCTTCAGCCACAAGACAAGACTCTTCAGCCACAAGGCAATACTCCTCAGCCCCAAGACAAGACTCTTCAGCCACAAGACAAGACTCTTCAGCCACAAGGCAATACTCCTCAGCCCCAAGACAAGACTCTTCAGCCACAAGGCAAGACTCTTCAGAAGGGGACAAGACTCTTCAGTCAGAGGACAAAACTCTTCAACCACAAGGCAATGCTCCTCAGCCCCAAGACAAGACTCTTCAGCCACAAGGCAATGCTCCTCGGCCCCAAGACAAGACTCTTCAGCCACAAGGCAAGACTCTTCAGCCCCAAGACAAGACTCTTCAGCCACAAGGCAAGACTCTTCAGTCAAAGGACAAGACTTTGCAGCCCCAAGACAAAACTTTTCACCTACAAGACAAGACTCTTCAGTCAGAGGACAAGACTCTTCAGCCACAAGATTTGTTACCCACAAAACTCTAAAGTTGTAAGACAATGCTTTTTACCTACAAGACTTTTTACCTTCACTGACTTTTCAAAACAGTTTGAAGAAGAGTTGATACGAAAGAAAGAAAGACAGCAAGAAGTAAGAGAAAGACGAAAAATAAACACAAGACGATAAGAAAAACACAGGGGAGAGAAAGGTATAGAAAAAGAGAAAGAGAGGAGGGGGTAGAGATGGGGCAGGAAAAAGTAGGTTCAATAAATTATAGTAACACGGTATCCAGACAAGCCGATGGCTCTGAGAAATCCATCATTTATGAGCTGCTCATGTTCTCCAAAATTCACCACCTGCTCCCCTCTGCACACACACACACACACACACACACACATGCATACACACACATGCAAACACACACATGCATACACACACATGCATACTCACACATGCATACTCACACATACACACACATGGAAACATACTCAAATAACACCTGAGAAATTTAGATTTAATATGATGATCTGAACAGTGCGAGTTTGTTTCTGCATTAAACTGCCAATAGTAGCATAACGACAAAAACCATTAATACAGTATGTTGTGATTCTTCATATGTCACTGTGTCATAAGAAAAATATTTTGAAATATTTTTTTTAAATATTTACTGTACTTATATTTATTTGTGTTTACACTAATGTTAAAGGCAAAACACACCACTGTTCAGATAAATGTTTTCAAATAAACAAGTTACTTAGAAACGCACAGTACTGTATATGCAGATAAATGCTCATGCAGGCCTCTCTCTCTCTCTCTCTCTCTCTCTCTCTCTCTCTCACCAGTTTTAGAGCAGAGCTCCTCAAGGCAGAAAACACGCGCACACACACGCTGTGTGATGATGTGGGGAGTCATGCTGGTTTTATAAGGGGGTAGGGGTGTAGTTTTGGGGTCTGAATGCTAACATGCTCTGGCATATCTGAGTCTCTGTGCTCTAACAGAGCATGTCTGTTATTGTGTGTGACGCTTGGGACAGCGGCCCTCCACTGTAGTTAAAGGGGGGATGGCGGGTAGATGAACGATGATGCAGCCCCACCAGAAATAATGCTGAGCAATGCTGTCTCAGCATTTAGGAGAGACCACGCCACAATGTTCAGCATTAAGTATAATGTACATCTGATACTAGGATAAACACTGAACTATCCATTATCAGACTACTACATTCTTAGGCAGCTGCTGTTGAGAGGTTGGACAAGCTTTACAGCAAAAATTCCATTAAGAACATATGAGGTAGAGCTACATAGTTAAATTACAATGAACTGCTCCAATGTCTGTTTAGCATTAGATGTGTTTACACACACTTTATAATCAGATAACGGGGAAACTCTGGGACAGAAATGAATTCGATTTCTGCAACCAGCCAATAAACTCACAGAATACAACATTATGTAAATATAACTTGAAATTCACACTTTATGACATGGCTTTAAAAAAAACATCATGTCACTTTACCTGAAATTATAACCGTAAATCATCTGGAATATAAAAAACATGTATATTCTTCAACTCATCAAGCATATAGTTGGTTTCAGTGTTTCTCCAAAAGTGTTATTTCACCAGTTTGCACCTACTCCTTGCTTATTTCCACTAGCTTGGTCTGTTTTTGCACAGAAAAATGAAAGAGATCAGAGTAAGGGTACACATGGACTGACATACCTGTTTACTGAGCCAAAACCCAGCTCCAGTATTGGATTTCTTAATCAGGTTGCTAAACCTTAATTTGCTTAGTCTGCTGGTAACATAACCACTTGAAAAATCAGATAAATCCGATTACACTTGGATTAATAAGTGTATGTAAATTGCACAAATGCACACACAAAACACTCAATCTGTTCTATCAGGTCTTCTTGATAACATTCTGATAACAAGCTTGTTCAACCTAGCAACAGTTGCTACAAAAGCATGTATTTATATTGGTCTTTTTAATGACTCGCAATGACTCTTACAACATGTAGTCTGTCTATACAGATAAGAGTAAATGCAGTGATACAGGTAAAACATCAGATATTCACATTTACAAGCCATAGCAGCTTTTCTCTTCTCTCACCTGGATGTGACATCTTTCACAGTCTTATTAAGACAATTATAGCTGCACGCGGAAACAGAGACAGACACACTTTCTCACAGAAACACAGTCACACTCGACACATACAGCTCTAATTATATCTGCACAAAATGGGAACGATATGGGCTACTAACTGTAATATCTACACAAGCTCCTCTATACAGAGGAGATGTGGACGGTTGTGAGGATTTGGGTTGTGGTTAATATGGATATTTTGTCTTAAGGAGCAAAAAATCTCTGAAGGTGTTCTCATGCTTATATGCTTATATTCAGCAGGTTCTCTGATGTCTGCATATGTAACAGCTTTACTTTGAGGTTGGTTTCCTATTCGCCAGCTTGTTTTTTGGGTGGTGTTGCAGTTACATTCTGGTGCCTTTACACTCTATCTAAAATATGTACTGAGATTGTGAGAATGAAGTGCCTGATTTTTTGTTCACAGTTGTCATTTTTGAGTGACACACAACCTGTAAACACTATCATGACTAAACAGAATTTAAAATGCTTGATTAAATAAAAAATGGATAACATTTGATTTCTTAATTATAGTTTGGAGGACTTTATTTTTATTCTTTCCTGGATTCCCACTTGGACAAGTTATAATTGGTACTTCACACAGTCTGCCAAATGCAGGATTTGTATTTGAAGGAGGAACAACAGTGTTTGAGGTTCACAGTTGGTCAGTTGTAAGTGCAGAACTCTTCCTGCGCCAGTGTAAATACAGTTTTCCAGTCTGAGGTACCTGTGAAGCCTGTTGGCTCTAATGTCATGTTAGTGCATGTTGAATTTCCCCCTTTCATTAAACTTTTACGCTGCTTTATCCATCTTCCTTTTTTCCTGTGAGAAATGAGTTTGCCCTTCCTCATGTGCCATCTATCATCCACCCATTTTTCTCTCATCTTCATGTATGTTTAAACAGCCGCATCGCTCTTTTCTCTCTCTCTCTCTCTCTCTCTCTCTCTCTCTCTCTCTCTTTCTCTCTCCCTCTTTCTCTCTCTCCTCTTCACCATCCCCTCCTTGATCTTCATCATCAGCTGGAGTACATTTTGAAAAGCTGACGGTGTAAAAGAGAAGTTGAGTCATTACTCATGATTCATAGAGAACTCTGTCTAAATGTCAGCAGCTGAAGGTGAGTGACCAGCTGAGGTCACACAGTGTGTGTGTCTGTCCAGCCAGCTCCCTCAATGTGCCAACAGCTGGCCTGACGCGTGCATCCGTCTCCCTGCCTCTCTCTCTATCTCCCCACTCTCTCTTTCTATCTATTCTTCTTGCTCTTTATTTTTATCTCTACATGTACTCTTCCTGTCTTTTCATGCTCTCTCTCTTTATCCCGTCTGATGGTCTTTTTAAGTCTTCTACTTGATCTTTTTTTATCACTTATTTTTTCTCACTTCCTGCTCCCTCTTTTTTCTATCTCCTCCTCTCTTATTGTCTCTTTCTATCTTTTTTCCCTTTTTTATTCCCTATCTTTTTTCAGTCTTTTATCTTTTTGCTCTCTCACTCTCTTTACATGTCACTCTTTCCCTGCTCTCTCTTTATTTCTTATGATTGATCTCTTTTTGCTGTCAATCTCCTTCTGCTCTATCTCTCCATCTCTTCTTAATCTCTTCTTCTTGTTCTCTCTGTTCTTGCTATATCAATTTATTTCTATATATATTCTATTTCTCTCGTGTTCTTTTTTATTTTTTGTTTATGCTCTCACTCTCTCTCAAATTCTGGTTCTCTCACTCTGTCCTTCTATCTTTTTATCTTTGGTTGCTCTCTATTATTGTTGTTCTCTCACACTCTCTTTCTATCTCTTCTCTTTGCTCTTTCACTCTCTCTTATTGTTCCTCCCTTTCTCTCCCATTTTTTGTCCTTTTCTGTCATCAATCTCTAACACACCCTGCCCTGTGTCCTCCTATTCATGTAAATCTCTCTTTCTCTCTGTCTTTCTCTCTCTCACACACACATATTCTCACTCTGAGGTCCTGTCAGCTGTATTGATTTAGCATTTACATAGCCAGACCCAATCATTAATAACAATCTGCAGTCTTGTGGCTACGCAAATAACATGAGTTTCTCTCCGTGAAACGATCTCACCACAAGGAATCAAGAATCTCTCGCATCTTTAATCCTCATAAAGGTGAGAGTGGTCTTAATAAATTCATCCTGATGCGTGCTTCTTCAGTCTGCTCTCAAAATGATTAGCAACACACTTGTTATTCCTGTTTTAGGCAGTTTGTCAGGGAATCACAAAAACACAGCACATTCCTGAGCAACAACTGAGCAATGAGAACTTAGAATTAGAATTGTGTTAAATAACCCATATAAAATAGGACAAAGTGCACTGATCTTAAAAAGTCCATATTGTACACATTTCTTGTATTTTAATTTGTCTACTTGTGACATTTGAGAGTACCCAACAGTCATAAATCATTTTTATACAACCAACCTCCCCTTAGTATTACATATGTTAATGCTGCTGTGTTTTTAAGACTGATACTTATAAATTACTTATGTCCTGTATTCAAATAGCAGCATGAAGAAAATACTACTAAAATAAAAATATATATATTAATAGCAATTATGGGAGCATATGGATGTAAACCTAAAAACTATGTTTACATAAAAAAATGGTTTTCCATGATTTAGCGCTTTGAACTGAACACAGAGATGTGTTAAAAGTAACTAGTCTGTGTTGAGGTTGAACATCCAGACAAAGTTCTCTGCTCTCCTTCCATCCTCCTGCCTATTCGTCACTCTCCTAATCTACAGTGTCACTCTCACTGTGCTCGTCCACTGTCTTTTTCGATCCAGCTCATCCCCTATGAATACACACACACACACACAAATACATGTCTCCCGTGCCTCTTTGAACGTATCGCCACAATGCCTTGTCTCTGCCGTGCTAATTAAGCTAGTCCCAGCTCTAAAAGGAGGCAAGCGATTGACCCGGGAAAAAGAAAAAGAGAGGAAGGGACAGTGAAAGAGTAGCTTCAACAAGTTCTATGTGTAACAATTTGCTTAAAGTTTAGATTATATTCAGGTGTGGCACATCCTAGTGTTCTACTTTGGCTTGCATGAAGTACATCAAAAAGTAAACAACATGTTTTTAAACTACAGGTGCAGGAGTTTTTACCATCACAGGGGCTGTTAATCTGAGTAACCATCATTGAGCACTGGCCTAATTCTTATCAGTCTTAAAGCATCCACACATGGGCTCCTATTAACCTTTATAGCCAATCACAACTTTGTAAGCCCTGACATCCTTGACTAAGGATTCTGTGTCTGAGCTGTTTTTCTGGGAAACGTTAATGCTGTTCAATCTCATCACATCCAACAAAACACAAACTCTGTTTTGTCCTGTATAAAAATTAATTATGAAATGTTAGCATCACTACTATCACTGTATATTATGGGCAATACAACATTCCCGTGCACGGAACTGCTGTCACTAAGTTACATGAGAACAACTATTCCTGGCTTGCATGGGGTATTTTAGTAGAATTAGGTTTTTACATTGTTAATTAAATGTGCATTTGTATCAGTAAACAAAATGTAAAGTGAAGTAGCATCCGAAGACTTTTCAAAGGCCGGCTGGTGTGTTTCAGATCGATATCCTGATAAAAGAGTCACTAACTGTCATCTGAGCAGTTTTAATGCAGGTTTGCATCTAAAATGCATTTGTATAGTTCATGTTAAAGCAAGCTCACCAACACCATCAGTTACAAGCTGTGCAAAAACTATTTTTCTCTGAAACAAACATCATTTTGTTTAATGTTATGAGGTAACAAAAAAAACTTGCTTAAAGTTTATCAATGGTTAAAGTGCAAGGTGCAAAAAACACCAGCTTGGACCCTCTGAATGGCTCAAAATCAAAAGTCTTGGGGGCCATGAAGATAATATAAAATAGGATACTAAGAGCTACTATTCTATGATCACATAAGTCAAAAACTAAGCCAGAGAAAGGTCACTATTTAGTTGCTTCACCCATGAAACAGTGAGTTTCTGTTTTTGGTATAACTAGCGATAACTAATTAGAGATGCAGTACCTCTCTGTCTCGGAGTGGCACTGTAGCAAACTGGTTCACCAGGTATGTCCTTCATAGCCTGACAATTGTAACTAAGCCCAGGATACCTCTAAAAACCTATATACTGGCCAGTTCTAGCATAGCCAACCAACATGGGACCTCTCGTATGCCACTGTATCATACTACACTTACCTAATAACTGTGCTAGTCCAGTTACATAGTTATGAACATAAATAGGGTTAAATAGGTTTTTAAACTTGGAAGCACAGTGTGTGATAAGGATGATTACTGAAAACACCATTTATTTTGCCCATAGACCAAAACAGCCCACACCACATCTAGATGCTGATGGTGGACTACAAAATGATAACACATCAACAAATCTACAAGTCCTTCCTGCCTGTCCAAGGGACATCAAGGGACCTGCTACACAGAGCTTTCACTTCAGTGATAGCACTTCAAATCCTGCATCAAACCTGCTTATTGCCTGCCCACCGCTATCACACACTGTGGCTCTAAACTGATCATGTCATTTACACCAGAGTTTCATCATTCAGCTGACACACTGATAACTACAGGGACCGTTCCTCTGGAGCTAGTCACTTTGCTGAGGAGCACAACAGTGTTAGCTATCAGGCTTAAGCTGGTTTGGTATCATTTAGTGATCCTTCACTGTCTCTCGTTTCACTAAACCTACTGTGTCCTCCAGCATCTTAACCAACTTCATTCATTAACCAGCAGTTTTCAAGACTGAATCAGTGAGATGTATTAAGTCATCACTATCATGGAGTTAAAAAAAATCATATAATCCCTTAAACATCCCTTATAACAATCATTCAGTTATTAATCTTAGCATTTATTCTACAACTGATTCTACAAGTCTCTGACACTTCAATGGATAACAGAACAGCGTTCTCCAGAAGATTCCCCTCAACTGCTATTATGGTGACGATGGTTTCTCATTAATGTTTAAGTGAGTCGAGATCTGGTGGCTGCAAAGGCCATAGCATATAATTTACATCACTGTCATACTCATCAAAGCATTCAGTGACCCATCATGCTCTGTGGATAGGGGCATTGTCATCCTAGAGGAGACCCCTCTAACTAAGACAGAAATGTCAGTCAGAATAACTTTGTACTAATTTCCAATAATAGGCCAAACCAAACACCCCCCACTGCATAATAGAGCCAACGGACTCCCCTCACTGTGGGGGTCAAGTGTTGCGCTTCTCTTGCTGTCTGCCACACATGAACCCCCCACTTGTGCAAAAAATGGTAAATAATCAATCTCCTTTTCCTCTGCTGATGAATGGGCACCTCTGAACTTTCAAATGTGAGTGGTTTATGTACTGAAACCCCCCTATAAATAACCCTCTGAATAGATGTGCATAGACTGTTCTTGCCAACGCGGTCTGATAACGTCCTGCCTTTCTAAGTCACCTGAGGAACAGTCACTCTCCTACTTTTCTTTACAGATCACTGAAATGCACAAGTATCACCTCCATCGAGTGTGCTCAAGTATCACAGTCACTGAACCACAGTTTCCGCCTGTATTTACAGACGTCTGTCCAATACATGTAAATGCAGAGGTCACCTTAGTCACTATTTTTAATGTAACACTAGCCAGCGGAACCCTTCGAATCCTCTTTCAAAGTCACTTAGTTACACTTGCTCCCTTCATGCATCTTCAGTAACAGGATTACACCCGGATGAGGCCAAGCAACACATCTGTCTCTCCCAAACACATTCAACAACCAAAACCCTCCCAGTGTAACTGCACATCACTGAGCACATGATCCACATCTGTGAAGCAGATAATTATGAAGGGCACACATGGTGCAGAACTGAGCTAAACAAAATGCCTAAAAGCAACACGGACAGACACTACTGTGCAAAGCAAACTGCAGATACAGGCTGAAGGGATAAACAATTAATAATTGGTTGCTCCATGATAAGCAGATCTATATATTCCATCCCTGACATCAATCAGATTTCAGTCTGAATACCTGGAAAAACATTCAGTTATCGAGTGTAAATACATGTAGCTAAAATCTGGAACCACGATCCACATACTAGTCACATGAAGTGACCAGGTATATAAGTGGTCTTAGATCATTTCCTCTTGCTATCATGATCCCAAAATGAGGTCAACAGAGAACAGTTAGATGTTAACTGCTTAGTCATATCACACAGTACATCTGTCTGGAAGCATCTGCACTTATGAAGTTTCTCCTTTATTTAGGTTTGTCTTTTACTTTTCACCCATAAATAGTTATGAGAATAAACAATTAAATCCCATATACTGTCCCTTATACCTGTTGTTAAATTGTTAGAATAAATCTAGATGTGTCATGATTTGATTCATATGTGTCCTGATTTCATCATCTTCCTAAAATGCTGATTAATTCTGACTGACTGTGAAAACCGGCTGCTTACGTGACAAACGTGACAAAGTTTGCTATGTCGCATTTAAGGACGAGCTAGATGTTTCCTCTTTTGTGTCTTGCTTCCTCTCACGGTTTCTTCGCCCTGCAGTCCGCAGAATGACTGACTTGTGCAACACTGCTTTATGAAGATATCTACAGCAGATAGAGCTTCAGAGTTACAGGACTGGCATGCCTGCGAGTCGCTGAGCTGGGTTTTACTAGTGGCACAAACATGTGTAAGTTAAGATGAACACGGAGTGAATACAGAGTCATCATGATGATAATGATGATGATGATCTCAGTACAGTAATATAAAGCACTGTGGCGCTGGAGGGATTAGCCCAGGGGCTGACTCCACTTCTAATTAAAGAGAGAGAGAGCGGGAGGAAGAGAAAAGGAGAGAGAGAGAGAAGGAGATATAATAAGATGAGAAACGTAATTAATTGCAACACAGTTCACTTGTCTGACAAGAACAACGGAGAAGCCTCTTAATCACACACCTCTCTAGGCCCACTCCTTAGTCACTGAACAGAGGGAGTGAACAAGACAGAAAAGAAAGAAAGAAAGAAAGATTACGGTACCCGCTCCCTGCCTGCTACTACCCATAAACGGTGGGATACTGTGTTCCATTAGCGGTCCCATACATCATATTCTCTCTCTCTGCTTTCTATACAGCAAAGGCAAATTGCTATTGCATTCACTTAACAAACTGGCATGAAACTCAACGCAATGGCAACGCGCCCTGGCCCTCTGCCACCTGCTGTCACACAAGGGTGCAGTGTTTTAAAAGCCACTCCTTTTACAATACATCACATCCTCTCAGAGCCACTTTAATAACACACTCCAATCACTGCTCTCTTCAGAGATCTATAGCGGAGTCGTCTCATTTCCCATAACTGTGCTGTAAATCAGACTTCAGCATGAAGCCTGTTTGAAAGCAGAGCACACGAGCCGCCATCAAACTTAAACAGGTACGTGCTGGTACATTTGGATATCCTTGTAACAAGTCAACTCAACTTAACTCAACTCAACTCTGCACTACTTAACTCAACTCAGCTCAGCCCAGCCCAGCCCGACTCAACTTATCTCAGCTCAGCTTATCTCAACCCAACTCTATCTTTATTGTACCTTTTGTACTTTAAAATTATGATGACAGCATTACAATATACACAGATCAGCTATAACATGAAAATCACCTTCTTGCATCTACACTTGTCCATGTTATCAGCTCCACTTACCTAATGAGAGCACTTTGTAGCTCTACAATTACAGACTGTAGTACATTTGTTTCTGTGCATACTTCTGCATATCTGCATACTTTTACTCTGTTCTTCAAAGGTCAGGACCGCCACAGAGCGGGTATTACCTAGGTGGTGGATCATTCACAGTTAATTTCACCACGGCATAAAATTTACACACAGATAAGCCACGTGTTATCAGTACAACTGTAGTTACGTTCACTTTACCAGTGTTATGCATGCAGGTACAGCAGTTGTTTTGATTGTCGTGAGCTGAATCATGTGATGATACAGAGAATTGCAGATATCAAACACGCAGTGCAGATATCAAAACTATGACATACTACATATGGAATTAAGCAGAGTTTAAAAAAAGTATTTTACTTTACTTTTATTTTATAGACTGTTTATTTTATCTTGTAGACTATTTTATGTATTCTTTGTGTTTCTTTAAATTTACTTTCTTTGCTCTCTCATTTTGTACATTTGTCTTAAGTCCTATTAGAGCTGGATTATTTTTTTACCAGAGGAAATTCAGGAATGTGTGTGATTTGACTGGCGGATTCGTACAGTATTAATGATCTGTGTATTAATCTGTATTAAAGTGTGTTTACCTCAGCATTATGTAACCAATGCCACACTTCTGAACAATACCAACGCGGCATAAATTGCATATAGAATTGCACTTTCTACTGTAGATATCTTCACAAAGCCATGTTGCACAAGTCAGTCATTTTGTGGATTGCATATAGGAATTTTAAGAGTCTTGTTATGAATTTGATGATTAAGAAACTGGATCACATCAAGCTTCATTTTAACTGTCAGCCAAGTCTTCAGATCACAAAACAGAAAAAAATGGAGGTGCTGTTTTCTATTAGCTGGTTTTGTTATAACATAATTGAGATTTCAAACAGAGCTACTACTGCTGAAGGAAATCTGAGTTCATTTATTTAATTGTTGAATTATAGAAAGTAATTCACTCTGGAATTATTACTTACCACTACAGGCATGGCACAGATCTCATCAGTAAACACCAGAATTACAGCACCTCCCTAGGTGAAACTAATCCAGCTCAAACAGGTCTTAAGAAACAAAAGTCATTTGTATTAAAGCATAAGCCTTTAGATTAAGTCTTATAAGTCTATGAAAAGTGCACGTTTAGTCAGCTGTATCCAAAGAGGAAATATAATGTTATTGTATTCTTTAAGGAGGCATACCATTTTAGTGTTAATAATTTTATGTTTGGGTTCTACTATGATTTCTTAAAACACAATATCATACTGTACATCTGCATTCACCGTCAGTGTGAAGTGCTTTTTTACAGCGCCTGTATCTTTAAGCCTCCTGATGAGCCCAGTATGCTCTGACTGGTCAGCTCACCCAATATCTTCTGACTGGTCAACCATGAGAGCAGCTTTCTGCTACAGGTTCCGCCCCAACACTGCTGTGGATATTCGTACAATGGAATTGGTTCTGCTGTATCAGTTTTAGTCTGATCTTGAAAGTCAGGTAGACCACGCTGGTAGACCCGATTCACCTTTGCAAGCTAGACTGGAACAGGATGTTTCTGATTGGTATGTTTTTCACTTTTCAGCTCTCTGTGTGAGAACGTACCAAGCGTGCCCGTAGACGGGCAGTTATGATTGCATTATAAGATGACAGAGGGCTGGAATTCCAACAAGACGTTTCAAGCAGCTGACAGAAGTGGGTTCTGTGGAAGAGTGTCTCCTTCTGGTGTGCATTCTGTTTATATCCACAAAAAGTGAACATAGCACACTAAAGGCAAGGGAAAAACTGGAAATGCAAAATAGGTCTCTTTTAATATAGGTTAAATGTGACAAGATTATTATTATTTGTAATAATAATAATAATAATAATAATAATAATAATAATAATAATAATAATAAAAAATGTAAACCAAATCCATCAAGGATGATTAAGCATACATGAATTCACAGAACTGTGTCTTAATTAAAAGTGTGCATCTGCAGCATCTTACCCCAGGATGAGGTGGGGTCATGCCTTGGTGGGGTTTTAAGTGAAGGCTGCAGTGCTGGAGGCTCCAGACTGGCTGCAGGGGAGCAGAGTGATGAGAGAGTCCACTGAGAGGGCTCTAATCATGGCCAATGAGGTCCCACAGCCCTGCTCTGTAATCATGGCCCGCATAGGGTGTGTGTGAGTATATTTGTATGCATGTGCCTGTATGTATATATCCATGTTACCAGTTCATGTTCATATTACAGGACAGCACTGCAAAGCAAGACTGGAGTTAAAAGCCTGGCATTGAGATTTACCAAGAGATTAATGGAAGGATGGAGAAAGAATGAGGGATATCATTAACCGAGCGCAAAAAGGGAAGAGGGAGGCACACTTTAGCAGTTTTTAATGCTAAATTGCTTTCATCTGCAGATCCTTCCTTTGGGTAAAGAGAATTAGGCTGCAATATTTATGTGTCTTATAATGTTTTTTTTTTTCATATGAGATCAAATGTTTGGGCCAGAAAAAAAAAACATGAGAAAATGTTCCCTGCAAGCTAAATCTCTAACTGCAACCAACAGAAATCCACGTACATGAAGACACACAGGCACACATTCGGTAATTCAGCAGGGTAATCTTATTGGGAGGCTCCCAAACAGCAGAAATTACAAACCAGAAACCCAATTATCTTCCTGGCTGTCTCAATTACAGATCTTCCGCCTAACTCCCATCTATCACTAGCATATTAAAGAAGCCTGAATAGAGTCAAGCCCTTTTTTTCCTTTGACACAGTTTTAAATGGAAGTAAAGAGGAGCTAGGGTGTGCTAAGACCCGCCCCTCATGTTCACATTGCAGATGTGGAACACTGATGATACAGTTCTCCCTTTAAAAGATGGAGAAGCATATGCTCAAATAACTGACTGATCCATGTTCCAGTCACAAATACATTCTTTTATAGCAACCGTTAAAATGTTTAATGATTTGTTGCCTGGTAAAATGATTATTTACATTAAATGTATTGCACAATGTTTTTGAAACTGGTTCTACATAGCACCAACAATTCTGCTATTGTTATGATGTCAAGCTTGTAAAACTAAAAACCCTATTTTCAATCTCAATAGTCACTTCACCATGCAAAAGGTGCAATCTGTAAGATTTTTAGTGTAAAACATTCCAAAAATACAAGTTGTGTCACATTATTATGACCAATTCCTACTTTCAATGGCGGCAGTGCATAGGGGGCAGCGTTATGGTCTGGGGAATGTTTTTGTGGCATTCTCTGGGTCCACACATTTATGTGGAAGTCATTCTCAACCGATTTGGATATGAATACATTCTTGCAGATCACGTACACCCATATATGTTGACTGTCTTCCTTGGGACGGATGGGATCTTTCAGCAAGATGTTGCAACACAAAGATTGTCAACAGAATGTAAAGAAAAACGGTTCTGACAGTAAATCCAAGATGTTTATGTATTGTGTTGCCAAGATATTGATTGAAGTTAGAAGCTAGACCCATCCCACCCTTATAATATCACTTTACAATTCAAGAGGTCTTAGTGAGTCGCTGTGGCATTGAGTCAAATCAGTTCAACTTAAGAGAATGAATTAGTAGCCCTGCTCTGACAGCGTATTGTAACCACTTGTCAATCATGTTGAATGTCCTGCACATGGTTAGGTCATTTAAGGACAGATAACGTAAAGAAAGAAACAGTAAACGTATTGAAGGCTGAAGCTCTTAGCAATCGACTATTATTACCAACACTGCCCACTCTTGGCAAGAATCCACATTCAGTAGCATAAAAAAGTGAAACCAATAGAATCAAAACAAGAGTTACGATTGGACGGTGCTTTCCACAGCTGGAGATGCTCTTGGCAAGTAAAGGGATGGAACTGAATGCTATAATGTTTCTTCTAGACTGGTAATTAAAAGCTGCTTTGGCCAACACTGAGAGGGAGGGACTGGGCATTTCCTTGTTTCTAATGATAGGTGTGGACACCACAACTTTCCGGTGATATGTTGCCTCCTATTGTTTGAAGTATAAATAATGTTTAGGTAGCATTTCGATATTTTTATTTTTGTAATCTCACTGAAATAAATGTAATGCTAATCTGAGACCAATGTCCACAATTTATAAATGTATTGGCAGATTTGAATATGAATAATATCAGATGTTGGCATAAGTCCCAAAGTCCCATATCATCCATAGCATCCATGCTTGTGTGGGTAGGTTGGACTCATCTTCAGCAATTAGTGTTTGGCTGCTTGATTGTTCAGTCCAGTCCAGCCAGAGAGTCATTGATTTGTTGTGTCATGCCAATAATTTAAGCTGGATCATTACAGTAATGCAATGAAAAACCTCTGTCTAAACACAGAATCTCCTCCCGTCTCTCTGTCTCTCTCTCTCTCTTTCTCTGCCCTGCACACCTACAAAGACAGTAGAAACTGTGGTTATTTTTAGAGAGAGGTTTTTTCTCAGCAGTGTCTGTTAAATCCTGAACACACGCCATGTCAAACATTTAAACTGTTAAGTCATTACACCTTTAATAGACCTCTCTCTCATAGACTTTTCTCTCACAGTCCTCTCACTGTCATGGACCTCTCTCTCATAGATATCTCTCTTTCTTGCAGACCTCTCTCTCTCATAGTCCTCTCTGTCTCATAGACCTCTCTCTCATAGTCCTCTTTGTCTCATAAACCTTTCTCTTTCATAGTTCTCTCTGTCTCATAAACCTCTCTCACATAGTCCTCTCTCTCACATAGACCTCTCTCTCTCTCTCATAGTCCTCTTTGTCTCATAAACCTTTCTCTTTCATAGTCCTCTCTGTCTCATAAATCTCTCTCACATAGTCCTCTCTCTCACATAGACCTCTCTCTCTCTCTTAGTCCTCTCTGTCTCATAAACCTCTTTCACATAGTCCTCTCTGTCTCATAGACCTCTCTCTCGTAGTCCTTTCTGTCTCATAAACCTCTTTTATAGTTCTCTTTCTTATAGACCTCTCTCTCATAGTCCTCTCTGTCTCATAAACCTCTCACTGTCATAAACCTCTCACTCTCATAGACCTCTCTCTCTCTCTCATAGTCCTCTCTGTCTCATAAACCTCTCACTGTCATAAACCTCTCACTCTCATAGACCTCTCTCTCTCTCTCATAGTCCTCTTTGTCTCATACACCTCTCTCTTTCATAGTTCTCTCTGTCTCATAAACCTCTCTTTCATAGACCTCTCTCTCATAGTCCTCTCTGTCTCATAAACCTCTCTCATAGTTCTCTTTGTCTCATAGACCTCTCTTCCATAGTCCTCTCTGTCTCATAGACCCCTCTCACATAGTCCTCTCTGTCTCATAGACCTCTCTTACATTGTCCTTTCTGTCTCATAGACCTCTCTCACATAGTCCTATCTGTCTCATAGACCTCTCTCGTAGTCCTCTCTGTCTCATAAACCTCTCTCTCAAAGTTCTCTTTCTTATAGACCTCTCTCTCATAGTTCTCTTTGTCTCATATACTTCTCTCTCATAGACATCCCTCTTTCTTATAGACCTCTCTCTCTTGCAGACCTCTCATTGTCATAGACCTCTCTCACATAGTCCTCTCTGTCTCACTAACCTCTCACTGTCAAAAAGCTCTCTCTCGCATAGACCTCTCTCTCATAGTCCTCTCTGTCTCATAGTCCACTCTGTCTCATTAACCTCTCACTGTCAAAGAGCTCTCTCTCTCATAACCCTTTCTCACATAGTCCTCTCTGTCTCATCAACCTCTCACTGTCATAGAACTCTCTCTCTTATAGACCTATCTCTCATAGACCTCTCACTTTCATTATCCTTTCACTGTCATAGACCTCTCTCACATAGTCCTCTCTGTCTCATCAACCTCTCACTGTCATAGAACTCTCTCTCTTATAGACCTCTATCACATAGTCCTCTTTGTCTCATAAACCTCTCTCTCATAGTTCTCTCTGTCTCATAGTCTCTCACAGACCTTTACCTCTCCATCTCTCATAGATGTCTCACTTTCATAGACCTCTCACTCTCATAGATCTGTCTCTCATAGTCCACTCTTTGTCGTAGACCTCTCTGTCATAGATCTTTCTCTCTTTTATCAAATCTCATACACAAAACATAACATAATAACAGTATTACAGTAAATCAGTTGAGAGGTACATAGCTGCTGAGAACTGTAACGGAGAGACCAGAATCTATAACACAGATGAGAGGGAGAGATAGAGAGAAGGAGACAATATTTGAAAATGTTTAAAATATATATTTTTGCTCCTTTATTTCTATCTCTATTATAAAAAGCCTGTGATCAAAGGGGCTGTGTTAAGCCTGCAGGACACCCCCAGTGCATTCTCACACAATTACACTTCTCTGAGAGAGAGCATGAGAAAGAGAGAAACAGAGAAAAACAGAGAAAGAGGGTGGTGGAGGGTGGAGGGAGACATTTTTGACAGGAAAGAAAATGTTAGAATCAGTGTCAGATAAGTAGGACGCTGCTTTGGCAGAACTTCACACATTCAAACACACACACACATGTTTGTATGATGACTGGGGCAAGGAGAAACTAAACCTGTCTTCTGCAAAGCAGCTCATAAGAAATCAACTACTATAAAATTATGTTTTATTTTACTGTATTTATGTTTATTTGTCTGTATTCTAATGAGGCATAGTGTCATGATGTTTATAATTATCAAACACACTTCATAATCTAAAATTCACTAACAAGAAACACAAAAAACTAAAATATGTAAAGTTGAGGTATGTTTGGCGTAATGTTATGGTATGGCTGGGGTAAGGTTGGGGTAAGGTTATGGTATGGTTGGGGTAAGGTTATGGTATGGTTGGGGTGAGGTTGTGGTATGGTTGGGGTAAGGTTGTGGTAAGGTTTGTGTAAGGTTAGGGTAAAGTTGTGGTATGTTTGGTGTAAGGTTAGGGTAAGGATGGGGTATGGTTGGGTTAAGGTTATGGTATGGCTGGGGTAAGGTTGTGGTATGTTTGGCGTAATGTTATGGTATGGTTGGGGTAAGGTTGTGGTATGGTTGGGGTAAGGTTGTGGTATGGTTGGGGTAAGGTTGTGGTATGGTTGGGGTAAGGTAGTGGTATGGTTGGGGTGAGGTTGTGGTATGTTTGGGGTAAGGTTGTGGTATGGTTGGGGTGAGGTTGTGGTATGTTTGGGGTAGGGTTGTGGTATGGTTGGGGTAAGGTTGGGGTAAGGTTGTGGTATGTTTGGCGTAATGTTATGGTATGGCTGGGGTAAGGTTGGGGTAAGGTTGTGGTATGTTTGGCGTGAGGTTGTGGTATGGTTGGGGTAAGGTTGTGTTATGGTTGGGGTGAGGTTGTGGTATGTTTGGGGTAAGGTTGTGGTATGGTTGGGGTAAGGTTGTGTTATGGTTGGGGTGAGGTTGTGGTATGTTTGGGGTAAGGTTGTGGTATGTTTGGGGTAAGGTTGTGGTATGGTTGGGGTGAGGTTGTGGTATGTTTGGCGTAATGTTATGGTATGGTTGGGGTAAGGTTGTGGTATGGTTGGGGTAAGGTTGTGGTATGGTTGGGGTAAGGTAGTGGTATGGTTGGGGTGAGGTTGTGGTATGTTTGGGGTAAGGTTGTGGTATGGTTGGGGTGAGGTTGTGGTATGTTTGGGGTAGGGTTGTGGTATGGTTGGGGTAAGGTTGGGGTAAGGTTGTGGTATGTTTGGCGTAATGTTATGGTATGGCTGGGGTAAGGTTGGGGTAAGGTTGTGGTATGTTTGGCGTGAGGTTGTGGTATGGTTGGGGTAAGGTTGTGTTATGGTTGGGGTGAGGTTGTGGTATGTTTGGGGTAAGGTTGTGGTATGGTTGGGGTAAGGTTGTGTTATGGTTGGGGTGAGGTTGTGGTATGTTTGGGGTAAGGTTGTGGTATGTTTGGGGTAAGGTTGTGGTATGGTTGGGGTGAGGTTGTGGTATGTTTGGGGTGAGGTTGTGGTATGTTTGGGGTAAGGTTGTGGTATGTTTGGGGTAAGGTTGTGGTATGGTTGGGGTAAGGTTGTGGTATGGTTGGGGTGAGGTTGTGGTATGGTTGGGGTAAGGTTGTGGTATGTTTGGCGTAATGTTATGGTATGGCTGGGGTAAGGTTGGGGTAAGGTTGTGGTATGTTTGGCGTGAGGTTGTGGTATGGTTGGGGTAAGGTTGTGGTATGGTTGGGGTAAGGTTGTGTTATGGTTGGGGTGAGATTGTGGTATGTTTGGGGTAAGGTTGTGGTATGGTTGGGGTAAGGTTGTGGTATGGTTGGGGTAAGGTTGTGGTATGGTTGGGGTGAGGTTGTGGTATGGTTGGGGTAAGGTTGTGGTATGTTTGGCGTAATGTTATGGTATGGCTGGGGTAAGGTTGGGGTAAGGTTGTGGTATGTTTGGTGTGAGGTTGTGGTATGTTTGGGGTAAGGTTGTGGTATGGTTGGGGTAAGGTTGTGGTATGGTTGGGGTAAGGTTGTGGTATGTTTGGCGTGAGGTTGTGGTATGGTTGGGGTAAGGTTGTGTTATGGTTGGGGTAAGGTTGTGTTATGGTTGGGGTGAGATTGTGGTATGTTTGGGGTAAGGTTGTGGTATGGTTGGGGTAAGGTTGGGGTATGTTTGGCGTATGTTTAGGGTATGGTTGGTGTAGGTTAGGATAAGGTTAGAGTTCTGGTTGGGGTAAGTCTCCAGGAAATGAATGAAAGTTTCTCTGAAAACAACATGTGTGTGGTGGTTTATTGGGTCAGGCTGTAGATGGTGAACAGGTTGTCGAGCAGTTTGGAGCAGGAGGAGTCTCCCCATCACCAAGCATCCCCCGAGGGGCCATGCTCTACTTACACACATGCACACAAACACACACAGCGATGCACAGAACCTCACACAGTCATAAACTCCTCGAGCGTTTCTGGTGTGGATTTAGGGTTTTCGCTGGAGGAGTGATTTCTGGGTCACTCAATGAGAGAGAGGGAGAGAGAGAGCAAGAATAAGAAAGACTAGGAGAGAGAGAGAAAGAAGATAGAGAGAAAGATAGAGAGAAAAAGAGAAAGAGTGCGAGAGGAAAAGAAAGAATGAAACCCAAGGAGGGAGAAAAGAGAGAGAGAGAAAGCGAGCACAATGTAAATAGGCGTAGCAGAGAATTGCAGAGGGATAGACACTACTGATCATAGAAATAGAGAGATGGAAAATAAAAGAAGCAAAAAAGAAAAGTGAGATGCGTACATGTGTGATAAATTGTACTGAATGAGTGAATTACTCCTAAGCCTGGCTTTCAATCTGCCACCAGTGTGAAGGACAGAGGAATTACACTCACACACACAGCCGGCAGCCCGGGTGCCTGCTCTTTTTTCTCCTCTATCCGTTCATAACTCCGCTCTCCACCTCCTCCTCCTCTCCCTCCACTCCTCCTCGTCTTTCCATTTCTTTTTTTTTTTCATTTCATCCTGTCAGTTCAGAGCCAGTGCTCTGCAGATTTCCATTGAGACCAGGTGGGTTTCAGCTGTCTTCAACTATCTCTCACCTCACGCGCACATACATACCTCAACCTTCCCAGTCCCCTCCCTGATCCCCTCCATCCCTCCTTCACCCAGCTCTCATATCTGAGATAAACACTTTTTTCAGGCTAGCACTGAGTAATTCTCACTAAATTACATGTTACACTTGTTTATACACTGAATGTAGAAGCACCATGACAGACACACAGATGTTACCAAAATTACTAACTAAACAAACAAAATATAAACAATACAAAACATCTTCAACAGAATTCTGGTAGGAGTTAACTGAGCAGATCTGAGCCCCAGTACAGAACACAGGGCCCTGATGCTAACCTCATTAGTTAACATCAGCACCTGACCTTACTAAAGCTCTTGTTAAGGCAATCGTATAAACGTTTAACATCTATTGCAGAGTAAAGCCTTCTCAGAAGAGCAGAGACTGGTTTTTAATTATCTATTAATACCACTAATAACAGAAGAAATGAGTAGCTATATTATATAACAGATTCTGAGATATAGTGCACCTGCTTTTTAACATAAATGTTAGTTATAGGCAAAAGTGAAAACACCAAAAGAGAGAGAGAAAGAGAGAAAGAGAGAGAGAGAGAGAGAGAGAGAGAGAGAGAGAGAGAGAGAGAGTATTAACCCAGGAAAGAAATGAGGTTTATTGTAGACCTTGTTACTGCAGCAGGAACATGCTATAGAGATATAGAAAATAACAGTAAGATAAATGAAAGACAGCGAGAGCAAGAGATAGAAAATATAGAGGGAAAGTAAGAGACAGCAGATAAGGAGAGAAAGTGATATAGATAGCAGATAAAAAAAAAAGATCAGATGAGAAGGAAAGAGATAGTACATAGATGACAGGCAGAGAGATGACAAAGAGAGAGCAGAAAAAGAGATAAGGAGGAGGAGAGTGAGAAAGAGAGAGACACACACACACACACACACACACACACACACACAAAGAAAGATAGTAGAGAGACAAGGATAGTAAATAGAGAGAGACGGAAAAAGAGAGAGAGAAACAGGCACTGAACAGTAGAACAGACAGGGGAGCCAGGGGGAGAAAATGATGAAGGGTAAAAAGTGAAAAGCAGAGGTGGAGAAACGCAGGAGGTCAGGGAGAGTGAGAGAGAGGGAGAGAGAGAGAGGGAAAGAGAGAGGGAGAGACAGATGGGGGGTAAAGAGATTGGTTTGGTAAGAACGTCATAGTGTTAAACCCTCTGAACTGAGAGTAAGAGGAAAACAGCGACAGAAGAGAAACAGAGAGAAAGGAAAAGAGGGGGAGGAGGACGTGTGAGTGTGAGTTTGTGTATGTACAGACGCAGTCACACGGTTTATAAAACTGAGAACAGTTTTCAATGCTGATATGTTTAGTGTTCATTTATTTTATCTCGGCATGAATATTCAGTCTTCACTGCTGACTACACACCTTTACCACAGGGCAGCAAGTGACTAGTCCTCAAAAGCTTCTACAAGGAAAACCTAATTAATCTAATTAAAATCTAATCATTGATGATTTTTAATCGTTTTTCTGAAGGTTTTTATTGGCTCCTGAGTTTAAGGTTAGGATCAGATTTAGGAGCAGTTTTGGTCTAACTTTAGTAAAATACTTATGCTTCTGCTTCAGGGTGGTTTCTAACAGGTCAAATCAAACACTCCAGGCCCCTTACTGAGCAGCCCTGAACTACAGTATTAAAAGAGTCAATGAAAAGACCCCATAAATATAGTTTTACAAGTCTGACTGTGTTTTATGTATCGATTCAGTAATTCAGGCACTGTTTAGCACTTTAGTCGTTCCACTGCTCGTTGTGTTTGCTCTCTGCTTCTCTGGCTTAGTGGCAAATCGATCTCTAGGCATCTACTTAACAAAAGCAGTCACTACAAGCACTTCTCTCAATCTCTCTTATTTCGTTTCCCTTCTTTTCTATTCTTTTATGCAGCTCTGGCACCGGGGGGTTCGGCTCCTCTGCCTTTTATTTCTGTTTTTCGCCGCTAATGCTCACCTTCAAACTAAACTTAGTACACGCATACACAGACTCACACTGCTTTCTCTCTCTGCCTCTCTCTCTCTGTCTTTTTCACACACACACATATACACACAAACACACTTACACTTACACCCCAGTTTGACACCTACAGCCTTCAGTGTCTGCTGCTGCTCATCTAGAAAACATCTACACTTTCAGAACATGTATTGCTCGTGGACACACACACAGCCTCTCAAGAACATGCAACATTCTAAAAATAACTAAAACCATTTCACCACAGTGCCTCATCTGACAGATGCTTGAAAAAAAACAACAACCATACAAACAAATACACAAACACACACACATAAACAAACATGCGCACCAACCATCAACAACTGGTCCCAAAGATTAGCAGCAATAATATCCGCAGTGAAGGTTTAAATATTAGAAATTACAACATGAAGACAATGTTCTTTTAAAATGGGTTCCTCGTGGGTTCTCCAGTAAACACAATACATATATAGAATGCAAGCACCTTGTGCACAGTCTCATGCATCCCTGCTTCTTTAACACCTGATTTGCCTTATATACAGTGCTGTATTGTCAGGTAAGGAGTAGGCTCTGTCGATTTCTTGACCAGCTTATGTCCATTCTAGGCCACTCCTCTGCTGGATGACTTTACACCAAGTAGTACACAACACTGACCCCCACATTCCATCTTGAGAACTGTAGGGTGTCTGCATGTGGCTGGTTCAACAGACATGATGAAACACTAGGTAATGTCTGTGGGGGGCGGAAGTGACCAGAAGTAAGTGGACACATAAACATCACATCAACCTGTACTTGTTGATCATCACAGTTTAAAATGAAGGGTGATAATACGGAGTTCGTCTCCTCTCTGCTGGGTCTCTACTCTTCTGGAGAGACCGCTAGATGTTGTAACACTGCTTCCATGTGTGGTTTTTCAAGGTCGTGGTGGCCAGCGCCCTCCTGAAATCTAATTTCTGTCACTGTCTTCCACCTTGCTATGGGGTGGGTGTTTGTGCCTTTATTATGAGGGTTGACTAGCTGACTCTCCAGCACTTGCCAGACTGCAATTATCCGTTCTCAATTTGAAACAACAGGCTAAATAGACACACATAAACTGTGGCTGAACTGTGCACCCAGTTAATGAAAAAGTGTGTTAGAATGGAGAGGAAGTCTGGAGACTGATGTAATCCATACCTGATAGGATCGACTCAGTTATGAACGCATTGGGACACAAAACCAGGTATTAAAATAGAAATAATGTATGTAACTCTTTGTTTTGTTTTCCAAAGAACATCTATATAACCTTGAGAACTCAAAGAACTCCTTGAATGTCTAAATGTTTTTTTGCAGTTTAGAAAAAGGTGCTATTTTAAGGTTTAAGGTACCTGCATAAAATCTGTGGACACATTTTAGGATGCCAGCATGTGTCTATTAGAACTATTTCTGTAGAACATCTTAAATAAGATTGAAATGATTCATTTATTAGCCAATCGTTATCACTTCTTTTTTAGCCTCTTGCTACAGATGTACTAAGATCTTGTTGATAAACAACAGAAGCAAGTAAAAATCTTTTTTCTACCTGCACATGCGCATGTTCACTCTGGTATGTTTGAGAAGGTCTTTATTTATAGATTTGCATGGTGTTTTATTGATATGTTTATGAGATATATACACATCAGTGAATCACTTAATCAATTCATTAATTAGTACAATTTTGTCAACTGCATTTATTGTCATACCAATAATATTGTCACCCATTTCAAATATGGCCACCAGTACAGATGCTACATTGGACACTACAGTTTACACAGAAAACACAAAAACAGACAGACGTAGTTGAACAGTCTTCTACTCACATGGTCTCGTCATTTTGGAACTCCAGTTTTCCAGAAACTTCCTCATAGTCCTCTCCTCCGCGCGCTGTCCCATCGATGGTCCGGTAGGGCACAGCCACCAGGCCTCGTGCACCGGACGTCCTCTGGACTTTCATCTGCATTGTGCCCACACTTTCACTGACCCGAATGGACTCACTCTCAAACGTGAAGATGCCTGCATGGTCATCATCGTAGATGGTCACTGTGGCCGTGTGAGCTTCCCCCAGCGCTGCTTTGGGAGTGGGGGCTCCAGTATCCACAGCGACGGGATGTCCATCGGCCCAGCCCACAATTCGTGGATTGCTGAGGTGGACGTAGAAGTACTCGTCCTCCTCAAATATGTCATCGTCGATGATGCCCACAGTCAGTTCTTTCAGCGTCTCTCCAGGTTTGAAGACCAGAGTGCCTTCAGCAAACTCATAATCAGAGCCAGCGTTGGCGGTGCCATCTTCAGTACGGTAGTCAACCTGGGGAAGATCACAGGTCAAAGGTCATAAAGATAGGGAGATGATATAAAGGGAGGGAGAAGTTCTGATCATGGTTATACAGTGTGTTATACTCTCCTGCTGTCCTCTATATTTGCACATTTGGCACACTTAACGCTTCCAGATTCTCATACAAAATGTAATACACAAAGGGAGGAAACACAATACAGTTTTAAAATATTTCAATATATTCATTATATGTCAGTTGTCATGTTGTCATATGTCATGTTATTTCAGAGAAACAGAAAATTATTCATCTCTTCCAGAATCTTTTCTTGTAGACTACTGCACATTGCTGGAGATGCTATATATAAGAGATATTTAGATAAAACAGGACTGGCAACAATTAAGTATTTGTTTAATTTAATTGATTATCTTAAGTATCAACTAACTTAAGTAGTCAAAGCAGACATTAGATGATAACTCAATAATACTAGTTTACCACAAAGAAAAGCTTGGAAAGGGTTAAATAACACACTGGCATGTAAAACCACTACTTACTGTATTAATACTATTTGAATATTTGAAAAAATAGTGTCCCCAAGTGCCTAAAACCTTTGAACAGTACTCTATATATATTTTTTATATTATATATATATTTTTTTTTGACTTGACTTTTATATATATTTTATAATTAAGTTTTTAGAACTAGAAGGTTTTACATGCAAAACAATATTTTCTACTGTACATCAGAATTAATTCAGTCTAAAACACTCAGTTGGAGTTCCTGTGTCTTCAAGCCCTGCTTCTGATCCACCTTTGCAAGCTAGACTGAAGCAGGACTGCTTTGTACGAGAAAAAGAATGGATTTTCAACGTGGTGTTTCAGGCAGCTAAGAAAAGTGGTTTCTGTGGGAGAGAGTTTCTCCCCCTGGTGTGTACTTTGGTTTTTATGACTTTGCAGACCAGTTATACACACAAAAGACTACAGTATATAAAATAGTAAAGGGAAGGGTAAAACTAGAGAAGCATGCAAGGTCCTTCCCCATCTCCCCCTGTTCTTCAATTCTATCTCTGAGTCCTTCCTGCAACCAGCAGGAGCCACAACGAAACCCAAGCCCAAGTTCTAAGAGATCTCTATTCTCCTACAGCCATACAGTCCCTTCTTATACTACAACCCTCTACTTGTTCTGATTCATATACCATAAAAAACAACTGATTCAAGGTATAACTTTGTTATGCAGTTATCCAGCAGGTACCTTGACGGTACTCCCTGCGTCCCCACCATGCCGCCCCACTGTGAGCTTCAAGGAGCCGCAGTTCTCGAAGCACTGGTAGAGCGCTGGCTCAAACTCCAGCCGGGTGGTGTAGGGGTCATCTTCCTGCTCCCTCGTCTCTCCACTGCTAACCACCTTCCGGGCCTGATCCGCTGCATGCTTCTTCAGGATGTTTCCCGCACCAATCATCATCCTGGTGGCCTGAATACGGTAAAACGCTCGGCTCTTCTGCTGCTGCACCAGCACCTGAGGGGTTCACCAAGAAAACACTGCTTTGGTGGGCTTAGAACATTGTGTTGTGATTATTTATAACCAAAGGTGTCAATAATAAAGTACAAATACTTTGTTACCTTACTTAAGTAGAAATTGTAGTTATTTAAACTTTACTGGAGTAATTATTTTTCACCATTTCTTTTTACTTCTACTCCTTACATTTTCACACCATTATCTGTACTTTCTACTCTTACACTTTAAAAAATAGTCTCGTTACTCCTATTTAATTTCAGCTTGTTTTCATTCATGTACATTTACATTCCAGTTAAGGTTATTGATAACATGCCTTTGAAGTTTTGACTTTTTTCAGCATTACAATAATTATAGGCAACCAGTCACCATATCTTCTGCTACATGAAGCACATGTTAATGCAGCTGAAACAGGAAGTCTAGTGCATCCCAAATTTTTCAACATTAATATTTTAATATAACATCATAATCATTATGGCTCTTAGAGGAATTTTTATTTTTTTGGGGCGAGGTGGGCTTTTGTTCTTAATGACATTTTTTACTTACATTACATTTTTAAGTAGTTTTGAAAGTAGTACTTTTACACTTTTACTAGAGTAAAAAGCTTGAGTTGATATTTTAACTTCTACGGAAGTATTTTTAAACCCTAGTATCTATACTTCTACCTGAGTAAAGGTATGTAAATACTTTTGACACCTTTGTTCATAAGCCTACTGCTGTTTTTGTAGAGATTGAGGATGACAGGAATAACACGTTGTTAACTCATAATAAGTAAAAGCAAAGAGAATAAGTCTTCTTACTATGGAATTTCTTTCCCTGGAATTTGGGTACTGTGTAAATAGGGTAATTTGCCACTTAAAGGAATAACATAATATGTTCTTTTTAAACAGTATTCTGTAGTACTGTAGTATCAGCATTATATCTCTCAGCCTTATCGGTTTGCACCACAGTTATGATGTTCTATCTAATCTGCAGCCCTTATCACAAAAAAATGACAAAGTCCAGTGAATTCCCAAAAATCAATCCCATCCACTCTGAAGTGCTTCAAAAGTTCTTTCAGCATCAAGAGCGGTACTATAAATTTGCACTGAAATTATGAGGCTGATAGGTAAGGTAACATGCTACCTAATCTCAAAAATACTGTACAGCATAGAAGTTGTGGTAATATACTGTTGCTACTTTCATTAGTCCTGCAGTTCTGGTGCAAAAACTAGTGAAGCAAACTTTGGATACCAGATATGTCTTTATCAGTGAAATTCAGGTCTTTCATTGTTCTCCAGCATCCTTATCTGCTGCTGAAATGTTACATCATGTTACTCTCCAAATGATCAGCCATACCTGATAGTTGGCCATCTCAATAAGCTGTTCCATATCCTTGTCTGGGTGTCTTTGCTTGAGCTCCTTCAGTGTCCTAGCCATGTCTCTCCTGGCCTCCTCTTCCTGATCTCGCCCTCCCAATCCATCCTCTCCTCCCAACATGCCATCAAGGTGGGCCGCCATGCCGTCCAGCTCCAGCATGTCCATCTTTGTGAAACCTGTCTCCTTGACCATCTCTTCACCTCCTTCTGTCTCCACAACAATGCCATGGCTCTTGTCTGCGCGGTAGTGCTTGCGGACATATTTGTAGAAGAGCAGACGGCGGTCGGCCACCCACGCCTGCACCACGCAGATGGGGAAGAAGAGGAAGGTAAGAACGGCCTCCCAAACCTCCACTTCGCTGGGGGACGACACACAGAGGATTATATAGAGCCAGACGTAGGCAAAGACGCTCCATGCAGCGGTCACGAAGAAGACCCTGAGGTGCTTGACCTTCCGAGTCTCGCCATCAGGTACAACGTAGACGCAGAGTCCGATGATGACGAACATGTTGAATGCGGCGCTGCCCACTATGGTGCTGGGCCCCAAGTCTCCAGCTTTAAACTGGTGCCCACAAACCTCGATGACCGACAACAGGATCTCCGGAGCAGAAGAACCCAAAGCCATCAAGGTCAGGTTAGAAACGGTCTCATTCCAGATGCGCACAGTTGCTGTGGTGGTCTCGCCGTTGGGCCTCTTGATGGTAATCTCCTTCTCTTGTGAGGTGATAACCTCGATGGATGACATGAAGCGATCCGCAATGATCGACATGCCCAGGAACATGTAGACCAGCGCCACGAAGTAGACGATGGCGCGAGCCACCTTGTCGCCCACCGATGGATTTTGGGGGTTCCACACAGGTAAGATAACACCCTCGGAGCAGACATCGCCTTGGGAACAACTGGCATTGGAGTAGGCAAGGTCAGGGGAGCTGGCATTGGAGGGGATACAGAGAAACATAAGAAGGAGGAGAGAGGGAAAGAAATAGTTGGTTTGAAAAGAGAGAGGCATGGTTGAGAAAGGTCACTTCCCCACAGTGGCTGAAAAAATCTTTTTTGTAGGCTGTGCCTGTAAGAGAAGAGGGAGAGTGACAGAGAGAGAGAAAAAGAAAAAAGAGGGAAAGAAATATTTTAAACCCAGACACTATATTTCAGTTTGTTTCTGAAGTGCCAAAAACTAGGACACAGTCATACAACTTCTTCCTCCCCAAAACTCAAAACACACACACAAACACAGTGACATCAGGCTGGAAAACAATACCAAGTGTGAGATCTGAATACTCAAGTTTGCACTTTGCGTTTATATACTTGTTTTATTATTTCAGCTTAATTAAATGCTTGTTTTCATTGTTCGTTTTATTTCAACATCATAAACTCTTGTATCTCTGGAAGGGGGACTTACAGGAAGGGGAGAAAAACATTTATACCTTACATTAAGGATACTTTTCTTATACACTTTTTTGTGTTTTATATGAAATATATGACAGCAATTGTATGATAATTACCGCTCATTTGATTAAACTATTGATATGGTTAAAGAGGAAGAGTTCAGTACATAGTACACATTCAGTACTGTCATATTGTGAACCTTTAAATACAAATCCTGCATTTACAAAAGGTTGATAAAACGAGTTGATTTTTTTGTTACATATCAGTTTTAACTAAAGAATATTTACACCCCCAACATTTGCATACTCCAGCTTCCTATTCGCCAGCTTCTTAATCGAATGGTCCATTCCAGCTTGTACAGCACCAGAATGTAACTAGCGCACCATTTAAGGTGGAACAGAAGCCTCACTGAACAAGTTGGCGAATAAGAAGACAATGTCAGCTTTAGCAAGAACCCAGACAACCTTAATTTAAAGTTGTTAGTTTGCTCTTCATTTTTTCAAACTTCTGTAAAGCTGCTTTATGACAACACTGCTGTGAAAAGCGCTACACAAATAAACTTGACTTGACTTGCTCTGCACATTTCACTCTGGAGAGTTTCTCAAACCTAGCACAGTATTGAAGCTTTCCTCAGCTTTGATACTGAAGAGACTGAAATGAGAAGCAGTTCCACCTTAATTAGCTTCACAATTCCAGTCACAACCGGTAAGTAGCAGCACTGCTGTGTTGTTGAATTCACTGTTTGCTGGTTGAAGCAGAGCAGCTTAAATTGGTAGATTCATAGCAACAACTTTAATTGACTTTATGCTGATGTTGAGATGGAAAGCAAGTTGCTTCTGTGTGATCTTTGCAGTGTCTCACTGCGAGCCAGCCATTCGATTAGAATTCAGATGTTCATCAGAAAAAAAACAAGGAAAAAAACAGATCATTTCAGTCTAGTGCCAAATCATACTGTGTAAACGGGCATATCAATCTGTATCTGGGCATTTTTCACCAAAGCTTTGAAAAATTTTCTATAGAGAGCAATTTAAAATATTGAATAGCGCCTTGAATAGCACCCAAGCAGCAAATGTTGCAATCCACTATTAGACCCACACCTACATCCTTAAGCTTATATATATTTATATACTGTGTAATTAAGCTTTTAAAAATAGCTCACAAAACACTGGTGATTCACGTAATAGCACACTCCAATGAGAATGACTTGAAATGTCCTAAGAAGCTCCAGCATTTAAGTTTCCAAAAGGCTTCTGGTTCTTTTTTCCTGTGTTCTCATCCACGTCCCAATAGATTCATCCCCCATCATTTACCTGCCATCATCCTGTCACATCTCCACTCATCTCACCATCCCCCCTTTTCTCCCTCTCATCTGTATGTCAACATGTCTCTCTTTATTGCCCCCCTCACCAGCCCCACACTTTCTTCTGTTTCTGTTAAAGGAATAGCACACAGGTATATGGACACTTCTGGAGAAAGTAAACTCGTTTGCTGTGTGTGTCTCTAACACAGGCTGACCCAGGAAGATCTCTGATGTGGAAAAAACCTGAGGCACGGTCACGGTCACATCAGCTCAGACACAAACTACATGAGGTCAAAACATCCAAACTACTGACCTCTCTCTGTCCTCTCCCATTCTCTCTATGTCTCTCTCTCCTTTCTCTTTCTCTCCTTTCTCTCTTCTGTCTCTTTTTTATTGCTTTCCTTTTTTCCTCACCGCTTTCTCTCATTCTTTTCTCTTTTTTCTCTCCTCCATTCTTTCTCTCTCATACCTTCTCTGAAGCTGTCCCTCTCATGTCTCTCTTTCTCGATTTTTCTTTCTTTCTCATGTATCTCTCTCTCTCTTATTCTTTCTCTGAAGCTGTCTCTCTCATGTCTTTCTCTCATTCTTTTCTCTTTTTTCTCTCCTCCATTCTTTCTCTCTCATACCTTCTCTGAAGCTGTCCCTCTCATGTCTCTCTTTCTCGATTTTTCTTTCTTTCTCATGTATCTCTCTCTCTCTTATTCTTTCTCTGAAGCCGTCTCTCTCATGTCTTTCTCTCATTCTTTTCTCTTTTTTCTCTCCTCCATTCTTTCTCTCTCATACCTTCTCTGAAGCTGTCCCTCTCATGTCTCTTTTTCTCGATTTCTCTTTCTCTCTCACGTATCTCTCTCTCTCTTATTCTTTCTCTGAAGCCATCTCTCTCATGTCTTTCTCTCATTCTTTTCTCTTTTTTCTCTCCTCCATTCTTTCTCTCTCATACCTTCTCTGAAGCTGTCCCTTTCATGTCTCTCTTTCTCGATTTTTCTTACTTTCTCATGTATCTCTCTCTTATTCTTTCTCTGAAGCCGTCTCTCACATGTCTCTCTTTCTCAATTTCTCTATCTCTCACACATATCTCTCTCACTCTCTATTCCTCTCTCCCTCTCTCTCTCTCTCTCTCTCTCTCTCTCTCTCTCTCTGTCTCTCTCTCTTTCTCTCTGTCCTTAAGGCCAAACATCACAGATGTAAGTGTTTTTGACAGACCACACACTGTCTGGCCATTCATGACATTTTACAACTATGACATGACTAAACACACACACACACAACCTGCAGTGCCTTTGGCGGGGCCTTCGCACATTTACTGTCGTCTATTTTGAGCCGTAATTGTATCATCAAAAAATTAAATCAACTTGTAAATGGTACGTCTGTTTTCTCTCCCTGCCTCACACACACACACACACACACACACAAATACACACACACAAACTCAGAGACGGGTTCTGATGTCATCACTCACTCATGGTGACTGTGCTTGTGTTATTAATCTAATGGACTGGTTCCTGCTGTGTGGGTGAGTTGTGGGTGGGGTGGGGGCTGTAAGTAGGAATGTGAGAGGATATTTATGCTCTTGTGGACAGATATATGTGAAGCAGGTGAAGCCACACCTTCATCAGCAGAATCTGCCAATTCAGAACCACGGACAGCTCCTGTTCACTGGCCAGCACCACGCAGAGCTGCAGACAGCTACAGCAGTCTGAGACCACACCTGAACCTGTTCACCAGTAAAACCTACACAGGCAGTTGCACCCAGACGCACTGATATGCAAAGTTGTGAGGCAATACTGATATCTGATATTACTGCTATATATAATTATCTGTAAAAGAGAAGACGCTACATTAAACTATAAGAACCAGAGTGGAGCTGGATTTTCTTCTCTCTCTCAGAGGTGATATCTATCTATCTGTCTGTCTGTCTAGCCATTCAGTCTTTAGTAAAGGCAGGATGCAGAAGAAACTAGCTAAGTCAGCAGCCTCTGAGAAGGCGTCTGACCTGCCCGTTGCAGTTGACCTCACACAGAGTAAAGACCGCAGCTTTGTGCTGACCTCTGCCTTTTAAGCCCTTTACTGTCATAAATGACCCATTGGTGCCTGGCACGGACATGCTAATACTGTGACCCCTCCTAGACTAGCGCTATAAGAGGGTTGTAAATCAGAAAGTCCAGCTGTGTGTGTAAGGCATGAAATTGCCACCCTCTGCTCAGCCACACTCAGCAGCAAATGTGTGTGGTGCATGCGGTGCTGTGTAGAGGGGGGCATGGTGGGGGGATTAGAGTTCTGGATTACAGCAATTCACTGTGTGAAGGTCTGATGAGACAAATAATTAGACAGCTTTACACACTGATGCTCAGTGCAGTGTGTAGAGCATGACCCTCTGGTTTGGCCATGCAATTATACACACTCTGCTGTCTGGTGGCAGAAGACCCAGTGTCCTAGTGTACAAACACACACACAAAATCAGTCTGAATTTATCCAGGGTTTCTAACAGCATTCCTTAAACTAATACATCTCATAATTTCTCCATAATTAAATCATCAAAAATATAATTCTGAATGGTTTGGCGTGAAATGCACCATGCTAAAGAAACTTACTGAGTCAGAACTGTTCACAGTGGTGACGAGAACCAGATGTCTAAAGTATGCCTCTACTAACTGCATTACAGCAAATTACTACAGGAAATGTTTAAGAAACACACCTGATTCTTGAGGCATTGTTTATCATAGTTCAGTGTTAATGGGGAAACACATACATGGCATCAAAAGACAAAACAGTTTCCAAGGAAAATATTTTTTAGACTTTTTCAGAATATTTTTTCATACTCAACATTAAATATAAAACACATTATGAAGCCGGTTTCTCATCACGCCCTCTGAGAGAAAAATCCGGGGTAGAAAGTTTCAGAACAACAACTGTTGACTTTGTTTATATCTTAGTAATTAAATTATGCAGACATTCAAATCCAGGAAACCCTAAGACTGCATTAGTCAAAAAAATACCAAAAAATGGACATACAAAAAAATGTCTAAATCTCAATTCTTTTTTCAGTGCTACATTTATCCAGAACACTGCAGAATTTGCATCTAAACAAAAAGTTCATAGTGCAGCTGTGCATCTCCCTTATTCGCTGTGACCAGTGTCTATGGGCATTTTGCCACATGACCTCAATCATGTGTTTTCATGAGATTCTGCTTGTTTTTCAGTTTCTTCTCTTTTTTAATTTTACATGCAGCCTGTTAATAGCCCAACTAATACCTCAATCAGAATAAAAAACATCTACACAAACACTAGTCTATTTCGATTGAGGCTATTCTAGGTACACATTTTGACTGAATGTGGGTAATTCTGTGAATAATCTGTTACATAGAAAAATGCCTGTATCTGATTACATACCTCATTGGAAAAGAATGACAGTGAGTTCACATGATTTATAGAACAAATTATAAACCGATTCTCAAATTGGTGTATAAAAAAGCTAAAAGACTGTTTGGTATAAGAGGTGGGACTGGCTTCCAGCTTCTCACCCTTTCTTTCTTTAATCATTATAGGTGAAGTACTTTTTCAATGGTGTGCCAAAATCCAAAAGTACGTATTGCTGCTTTTCTCACTCTGACTGGACTCTGGATCTCATTACTTGTCGAGTGCATGTAAATCTAGCTTTTCCGTCAGACTGCTGAACGTGTACGTATAAAAATCTTTAATTGGAATGAATTTGTTTGGATGGGAGAGTTTTTGCACAAAATCTTAAACTTGCAGCTCCTTGGAGTTTTAACTTATTTATAAAGCCGTTCACTTATACCTTTTAATAACTTATATATATATATATATATATATATATATATATATATATATATATATATATATATATATATATATATATATATATTATCATTAAACTACCAATATGCAGATATCCCAAGCTATGCAAATCTAAGTAAATATATATCTTTATATCGCTTTACAATACTAGTCTGTCAAAGAAGCAAGACAATGCACAGCCTTTCTAGTTTATGGCAACAAAAGCCTATAAAACACAGTAGATCATTTATACACGCATGTGTTATGAGTGCTTGTTTGTGTTCAGTACACACACTGAACAGCACTCTGTACTCAGCACGCTCTCAGTCGATATCTCCCTGATTCTCTCAACAGGAATCTCCTCATATTGATCCCTTTCCCTGTCCTCATCAATCACCTACAGCGATGTCCCATCCCAGCGTACCCCTCACACACACACAACCTGCTTTACTGCATATCACTGCTGTTTGGGTAATTTTCCAGTGTCTTTTTGTTCTATATAATTTGAGTGGGTTCACCTGAACACAGCAAGTTTACTAATTAAAACAGTCTCAAATCTCTTGGAATGGAAAGTTTGTATTTGATCTGTGAATCATGCAATATATAATGGCATGAATGACACTTCACACTGTGATTGTGTGTGTGTGTGTGTGTGTGTACATGTATGAAGGTATCATTGTAATACACACGCACACGTTTTCTACGTAGGAAGCACTGGCTCTTAAAATGCCTATGGTTTGCATTAGTTATGGTTGCTCTGATTGATCTAACCAAACAACCATGAGAAGCTTTTATTGAGTACAAAAGTTGTTCTTCATAAGGAGGAAATGTAAGAAATTGACCAAAAATGGCAACAAAAATAGCTTGAGAACCTTCATCTGTGGTCAAGCCTGAAATCAGCTTCCTATTCACCAGCATCCTGTTACATGCCATGAAAGTGCAGGTACAGGAAAACTGGGGGAAAACAAGCTGTTTTTTCTGCAGTCGGGAGTGTGTGTAATGTTGTATTTGCAGGTAACAGATTTTCAAACAGTAGCTGTTAAACAATAACAATAACAACAATTACAACAATAACAACAATTACAACAATACCAATAACTGACAAAACTAGTAGTCAACCTATGGTAAGACCTATAACGTTAAACAACTGTCAGTAGAAAAGTTGTATGCCTCAGTCCTTTTCTATGCTTTCATTAGTTTTCATAAGTAGAAGGATGTGTGAAGAGCATTTATCCACTGTCTCCATAGCAGGGAAATCTCTCAGTTCAGTTCTTCATTACATAAGAATCACACATCCAACACATGGTTTTCTGTTTGTACCTTTTTTTCGTAATATCATCTAAACCAGTGCAGTACAGATAGCCTCCATCTCATCCATTCTGCTTTTCACTTCTTGACCTCTATCTGGATTTTGCATGCCTTTAGAATCATGTGACTGCAAACAACCTAAAAGTAGCTAAAACCTAGAGAGCTGGTTAGAAGTTCTGGTTTCGGAGCACAGACTTACAATACAACAAATTTTAATATCCATGTATCCAGAAAAGCCTGTGAACAGATATCTGATTAACTGCATGGAAGGTAAAACAATGCATTTCAGCTTAAAAGATTGCTTACCCTTTAAAACGTAAGTAACTGGAGTTGCACATATTTATAAATAAATGTTTTAGTATTCAGAAATAGCTGAATCTATAGCTTTTCCTGTTAGATGATCAGCAGAACAGAGAATGATTAGGAAAACCTACTGAACTAACGCTACAGCTGACCAGTACAACACTGGATGCTATTAGCGACTTGTCATCTTCTACAGGTGTTTTTTCATTTTCAGTGGACGTTGTGTCAACATGTTTGTTTGTCAGCGTAATGATTGTGGACTGTTTCTAGACGTAGTGATCATGTAGCGCTAACAGCTTGTTGTTTGTGTTTAGTCTAATATTGGATATATGAGGAATAAACACTAACTGCCCAGACAAACAGCTCTTTAAATCTATACTCTCTATGTGCATAGAGTCAAACAGACTCAAAGAGCTTTAACAGTCTCTTCACCGTGTCTCCCTCTCCCTCTGCCTCTGCCTCTTTCTGTCTTGTGACAAATAATAGCAACTGTAATAAAAGGCTAGAGAAAATCTCTGTGTTGCTCTGCATTGAGATTTGAAAGCGTGAGCATCATCACTCACCCACAAAGGAAAGAAAAGGAGAAAGTGATGAAAAGAGACGAGGAGAGAGGTCTGGGAGTCGACTCTATCAGTAATATTATGGGTGGAAAACCAATAGTGTAGAAGGAGAGAATAATTATAAATAACAGAAAAAAAGATTAATGTTAATGTCAATTTTTGTGTTACAAGAAATAATAGTGCACTGTGACACTTAAATCTCCAACAGGTCTTAGAGGAGCAGCTGAATGTTAAACGGGTCACATCAGAATGAGTTCTCTCTGTTCTTCGTAAGTTAAAAACCCCAGAAGTGTTAAAATATAAATTTATGAAACATAATTTCTCTGTGATTTCACAGCCTGGCTTAGAAGAGATCCAGAAACACTCTGGTCTCTTTTTTCATAGACCTCTCTAAAATGGATGGTGGCCAAAAACTTCTCTGATGTTTTACAAGCCAAGACGAGTCAGGAAGGTCATGTTAATGTGCTGTTGTTAGTCATCAGTCAGTCAGACAACGGCTCCTCACACTAAATACATACAGACTGAAGTAGCAGCCCTACTGTTAGCACAGTAATTTTCAGAAATAAAAAGACCCCCTTAAAAGTAGTTGTAGTGGTTTTGTTGCAAGTGCAGATTGTAAATTTTTTAATCAATATCAAATTTCTGTGGTGAGCAGGAGATGTTTATTATGGTTTCACTTCTTGAAAAGTTACTAAAATTTACACTGAGGAAAAAACAACCATGCTTTATCTCCCTGCCATGCACATCTAACCTGTTTGAACAGCAGGGGTGCAAAGATCATTAATTATTATGGCTAATTCTGTTTAATTTATAGCCAAATGGTCCATTTTCTTGTACTTTCTGTTAGTCAAAGTCATAACCATTTATAACATCGTTTGCTCTTTAATTGGCTTATTAATTAAACAAAATCTGTTAGCTATTCAATTACCATGAATCAAATAAAGTGGTATGTCATAAATAAAAGGCAACTGACTATTTAGCACCATAAATTATGTATAATTGTGAATTGAAATACAGGGCAAATGCACTTAAGTGCTATACGTTATTAATGTCATTAAGAGGCTACACTGACAAGCCAATATAAAATACTGTATGCGTGCATCTCTCTCTCTCTCTCTCTCTCTCTCTCTCTCTCTCTCTCACTCTCCCTCTCTCTCTCTCTCTCTTTCTTACTCTCTCTCTTTCTCTCTCTCTCTCTCTTTTTCTCACTCTCTCTCTCATAAACACACATACACAGGGCCCAAAATGTGTCCACAGCCTCTCACTGCTGTGTGTGTGTGCATGAAAATTGCTCATCACAGCAGAATGCTGATCGTTAATTGCTTCAATTAATTTAATCAGGACCATTTTCCATTGTATCCCAAGGACAGAGAGCCTCTCAGTATTGACCCCCTGCGTGTGTGCTTTTTGTAGTGGGCATGTTCAGTGTGTGTTCAGAGTGTGTGCTTCAAATGGGCAATGAACCTGTTTTTGAATGTGTGTGTGTTTGGGGTGGTATGTAGTTTGAGATAATAATCTCGTTTGTACTGAGGTATAATGTCATAATTAGCTGACATTGATCAGCTACAATAACAGGTTTATCACTCATAACTCTGTATAAGGGGTAACTAAGAAGTATGTATAATTATCTATAACTACTATAACTCCTTACGACAGGTCCATAACTTCCCTAACACTTTATAACTGGACAACAACTCTCAAAACTTCATGTAATTGGCACTAACAATACTCTGTATAAACTCTGCATAATTGGTCTATAACTCTGTACAACTGGTCTATTACTCATATAACTCTGTATACTTTGTTCATTATAACACTCTGTCATTTATCTATAACTCTTATAACGCTGTATATTTGGTCTACAATACTTAACACTCTATAAAAACTTAATGATTAGCACTCAATCATTTATTTACAACTCTTAAAACTTTTTTGACTGTATAACTGGTATACAATTTTTATAACTTTGTATAATTGTTCTATTATGTATGTAACTGTATAATTGGTATTATAACTGGTATTATAATTGTACAATCTCTATAATTCACTCTATAATTCATCTATATGTAAACACGCTATAAATCATCTATAATTTCTCAACTTCTGTATAATTGATCTAAATCTGTCTTGTTTATGATGCATGCAGTGGTTCAGTGGTCCAGATGTACCAGTGATGCTCATGATATACTCAGAGCTCAGATATACTCTTGCTGAACCATAATGCAGATATGCAGATGTTTGTGTCTGCATATGCAATTGTGTGTCCATGTTTATTATTATTTACAGGCATTGTTTTTGTCAAGCCCTCACTGTCTGACTGCCACTCAGAACTCGCTTCATTAGCTTCACACTTGTCCTGTATACGCCCTTCAGACACACACGCACAGATCACAGGCCCTGGTAGTCTCTTTTTCTGTGTCTCTCTCTGTCTCTGTCTCTCTCTGTCTCTGTCTCTCTTTTTCTCTCTCTTTCTCTCTCTCTCAGCCTCTCTCTCTTGCCCCCTGCCAGGCCTGTTCCAAGTCAAACATGCTGTTAAGTCCCCGGAAACCTTTTCAACCTTTTCAAAATGCACCATCTTTCAGCTGCTCAGGCAGGCACTGCTGTGAAATCGCAATCAGCGCTGACATACTCTCTCTTCTTCTCCCTCCCTTCCTCCCTCTCTCCCTGCCTCCCTCTCTCCCTCCCTCTCTCCAAAAAAGAGGCATATATTACAGGATGCTGCCTATGTGGAGTTGAGGAGGCCAAATATAGCACCTTTTGCAGCTCAGGGAGGGATCAGCCCGCTCTGCCTTCTAACCCTGCTGATGGCAGGAGCCTGCCTGGGTGATCCACGTTCTATTCTACGACATTTTTAGATCCCACCAGGGCTGGCTTGCTACGCCCTAGATCCACAGGAGTTGTTTGAGTGTTAATAAGTAGTCTGGGGAAGTCAAGCCTGGACTACAGGGTGAAATGGCAGGGTCTGAAGAGCAAAAGCCAAGGATTAAAGGTTTAGGTAACATAGAGGCCTCCAACTGTGAGCTCTCAGGGAATCAGGCTTACAATGATTGGGTGGGATTTGATGGCATCTAGTTTGTAAGAAGAACCACTCCAAGAACAACTCTATATGGTTACTGGCACGCACCATGTTGGAAAGTGCGTTCCTGCTTTGTAATGATGCAATCTTAGAAATAAGGTTTCCTCATCGATTCCACTTCTGATTTATGATTCCTGAAAATGCCTTTGCTAAAAGAAACTGCTTCACACATGTCATTTGCAAATATGGTTCTTTGATGGACGTTTCAGTTAAAGATTTTTAAGGCCAGTGGTTCTCAACTACATGACATAGGAACCCCCTAAATTCAATCATTCACCACCCCAACACACCTGATCAAGCTCATCATGTTCTTATAAAGCACTATATATATTGGATTAGGTGTGCTGAGGCTGGGAATACTGGGAATCTGAGAATCACTGCCTTAAGAAACCAAAAGTTGTTCTTTTATGCTGTCCAATTATTTGTGATGGACTAATGACTAAAAAAAGCATTTGAGCTTTAATTCGAGGTATTTAAATCCAATTCAAGTAAATATTTTATGAATGACAAAAATATTCTCTTAGTATTTCTCTTACAAGTAAGCAGATAAAAGCAATCATTAGGCTGAACAGTCAAAAGCTTATGCGTCTGAGAGATAGCAAAAACATGACATGTTGCCAAATTAATTTTTTGGTATGTTTCTAGGAAGAACGAACGCACTCAGAAACACAAAAAGGCCCGGAAAACACCAGCTGAACCACAGGAGAATAACTTAAAGATCAGATCTAAAAATGTCAAGCCTCAAAAAACAAGAAGGAAACAAAAACATACCATACCATCTGTCAAACATGGTGGAGGTAGTGTTACAGCATGTACATGTATAGCTGCTAGCTGATCTGGTTCCCTTATAGTTATTGATTATGTAATTGCTTACAAAAGTCTAAAAGTGTATATGGCTGTTCAGATCCAGCCACATGCTTCAAAACGTATTGGATGGTTAGGAGATTTAAAAGTAAGAGATTTAAAAGGTAATGTAGGGGATGCTTCTGCATGTTCAGCTTCTACAATGCCAAAGTCAATTATCTGACCTCGGTTCAACTGAGCATGTAATTTATTTACTGAAGGTAAACCTGAAGCTAAAATGCTCGTAATTCCTACACTGTTCAGCTGATTTGGGTTCTAATACCCTTAACTGCTGAATGCTGGAAAGGCTGATATTTGAAAATAAGACACGTAGATGTATGGCTCTGTACCAGTGATCCCAAAATTCAGTACAAGATTTATGATTCAAGCTTTGCTGACCTCAGATCTAGATCTCACATTAGATATATCATGTGCTCTCAGAATGATTCCACTTTGTAGAAGAAAGTATAAATTCCTAACAACTGTTACAGCATAAAACTACACATAAAAAGGTTTGCTTTTCAAACTATCTGTTGGTCTTATGATCATGAAATGTGTATGCAGTATAAAGGGCAACTTGTGCTTTTAAACTATTATTTAGACAGCAATGTTATGATCTTGAACAAAACCCTCAGTTCACAGCATGCAGGGTAAAGCTCAAGTCTCCAGAGGATCTTTCATGACCTTCCTTCAAAAACAACTTCTGTCTGGTTGAGGATTTTCAGTGTGCTTTAAAGTGCGGAGCAGATATTAACAGCTACACATCTGAGTGCCACAGGCCTTCGACTACAATCAGCAGCACAGCAGTGAGAAATCAGACGTTTCTCTGAGTCTGCTTTGCTTTGAGCACTCCCAGAGCTTGGCTGCAGGTAAACATGATTCAGGACACAGGCAGTGGTGTGAACAGGGCCACTGCTGAACAGTGACCTGATTTTGGATTTGTAATGGGGCCAGGACCCCAAATGCTGCCCAGTCCAACACTTCCTAGCCCAAGGATTTACAGAATGCCTTGAGCTAAACCAAAAGGGGAAAATCTTTCTTCTGTTAAAAAGATCATATCATGCCTCAGTCCAAACACACACACACACACACACACACACACACACACACACACACACACACACACACACAGTCTATATATGGACATTAGGCTGCAAAAATAGCCTGTTTTTCCAATGTCACACTCTGTATGCCTATGAAACCTCAAGTAGTTTAGTGCTGCCCGTTCACATTTAAGTTGTAAGGAGTGATTTAGGCTGCAAAGAGGCACAGTGCAGAGCAGGGAACAAGAACAGAGGTCGCTTATATATCATCGCTGTCAAAGCAGAAATCTTTAAATCTGTTTTGTTGTCATCTTTCATTTTTGAAAGTACCAGCTGCACTTTTCATTTCCTGAACATTTCATCATAAATGGACCAATAAAAATGTATATGATTATTTTAATATCATTTCATATATACCTTTATATCAACTTACAGTAAAAGTGAATAGAGATTTGAGCTTCTCCTGTAATGTTACTATTTTACCAACAGTAACAAAAGTCTTATGGTGCTTTTCCACAGCATGGTATGGCCCAAGTCGCCTCTACTTGCCTTTAGCTTTGTAACTTTTGGGTAAATACAAGCTATAATTATTTTCCCAGTATATTGCACATTTGTTAACACTAGAATTACTTATTTTTACTCATTAAGAACTATAAAATAAGTATGTACATTTACATGTACATTTTAGGTTAGTACAACTGGTTGCCAAAATGTACTATTTCTGAGTTATTGCCTCTATAATTATTCCTTTATTACTTAGTAACAACTAGCAAATCCATATTTATTATGGACAAGCTGGCTGGACCAGGAAACAAAGACACCCCTTACATGTTGATAGTTATTTAGTTTTATTTCTCTTACGACGAATCAGGTTCTTAAAAGGTTATGACATTTCGTAGGGGAACACTTTAACCACTATTCTTTTTAATACAGTTCCAAGGAGCAAAAAGACATTTAAAAACAAGGGGTATAGGTAAAAATAAGAAATAGGATTGGACCTTTGACTGCCAGAATTCATGCTTGTTTCAACAAACCGAGCTAACAGAATTGTCACAACAGGGCTGGCTTCAATTCAACCAAACCTGCCAAGTGTGAATACACCCTAAAATAGAAGAATAATATAGAATAGGGACCCACTGGGAAATTATATTTACTGAGTGCAACTGAAAAGCGCTGTTTACATGACTTCAGGTTTGAGATTATTGTTCATTTTTCTTGTAATACCAAAGAAGTTATCCAGAGTTAATCTTCCAGACAAAACAACCAATTAAAACAACAAAGAAGTCACACCGTTTTCCTGTTCGGGCAGCCGGTTATCACATGTGAAGCCACATATGGCCGGAAAGAAGCAATAATTAGAAAGTTCAGGCAGGGAGCCAGGTCTTGTCAGTGTAAAGACCTTAATGGAATAACTGGAAATAAAATTGGCAATCAGGGGAGTCCTTCTGTTGACAGGAAGAGCCCAGTAGGACGGAGTGCCTAATGAGGTTAGCTCACGAGAAAGAAGTGGTGGGACACAAGAGGAGCAACCTGTGGTGTGAAATAATCTAAAGCCTATTCTGTTTGGCCTCAGTGAGGAAAAAGTGCTTATGCTCATGTAATCGAATGTGCGTATGCTGGAGGACCATTCTTCTGGAAAAGAGATTATTTCAATAGAACCTCATGATTAGGTTCAAATGACCAGCACTAAATAACATCTAACACCATCCAGTTGAATTAGGAGATCTGATTCAAATTGAATTTAAAAGTAATAATTAATTTGAACGATCCGAAGAAATCAGAACTTTATGGAGAAAGAGACCACATCAATAAGCCAGATAAGCAGAGATTCAACAAGCCAATTAACCAACATGTCCATAATAATTAGCAATAAGGCACCACCACTCCTACGCCAAGAACAATTTAATCAAGACTGCACTGATTGGGTGGGTTTCATTTTAATTAATCCATTAAAGGCAATCGATAGGAGTGAATAACCATAAAGAAAAGAAAATGCAGATTGGAGAAAAAAGGGAAGGGTAAAATTAGAGGTGGAGGGGGTTAGTTGGCCGCGGTATGTATTGGGTTTATCAGATTCATTAGCAGCTAATTTACTGGAGGTTTTTCAAAGTCTTGCCATTATGGCTGACCTCAAAGAAATGGTCAGAGGACAGACGGTGTGTGAGAGAGAATGTGAGCGAGAAAGAGAGATTTTGGCTTTCCATCAAACCACTTAGAGGTCAAAATGAGAGATGAGGCCATTTAAAGCTTTTCACCATCCATCCAGCCCTGCTTCTCCTCTTCAGTCTTGTTGGTTTTCATTCATTTTGTCGCTTTCTTTCCACTGTCTTCCTCCCCCTGTATCTAACACTGGGTCAAACATTCAATGCTATAAACGCTACAACATGATAAACAATGTAATATTGAACTGTTGATACTTTCACTTCTGTATTTAGAGGCTAAAACAGACAGAGGTTAGCCACTGGGCTAACAAACCTGTGTGTGCTAATTTGACCCCAAAGGGCAGTAAATGTAAAGATTTCTATTTAGCAACATATGAGGAGTTCCAAAAAGTGTTTTAGACCACTGTCAGCGGCGTGATATACATTCTTGGAAATGCACTTTACACATACCATAAATAATATAATATACATGATAGAATATATTATGATAAATACCACCCGCATAAGAAAAAATAAAAGTGCTTTTCCATTATATATCAGCTCTTTTCAAAAACTTTAATAAAGTCTAAATACAGTGTTTTGTTCATATGTGGCATTAAGCTCCAAGATTAACAATAAAGGTATGGTATAACAGTGTGATGAATGAATGTGATGAGGCTATAATGTCTTTGTCTGATCAATAATCTGCCCTTAAGAACATGAAAGAGGTTGTGTTTAAATTGCTTTATTGAACTTAATTTAAAAAGAGATTGAATTTAAATATACAAGCTGGTAATAAGCTCTCACTGAAATATGTTTTTGTTCAGTTCAGTAAATGCAGGTACATAGGCACAAAGTGAGAAAGCACAAAGTATACATTTGTTCCTAAGAACTCTATCCTGTTGGTAAATATTCTCTTAATGAAAATGAGATATTAAATATTAAAATATGTAGTAATTCAGCATATTTTGTTTAATCCTATTTGTTACTACCCAACACTAATTGGGAGTAAATATTTTACGTTTCATTTTGAAAATTGTGACTACAAGCACACATTCATGAGCTCCTGCTGGTGTAGGTTTGTGGCTGTTTCTTCTCTTTAAATGGGTGCGTTTAAATGCACATAACAATCCGGTAACTAAAGAAAATTATATTTTGTCAGCAATTTATGTTTATGCTTACATGCATTTGAATAATCATGTAATGGGAAAACTACAGGCCTACATAGGTAAGGCAATAATCAGACTTCTGCTTTGTAACTAGTCAGTAAACTTACAGAATCCAGCGTGATATACAGGCAGATAAGACTCTTTTAACAAGATAGTTTAGTGGAAAGGATGATTATGATGCATCCATTAGAAGATGAAGAATATTTAAATTCAGGACATGACTGAAGTGCCCTTGAGCAAGGCGCCTAACTCCCAGCTTCTCACTGGGCGCTGTGGATAGGGCTGCCCCCGGCTCTGGGCCTGTGTATGCACTGCCCCGTAGAATGTCTATTCGCTTGTGTGTGTGTGTGTGTAAGTGTATGTTTCACTGCACAGATAGGTTAAATGTGAAGGTCAGATTCCTCTGTGTGTGAAAGCGCAGTGGTGAATAAGTGTGCTTTTCTTCTTCATTTCATCGAGCATGTAGTTGGTTTCAGCTTTGATACAAAATGAACTGCTTTACACATTAAAAAAATGTTAGAAGTGTTTTCCACGGTTACATCAAAGAAGCTTTGTAATTCAGCCATAGATGTCTTTGGAAAACCATGAAGTGTTATGCTTTCATATTTGTACAACATATTTTAACCGTTTGGTCACAGTTGTGCAAAAGATTCTTAAAAATGTCCTCGAACAGTATACTATATTCTGGGGAAACATAATCTAATGGATTGTTAATGCCCTGTAATATTCCCTTGTCTTTACAGTAAAATGGAATAAAATGCACATATTGATATGTACATATTATTTAATGTTGTTTAGTGTTACATACATTTTTCCACATTAGTCATTTTTACAGGAGTTGTTGCCTTTATACTCGTCAATCCTATATCATATACTTTATACTCATCAATCATATATCATATACTTTATACTCGTCAATCATATATTATATATTTTATACTCGTTAATCATATATCATATACTTTATACTCGTTAATCATATATCATATACTTTATACTCATCAATCATATATCATATACTTTATACTCGTCAATCATATATCATATACTTTATACTCGTTAATCATATATCATATACTTTATACTCATCAATCCTATATCATATACTTTATACTCATCAATCATATATCATATACCTTGTACTCGTCAATCATATATCATATACTTTATACTCGTTAATCATATATCATATACTCTATACTCGTCAATCCTATATCATATACTTTATACTCGTCAATCCTATTTCATATACTTAATACTCGTTAATCATATATCATATACTTTATACTCGTCAATCATATATCATATACTTTATACTCGTCAATCAAATATCATATACTTTAAACTCGTTAATCATATATCATATACTTTATACTTGTCAATCATATATCATATACTTTATACTCGTCAATCATATATCATATACTTTAAACTCGTCAATCATATATCATATACTTTATACTCGTCAATCCTATATCATATACTTTAAACTCGTTTGCATTACAAAACACTGAGCTGGTTCTCACTGCTATTCTGATGGGAGTCATTGATGCATATACAGTAGGTTGTGAATTGTATTTGTATTGTTATCTGGTGTCGACTACAGGAGCATGGGTTCCCTTTTTTGAGTCTGGCACATCTCAAGGTTTCTTCCTCTTGATCTGAGGGAGTTTTTCTGCGCCACTGTTGCCCCTGGCTTGCTCACTGGGGCCTTGAACACAAACCACATAGATGTGTACACCAATTTAGTGTGTAACACATGGACAGGATGCATTGAATCTGGTATTGGGCCCATCTTCTACAATTCACATCAGCATCTATGGCTCTGGAGGGCACGCTAGGCTCATGCACTGATCTTGGATCAGGCCCTCTCTTCACTGTCAGCTAAACTGTCCTCCCCCTGCTGGGTTGTGACAGGTCCAGGCCTGGCCAGTCAGCCCCAGCACCTGCTCTTCTTTGTGTGTGAGGTTTAGAAATGTAAGCAGCACTCTACAAGCTTTCACACTGCACCTTGGAGAGCAAAGTGCTTTAGCCTGTGTATGGAACAACATGGAGGAGTCAAACACTTGTTTTTTCCCAAGTCGACAGTTGCTGGCGTTAACATTTCATGTCGGAAGCCTGCTGAAGTGTGTTGTTTTTGTTTACTTTAGGGTTATGATTTTGTGTACAAATACAATACTGGAAAGTGAGTCACAGTCGTGCTTTGTAGACTCTCCAGGGAGTGAACGATTCACAGACAAAGCCAAATAACACATGTCTCTCTTTCCCCAAGAGTAAGGCAGTTCTCTAACGCTGCACTATCATTTCAGAAGGGAAAAAAGAACAAAGGAGTCAAACAGCGAACAAACTGTATTCGCCATCAGTCAAGATTTACGATCCGTTAGGGGGCATGAGGCCTTTCAGAGCTATTGACCATGCCCACCTCCCTGCTGACTCCACAAGGCAAACCCAATGGGCCGTGAAGATGGCCAACGTCCATTAGAGTGGCTGATGGGGAACTGAGTCCAAGCATAACCACGGGGCTCAATATTAAAGCATTCCAATCAAGGGTGCTAATGTTGAGCGAAGAGGCAAAAGGCCTTTATTTAATAGAGCTCAGACATTACAACTGAAGGTAACTGTCGGCTAAATGAATAAACATGCAGTAACCGAAAAGCCTACACGAAGGCTAATTTATCACGCCTCCTTCAGAAACTGCCATCAGCCTGGAAGTCAGGTCTACTTAGTAAGGCAGGAAATCATATTTCATAATTAGCTAATTGCCCACTTAGCAGGCAATGATGATGGTGGATGACAGTTCTGTGTTAGTGCAGCACCGATGCATGTTAAATAGAAGCAGTAGCTCAGTGGTTACAGTTCTGGGGTGGAGAGCACAGGGGATCTAAATGGAACTGAGTGGGTTCAAGGGTCATGGTTCTCACTCTCAGCGGTAATGAATCTTTACTCGAAGAGCTTTAATGCAGAACACAATAGGTTGTTGTGTGTGAGTGTGTGTGTGTGTGTGTGTGTATCTTTTTATAAATTTCCAGAACACAAAGCAATACAATAATGTGATATCAGGATGTACTTTACTTTAGAAGTATGATGTTTCTGAGCTCTGCTCACAACTAGCTAGAACTGTCACTACTGAAACAGTCTCTACCAAAAATTGTGTTCCTCCAACACGAGTTATTAAATTTCACACCCTCAGATTCAAATCATTATCATATATACGTATCAGTTAAGCAGAATCAAACCAGTCCTGTGGCAAGCAAACCTGCTATCATGCTAGCAGAACTAATGGCGACCAGCTTCTAATGTGTCCTATTTAACAGCACTATTTAACATAGCCTCGCCGGCCAAGGCAAGTATCTCCATAATCGTAACTTTACAAGGGAGAAAAAAACAGTCTTTACCTTCAATGTAAGTTAATGGAACCAGAATGTTTTCCAAGCGATTTTGAAGCATTTCCATTAGTCCATTGATCATGAAATTCTCACATATCGTTAACGACAAATAATGTTCAAATGATGTAAACCATGAAACAGGCACAAAAGTGATGCTTTAAGTCACCTACCCCACCTGTGAGTAAGACCATATACTATGACAGTATTTTCATGATATGAAGAAGTGGGTACTGCTCAAATGAGAGCGGATCATTACAGCATGTTATTTACTTTCCATTACCATCACCAAAACACAGAGAGTATCTCTCAGAAAAACTCTGTGTTCTATCCCTCGGCTAATCTACAGAGAATCTACTCTGATCTGGTGGCTCTGTTGTTTTTTTCTTCAAAAATATATATATATATATGCACTTATATTGAGCTGAGTAGGCTCTTTTAAGTGTATCCACTCATGAGTGAAAGCACTAAGCGCCTAGCTACCTACGTCAAGCACGTACAGTGAGCGAGATGGAGAGAGAGTGAACTGAAAGAAGACAGAAAAAGACAGACAAGGGCAAGAACACACAACAGATGAATAAATGAACTAAGGTGAATGATGACAAGAACAGTGAAAAAAACAAGCAACACAAAAAATACAATAAATGAAAGAAAACACTGACAATACAAAAGTAAAAAGCAAAGAGATTCAGATAAAGACATGAAATGAAGTCAGATAAAAAAAGACAGAAAGGCAGAGTTGCCCGTGTGTAATCTGTGTTTATGTTGTCTTTGAGCTCCTGTGGTTTTCCCCACAAGTGCAGACCTGAAGTCAGTGATTTTGTCTCTCCAGGACTGACTAAGCCTTATTAATCTGAACACCCACTGATCAGAAAACAGTGAATAAAGTCAACTCGGACAGTCTGACCTTCAGTAGTTCCCTGATCCTGAGCGTGTTTGGACAGGAAAAGAGAGCGGTGGCCCAGATGACCCGGCACTAACAAACAAGCAGGTGGCAGCGCAGTGGGGGAGAGACAGAGAAAAAGTGTGTGTGCAGGTGTGTGCCCTTCTTACTGAATACAACAGGTATTTGTAGGGACAGGAATAGCTGGGGATGAGCTATATAACAGTATGATGGCTTTATTACAATATCATCAGTGCTTCAAGAACAGCAACAAAAATTAACAACATATTTTGTTTAAAAAATGTATATACTGCGTTACCCCCATCACCCTGTTCTTCAGTGGTCAGGACCCCCACAGGACCACCACAGGGCAGGCATTATTTAGGTGGTGGATCATTTTCAGCACTGAGGTAACACTGACATGGTGGTGGTGTGTTAGTATGTGTTGTGCAGGTATGAGTGGATCAGACACAGCAGTGTCACTTCTGGACTGAGTATGGTCCACCAACCAAAACTATGCAACCATCAGTGTCCTGTGAGTAGCATCTTGTGACCACTAATGAAAGCTGACTTTACATTTACAAGGTGGACAAAAACATTAGAAATGTCTAATAGAGTGTGTGGACACAGTGTTCAGACACTGCTGTGTCTGATCCACTCATACCAGCACAACAGACACTAACACGTCACCACCACGTCAGTGTCACTGCAGTGCTGAGAATGACCCACTACACAAATAACCAGGGAGGTAACAAAGTATATAGAGAAACAGAGTCTGTATATGTAGAACTGTAGTGCTCCTATAAGGTTAGTGAAGCATATAAGCATATGATTGTTGCAATGGTGTCAAAAGTATTCACATTTATTACTCATGGAAAAGTACAGATTCTATGGGTAAATAATACTTCTGTAGAAGTTGAAGTATCAACTCCAGTGTTTTACTCAAGTAAGAGTGTAAAAGTACTGTTTTTAGGACTACTTAAAGTATAAACGTAAAAGTACTGTAATAAAAAAAATGACAGTAAGGACAAAAGCCACCACAGGGGTCTATAGTGCTCTAGCCCAACAAGCTTCTAAAAGCCATAATGACTATAATGTTATATTAAACCGTTAATGTTGAAAGATTTGGGATGCGCTAGGCTTCCTGTTTCAGCTGCATATAAACCCATTGAAAAGGAACGTAGTTTAGTACAATACAAATATGTTAAAGAACTGTATATGTGTACTACTGAGCATTAACATGTGTTTCCTGGAGCGGAAGATATGATGACTAGTTGCCTATAAGTATTGTAATGGTGCAAAAACTCAAACTTCTAAGGCATGTTATCACAAACGTTTAATGGAATGTGAATGTACATGAATGAAAACAAGCTGAAATGAAATAGGAGTAACAGGGCTATTTTTAAAATGTAGGGAGTAGAAGTAAAAAAAATGGTGAAAAGAAATTTACTCCAGTAAAGTATAAATAACCAAAAATTCTACTTAAGTAAGTAATGAAGTATTTGTACTTTGTTACCTGACACCTCTGGATTGTTGTGAAGTATTGATACAAGGAGGTGGAATTTAAGTTATGGCTGTGCATTACCATATTGCCCACTCTTACTAAAAGCTGCCATTAGAAAGTACAGATACCCAAATATATCCATAATAACTAACCCTCAGTGCAAGTTTTCAAAAAATATAAGAGCGCCATCAAGCTTTTTGTCTGGAGAGGATGCTAACTGCTAACTGCCACTACAGTGTCTTAAACTGTCACACAGCAAAAAAAGAATCTGTTTATATTAACCTGAAAGAGAAACAACTGAAGGGCTGTCTGCTATAGACACAAATTAAAATGCAGAAAATAGTGCACATGTAACTGTTACATAACTTGGATGGCCTATATCTTGCCCAAATATGTTAGCCAGTTGTTTCTGGGTCAAACATTGACCTTACAATTAATAAAGATTCTTGCATAGCAGCTGAAATCCATACATTCATCCACCTACATGATAACAAACTGCATCACTGCATTTGCATCATGTTTCTTAGAATTTACAGGCTTCCTGTGAGTGTTAACTAGATATCGACTTGCTAGCGAGTGGTTAACCTATTAGCATAGTTAGCACATAAACTGCTCCGCGACCTGACGCCCTTGCTACCGATAAGAGAACATTGATTAATTCTATTCTCAAGGATGCTGCCTGAGCCATCCAACAAGCCTGAACCCCAAGGCAATCGCATCTATTGATTAGTGCTTATTGTTCCAGCAAGCGCTTCCCTCTCTTTTACAAAGTGAAAGCGAGGTTTTGAGAAATAGGAGAAGGAGTCACATATGGATGGTGATATTGAGGGGTCGAACTGGAAAAAGAAATCTTATCAGATATCCCTTGTCTTTCACACTGCCCACTTGAGCACAGAATGAAGTTTGAGCATTTTGTAATTTTACAGGTATTCGACTTTTTCCAGTGTAAGATGCACATTTCTACACAAGCTCTCGCATTTGTCATACTGTGAGGGAAAGATGGAGAGAGAGAATGTGAAAGAGAGAAATCTCACTACATCAAAATCATGATTCTGATTTATCATTGAAAGATAAAGACAAAATGATTGAAATGGGTTGTGACTGAGTTGCTAAAAGTAAGTTAGATGATAAGCGTAAGTTTAGTTTCTAACCTGAATGAGAAATATAGGCTCTTAAACAGCTTGTGAGCAGTTCTTTTGCCAAAATAATCATATTAAAGATGACTCCCAGTCCTGCTAGTGGACCTGTTTTTGCTGTAGCATTGTTTTGATCATATTTTGCCCTTTAGCGTCAACAACAGTCTGTGACTGGTCCGTTTGGATGATAGTCGAATGACCCCTTTCTGTCATAGTAGTCGAAATAGGTGGTTCTTGACCACCTTGAGCAACCAGGCACTCTGCCTAAAACATTCTGTGTTATGTACAATATTCTCCAGGATTTATACCAAATAGGGCTGGGACGCTGCGTCAATGTAATCAACGTAATCGATAACGAAATTACCTCGACTTTGTGCCGATCCGTCACAAAGATGGCTGCGCTTACTAAAAGCACAGATTTATTGTTTTTAGTTACAAATAATTGCTTGCGTTATTATCTAAAGTTGTGGGACTATTTCACACAGAAACACAACAGTGTGGTGCTCTGTCAGCTCTGCACAGTGGAGATGATCACAACAGTACAACTGCTATACACGAGCACTTGAAGTGCAAACATCCCGTAGCGCTTCATCAACACAGCAGCAAGACAGCACCTGTTAACCTGTTTTTCTTATTTTAGCAGATTATTTTAAGATTATTAACACATGTAAGTTTCTTAATCGTCCAGTGTAGATACCTAGGGTGTTCTCTGTACTGCGGGAGCTTTAAAACACAAGTAGCTGGTTTTCAAATGTCTCCCTGCCAAAATATATAGTTCACTAACTGTCTGATTTCTTGTGCGTAAGGCGTGTAGACTACACACCATTTGTGCCTCTAAAAGTCCAGTCAGAGCTTAGACGTTCAGTCTTTTTAACCATTTATAGATCATATGCGTTTAAGGTACCCTTTAACACATTAAGTCTAGGATGGCCATGCGTTTTCCTCCTGCTTCTGATTTCCGAATCAATTAATCATTAGGTTTGGCCCTAATTCTAAATTACATTATATGTGGTATATAAGAATTAAGTTACATGTTCTAGATACTTGATGCTTCAGTCCATAAGAAATAGAGAAGGGATGAAGTTCTTTATGGGTTTAATGTGATGTGATTCCACAGTGTGAAACAGAGTGTTCCTGAATTTGAATCCTAGGCACTAAAACACATCACAGCTGTGCCCTTGAGCAAGGCATTTGACCCTTAGCTACTTCATACCCCTTACAATAGCCCTGCAAAAGAGCGAGGCTGTTTAGCCATGCAGCGCTAATTAAATAAAGGTTCAAAAGCTGGTATATAAGGGACAGAAATGAGATCAAGTGAAAGAGCAGGTGAACAAGGGCAGACAGAGGCTTAAAGCATCAACAGTTTTATAGCTTGCTGTTTTCTCTGATTAATTTGTGAGAGGAAAAGCAAAGGTTACATCTGTCCTGCGCCCTTCAAGCGACTGCACACTTCATTTCTCTCTCTCTTTCTCTCTCTCTCTCTCTCTCTCTCTCTCTCTCTCTTTTCTGTTTTCTCTAAAGGCAAAGGGCAGAGTATTGGATCCTATGTAAAATGAAATGACTCACTTAAACCGCTGGCTCATCAACCTACTGAAGTAAACATGTTCCACTGCAGCAGACAGGATTCACTAAATAGTCATATATAAAGACAAAGCCTAAACATGAAGCATTCACTAAATACATATACAAGCCTACAATAAAAAAAACCTTAACACTGAAGAATTTATAAAGAAAAATCAGGTCTATCCAACAGCAAGTTATTTACTACAGATCATTCACTTCCATCAAAACAGTCGCTGTGTACGAGCCAGTGCTTTCTCAGTGTCAGACAAAAGCAGAAAACATATATTAACAGAATATATGTCTGAAAGACTACATATTATTTATATTATATCAAATATTTTGTGTGTCCGCTCTTTGTCTTTATTACAGTTTCCATTCTTCTGAGAGACCTGCTTTCAGTCTTCTGAAATCACAAATATTTGTTAACCACTTCAAGTTCAATCTTAGGAGATGGTTACACTTTCTGCCTTTCTAATCCCAACAATCCAAAACACATTCAGTAATTTTGGGTCTGGACTCTGAGACGGTCAGTCCACCAACAGGTTCTTGTTTTGTTTTTTTTTTAATTTCCTGTTTTCATCAGCTTCTTGACCGCTGTGCGTTAGGAGTCTGCACAGGCCTAATTATTAATGCCCGCACCAGCCCAATGTAACCCTGTATCACGTCCACCTGCCACTGCAAACAAATACAGTGATTCTTGTTCATTTCTGCAGCAAAACCTAACACCAGTTTTACCTGCACTGGCCCGCTTCATCTGTACACCATGCACACCTGCCCCTACTTATTGTGGGCTGTGCAAGTGGCGCTTGTTCCTGTCCATTCCTGTGTTTGCTGTTATCTGCTCAGCTGGTGTTTTTAAACAAAACCATTTTGACTTTGACATCAAACGATAGATAGATGGATAGATAGATAGATAGATAGATAGATAGATAGATAGATAGATAGATAGATAGATAGATAGATAGATAGATAGATAGATAGATAGATAGAATACATCTACGGGTCACATGAAATTTAATTAAAGACTAAATAATAGTTGTGAAAAAAAACCTGTAAGAATTTGTGTGCAAGTTATTCACTGGATGTTATGAAGCTGTATGTGTTTTTCTTGTAAGTACTAACCTGTTTTTCTCTGCAGAACACTTGCAGCTCATTTTGATTCCCTGTTTACTTCCACAAGTAGGCAAAGATGTCCAAGTCCGCCCCACCCAACCAGCCAGCCATAATACCAGCCCACACCAGTCGGCCACCTGTTGGTTGTTTATCTGCAATGACCTCTACTACACATCTCTTCAGACCCATAGCACTGAGCTGTCCTCTCACAGTGGAGACAGATGGACAGAAACATCTGTGGATTTTCTCACATCTTAAGTAAGAGTGGAGCTTGATTTTCATCTCTCCAAGATAAAATCTTTAAGTAGTCGTTACCTAATGGTGACAGTTTTGGTGCTGCACCAGCTCTTGGGGCCCATGTTTTCTACATCTTAAACAGTTTTTGTTTGACATTCTTGCTTTCCCAAGCAGATTATTTTACATTTTATCTCCAGCAAAATGAACGACTGTAACTGTAATAACTGAATGGTGGCTCTCTGACATTTATATTTATGGCATTTGGCAGAGTTACAGTTCACATTTACACAGGAAGGGGAAGGTAGTGTTAGAAGTCTTGGCAAAGTACTTTTGTTGGTATAGCGTAGGCTGGCGTTTGGGGGGGGGGTGGGGGGGTGTCAAACCCCAGTTTACAGCATGGAGGGCAGCAGTGTTACCCACTACACTATACCAAACTGTACTGAATGAGAGTTTTACCAAAGAAACACTCAATAAGTGTTTATAAGATGATCTGAGTTGGATTCCCAGTCTGGGCTGTTCTGTGTGGACTTTGTATGTTCTCCCTGTGCTTAAGTGGATTTCCTGCAGGTACTCCGGTTTCCTCCCACAGTCCAAACACATGCAAGTTAGGTTGATCAGTCATTCTAAACTGCTTGTAGGTGTGAGTGTGTGTATGAGTGTGTGTTGGCCATGCGATGGATTGGCGACCTGTCCATGGTGTAACCTGCCTTTGCCCTATGACACTGGGATTGGCTCCACCCGCCCTGTGACTCTGACTAGTGGGATTAAGCGGAAGACAATGATGGATGGATGTTTATAAGATTGAAGAATTCACTATAAAGTTACCATTTCAGAATTACATGACTTTGAGATGACAGCAACTCAATTCTGGAACAGAGCTTAGCGCTAAAGCATTTAGTCATTTCTACATCATTATCTGAAAAGTGTCAAAATTTATCAGACACAGTTACAAACATGAGCAGCACTGAGCAGCTACTAATGAAGCTGTAATAATTTCACAGCTTTTCTTACTACTTAGTTTTTATGAAAGCAGATACTTTCAAGTGATAGGAATGACAGAATTAAATAAAGCTTTGTTCATCTGGTGTTTCTGAGGCAGAACTGAAGCTACCTGTTTTTTTCTGCGTCCACGTCTATTATCCTACTTAATCTTACAGCTTTGAATGACAACAGGCAACTCTGATCAGATCAAGTCTTCAGCTTTAACCGAATGTACAGTAAACATAATCAAATGTGGTGTTTGGTATTCTTGCCAGCGTATGGTTATAAACCAGTTTTAACCGGTCGGACAAGAAAAGGTATTGTTCCTCTTAGAAAGTGTCGAGATTGTTTCAGATGAATACACAGCAAATCTGTAGCCTTGTTTTAAGCTGTCAGTCAAAACTGAGAGCCTGTCTTGCAGATACAGCGGACTGTGTAATGTCATTAAAATGAATGCATGGGTATGTTTCTGGCTGTGTCGGTGAAATGAGATATGGCATGTAGCTGTTTATTTCCAATTATGTTCGCATCTGTAATGATGAACGCCTTTAGGCAAACATTGCAGAGCCTCCAGAAATGCACACACACACACACACACACAAACATATATACATTCCTCCAAAGACATGTGCACTGTACATGAGGACATTTTAAAACATACATTTATTGAAAAAGACAAGTCAGGAAAGCCCACATATACAAAGAACCATGCCCCTCTAAAGGGATACTGACCCCGGAACACAGATCTACTCAAACATCTTACAAAGCTGCACTGTGCTAATTCCTTAAACAGACACTCCTGCCGCTTGTTTCAGTTCTGATTTTAACAAGCCCTCGTTCACTCATCATTTCCCCTTTGGGGAATCCCCAACATCATCTTAAGGGCAGTTCCATTATTTTGTTAGCCAAAGAGAACAATGGTAGATGAGGGAGAACGAGTAAAGACCAGTGTTGATTTCAGCAGCAGAACTTGGCCAGACTTCCCTGCGTTTTCCTTTTCAAATGTGAACAATCTGTTTATAAGGGAGAGCAGTGTAATACTGTGTAATGCTTAACATTGCAACCCGAATAACCTTTGATATGCTAGTCTTCACTTGACTACTCCATGTGTTATACATCACTGCTGATCCAGGTTCACCACTTTACTCTGTGAGCTGGCTAATTAGCATGCTAAAGTCTACATGGCTAACAACCAAGGCAGTATGCCACAGCTCTGCATCAGGTTCATACCCAGACAAAGCAATTACTAACAAATATCATGCATATTATGCTCAATGATTCTGCACTGGAAATTTTTCATGGCCAGCCAATTAGCCGGAAGCTAACCTGTGTGTGCTCAAAATGCATTCTGTTTGAATAATCCTCTCCTCACCGCCTCTTTTATCCTTCTGCCGTCAGTGGCTACCTGTTTAACACAGGTGTGATGCACATCCGAGCAGTAAGTTAAAAGTGGGCTAGAGCTGGTGGGGCCTTAAATTTTCCCTCCACATGTTTAAACTTCGGGTTGTGAATCGTACTGACAAATCAGTTCATGTCCAATGTGTTCATGTTTATGTTCTTGTATTCCAACCCCACCATAATTTCCACCCAACAGTTAACTCTGTTTCTTTTAGATGTGGACAGGCTGTATACAGGCCTAATACAATCAAATATTAGATGTGAAATTGCATTAGAGCCGGAAGCTGTGTTTGTGCTGATAAGCACATCAATATGTTCACACACAAAAAAGCTATTCAGTTTTACTGTTTGAGAATGGAGTGGAAAAATATCCATTTATATTAAAAATCGCAATTTGAAACAGCCAAATGTTCAAGCTGCAAGAGCTGCAGTTTCTATTATTTCCTACATTACTCAATGTTGTCTTAAGTCTTAAGTGTGAAATTTGAATCCAGCAGCGCAAAGAACATGAACCGTCAGTCTGGCACATTCTGCATTCAGTGTTTAAGTCTGTAAGAACTAAGTCTGTACAAATGGATGTGCTGGTCTTCCTAGAGAAAAACAAAACTTGAAGTGTAATTTACAGAGATGTCTGCATTTACATCACAATTTGCAATACAGTCCAGTAAAAATGCAATTAGATATTTTTCCCAAATCTAACTGTGAATCAATAACTCCAATATATCATATTGCCATTATTTAACTACCGTTGTTATAAAGAAGCATGGAACGAGGACACTGCCTGGTTATCTGTCTCATACTTTAATGTAATGAGGTTTATTTTGAAACAATATGAATAGTAAGCAGGGCAGCACGGTGGTGTAGTGATTAGTACTGTCACCTCACAGCAAGGCGATCTGGGTTCGATTCCCGGTCTGGGCCGCTCTGTGTGGAGTTTGCATGTTCTCCCCGTGCTTAAGTGGGTTTCCTCCCACGTGTCCAAAAACTTGCAAGATAGGTTGATTGGTCACTCTAAACTGCCCGTAGGTGTGAATGTTGGCCATGCGATGGACTGGCGACCTGTCCATGGTGTACCCCGCCTTAACCCGATGACGCTGGGATTGGCTCCACCCCCCCCCCGTGACCCCAACTAGCAGGAATAAGCGTCAGATAATGGATGAATGGATAGTAAGCATACAATAATACAATGAATGAAAATGTGATGCAATCAGTTAGGTGGATGTTTTGGGATACACAGGACATTATTAACTGCTAATACAGACTTCAGAAGAATGTTTCTGTTCTTTTAGATTTTATTTTTCGTTCCTTACAAAATACCATTTGTTTCGCTCTTTTGTTTTCAATCTTTTCAGAGGTCTTGAGGTCTGCTCAAGGAAATTTCCACATTCCAGCTCTTTAGAGGGTAAAGGAAGGTCTTTACCAGTGCCCCCTTTGAAGACCCGAATTAAATCTAGGGAGGGAGTCTGCAAAACTGTGCCTATTCCTACCGTCGGCCCTCAGGCTCAACAATGAGTCATCCTGCTGCCGCGGGGTTACTGACCTTCTGCACACTGATCACTTCTGAGCTGTGCAGTGAATGCATTTTACTGGTTAATAGAGACTACAATGACCTTGATACTTTTAGCTACACTTGTAACGCTGCTATTATCTCAGGTAGACTCACTGTCTGTGACTCTTAAGAAGATATAAATTATAACTCCTCTATGTTTGCTGCTGGAGTGTTTGTTTACTGTTAACATTAGCATCGTATAAGACATCATATGACCCTCATCCAAACTCCACTTACTTTCACAGGTGCTATTATTATACACACAGACATAGGTTCTCAATCAGGTTATGGATAGTTCTTGTTCGGATAAACACAGGGTAGTGTCCTTTGGCTGTTCGGATTTTATGTGGCCTTTAGGCAGCCCCTCCTAGTAATGGCAGGAAGGATTCTAAAGCTTTAACAATAATACTTTATAACTACTAATGCTTTATAATACTTGATGTAAGCCTTTGTAACTACATATATTTCATAATCACAGACAAAAAGTGTTATAACCCCTTCATAGCACAAATTGACATAACATAATTCAGAATACTCTGCAAAGATGGAGGGGCAGAGATAAACAGCCCGTCTACAGGCTTCTTGAAAATACAGCTGCCATAACAATAAAAGTAGTTAGACAGAATGAAAACTTTTTAATAAATGTTGACTTGCTTACTCACCTATAAACACCAAAATCTGGTACATATACAGTTTTACATCCAATTCATATAGAATTGTATACAAAGCGGCATATCTGGCCCAAGGTTTTGTTGATTTTCTACTTAAAAATAAGTTACAATTACTTGTAAATCTATAAAATTATAGCACATTTTATTTACGGTTTTATTTTTCCAATATGCTCATGCAAATAAATGTGTGATAGAATTATGATACAATTATAAATACTAATTAATTTATGGATTACTGGGTAGAGGATGTCATATAAAAAATAAAAAAACATAACAACAAAGAAAAAGCATATTTACTTTGATTGTAAGTCAATGTATGTAGACCTCTTTTCCAAATAATTTGGGTCATTTTTCTTTTGGTCCATTCTTCATGAAATGTACACACAGTTGAAAGGACAGCAGGTGTTTAGTGAAAAACCACTAAAATTAAGATTTTGGAGTTTTTGTTGTGACAGCCAGTACAATTCAGTGCAGTCAGGAGTAATGAAGTTAACGATGTAAACAGGAAAAGGAAATTAGGTTGCAGTCATTACACACATCCATACATGCACACACGCAAATGAGCACAGGCATACACGCCCATGCACATACGCATACACCCCCTACATCTGTTTCACACTAGCACACCATAGATGACTTTACATAACCCAAGACAACATGAAGATCAGAGCTGGTGTTCCTGACGGCCTGTGAGGGGGGTTTCATATACATTTCTCAGGAAAACCTAATTAACCACGCTGAATTATTTAAGAGCTTTGCTGCTAATTAACAACTGTATCAACACAACTTCCGAGCAGCAGAGCGAAGCAGCAAGCGGAAAAAGACAGAAATAAAGGCAATTTGTGTTGCCTTAAATTATGCACTCAAAAACGATAAGAGCGCAGACAGAGGGGAAGTAAATGGAGCAGTGTGTGTGGAACCCTTTGGGCTTGTGTATGCAAGCATGCGTGAGGGCGTATGTGTGTGTATGTATACAACACCTCTACACAAACATTCTTTTCTGAGACACACTCGGCCAAATACTAGCACATTAGACTTTTGTTAGATGGCAAAAATGTATTTGATGCTACAGAAAACAAAAAGGAGACAACAGCAGAAAGAGAGTGAGTAAGAAAAAGAGAAGAATTAGAGTCAGATGAGGTTGGAGAGAACAAAACAAAGTTCAGATAGGCGGTTAGCTTAGTTTTTTGTGTGGGGAAGTGACCTCGAAACTGAAGACCTTTATGTGTGTGCGTAAGCAAGTATGACTGAATGCTGAGTACAACTAAAACAAGTATATGTGGCCTCTAAATACAGGCTGTCATGTAAGTATGACCCCGGCTATATTTAGCTCAACAGTGTAAAATGTAAACCCAAAGGATTCTCGAGGCAATGTCTTTCAACAAATGGATTAATTAAGCGTGCAGAACAAAAACAGAAAGAAAACACTTTACCTGACGGGTCCCTATATCCATTTTAGATTTAAAAACAGAAAACAGAGGGGACAGCATTATCGCAAATAACGCCATGGCTGTGATTCGGTCACAGGCATGACTCAAAAGCAAGTGCTATAGATCTTCACAGCCTTAAAAATATTTATGATAACACATATCCTTAAGTGCTCTATTGTTTTTATACAATAGTTGTGCTAAATGAATAAAGCAAAGACTGCGAGAGCCATAAAACTAACATTATATCAGATTATCTTCAATATTTGCAGATTAAGTCAAATGTTCTATTCAGCCTGTAAAGCATTTCAAAGCCCAGCTTGTTTCCTGAATTGTATTCAGTGTTAATTCCTGATTAATTCCGGTTTGTGTCATTCTGTCACAGCTGCTGAGCAAAAACCTTGTTTATAAGCAACCACAGGTTTAGAATTAGATGTTGTCCTGCTGCATCAAACACGCTGCAGGTCAAATAATATCATAATATAAATTGGAAATTTATTATGGAACTAATAAAAGACAAAAACAAAACTTAGCTAAAGACAAAACTTAGTACAGATTAACTGTAGGTCATCACATTGCTACCGGTGCTTTAGAGAATAAACTGTTATTATAAATAACACAAGCTGCTATCCGAAATCACCACACGGATAGCTTTTCAACCAATTAGACTGTGTTAGATTGGAATTATCTCTTGTATAACAGTTCTATAAATTCTGACCTTAAAGTGACGTATGAAAAAATAGAACTGACCAGTTTTGCTCAGTTTTGTTCATAGTAGTAAAACTTGCTGACCCATATTTCATTATAGAAGTCAAGAGTCACAAAGTCACTCACAAATGCAGCATTTTTACTTGCTGTTCGAAACCATCAGCAAACCTACACACCCTCAAGTTTTTCTTGTTAATGATTTTAAAATAGAGTGATTAAAATACTCCAGTGTATTACTGCTGTGGAAGACGACACAAAGCTTGTGTGCTTTATTAAAGGGTGTATCAGTCACAGCCACGCCGTACAAATAAGCAAGCCTTCAGGCTGGCGGCTAGCTCTAGCATAGGTCTGCACTCTTTCACATCTAAGCCTTAACTGACTAGCTCTTCCTGTAGTACAATCACAAGAACAAAGTGGCTAGACTGCTTGGCTTGTCAATAAGTATCCTTATCAAAAAACAAAAAAGAGAATACATGACATATGATTAATAACCCAAAACTAACATGCTTAGCTTCAATGTACCCTTGCATGAACATGTAGCTCTGGAAAAAAGTATTTTAAAAAATACATTTTAATTTTAGAACAGCAGGAAATATATCCATAACCATTTCATGGAATAATTTTCTGGTAGGGAGTTATTAAATACAACACATGCTTTAGATGTCTGGTTCATATCTGCACTTCTGTAAACAGTTCTGGTTCTACAACTGAGCCTTTCACATGAAGCTATTATGAATAACTTGGCTTGGTTTTAAGGATTCAATCATATAACAATTTGTTTTTGTAGTATTTCTGATTGTAAACTCTATTACTTGGGAGTGATGCTTCATAATGCATCATGAAACATACATTTCTGCTATTTTAGGATAGAAGATAATTAGAATGTTAGGAGGTTAATTAGGTTTATTAGGATAATTATGTTAATAAACAAGTAATTTTAATACAAAAATTCTAATATTACTCGCAACAATACCATTCATAAGCTTTCCATAGGTACTAAAGTTTCACTTCTTAAAAGTATTAGTCTCTACGTAGTCAGCCCTCAAATAAAGTGTTACCAATCCAACAACTGAGCCCTTGCACCAAACAACAGTGTATGTGACCTTTATTGCAATCAAATATTAAATACAGGGGTCACTGAACACCCTTGGAGGGGCTCAACTGGTAAACCGTTAATAGAATAAGTTAAAGGGCTGATAGCAGCTGCTTGTTACTGTGCAGTGTAGTGCAGTTATACACTGGCTCTGTAGAACTGACTCAGTAGAACTGGTCTAGATCTGTATTAATTAAGAAATGTGCAGCTGTTCAGTGTTCTGGAAGTGCTGGATACCCACAATGTATTTAGGAAAGCAAACTGTGACATCATTTATCACATGCTAATAGCAGGTTCTCTGATTTCTTCATGTCTTTATGAGCAAAGACAAAGAGCAAAAGCGAGAGGGAAAGAGAGAGAGAAAGAGAGAGGACAGAGAAAGCAACTTCCTCTTTGAAAGCTATAATTGGAGCTGCTGATTGTGGAGCTGCCGGTGATGTGATAGCAACACACAGCGTTAAACGCTGCCTTTGATCACGCTAACCCTTACGTTTGAAGCCGAGAATCTCCCATCTGACAATCACTCACAAACACATCCATACACCAGCGCGTGCGCGGACGTGAGTGTTTTTGACAAACAGACTGATGGGAATGCTCGAAAGACTATGGAGCACCTGCTGCTAGCACAGCTTGTCAATAAAGTCAATAAAGTATACAAAGTCAATAAAGGTGCGGCATGTGAGTTGGTTATGTCTGCATGGTGGTAAATCATCACCACAGAATTTACTGCATCACCCGCTTTCACTGTGTGTCTGTAGATCTTACTGGATGATTTAAAACTCCTGCTACAAAACTGATTATTTTGAAATTCTATAAAACGCTAATGCGCCAAACACACTCCGGGTGTTCCAGAAACATACAGACCGTGATTGCCCCAACACCTGTGCAATGTCTGCAGCTTACACGTCCTGCATTTCTCACATGCTATGGTTTCCAACAAGCCTGTGCCGTCTAATATTAATACAGACAGTAAAGGTGCCGTACAATAGAAAACTACATTTACATTGTCATAGTTAAATAAGTAGAGTTCAGTACATGGAACTGACATACCCTGAATCTCGAACAGTCTTTGATTTGATTTGCCTTCCAATACGAATTCTGCATTCGTTGGTAAAACAGGCTGATCAAAAATCTATACTAACAGTCCTAACTTCACGCACAATTACACCCCCAAAATTTATATATACAAGCTTAATCTCCAATCCAGAATAAACAGTGAAAACAAATCAAAAGCCAGAGTGGACTGTATGCATAGAAGTCTACTGCTCCAGGCCGTGAAGGGGATGTCCAAGAAACTATTAAGATATGATTTCAGGCAAAAATAGACAGATTGAGATCGAAACTATTGCTTCTGATAAAATATTGATTCTGATAAATAAGGTTTACCAAACACTATAGATATTAGACACTAAAGCCAACCAAAAGGTAGTCCAATAGTGTACGGACAGCAAGCCTGTGCCAGAGGATCTGAGTAAAGAGGGGGTATGCATGGTTAAACAAGTTCAGCAAGATGAGAAGGCCAATCAATGATTTGTGATATTAAGAAATCTGAAGTGAATATAAGCAGTTCAAAGAAATCAAAGAGAATGAAAAAGAACAGGAGAACTTGACACACTGATTTCTTTATATGAGTAAGCAAACAGGCGCTGCAGTTAACACCCAACGTATCACTTGGTAACACTGGTGAAAACAGTTTGTCTTATTTGTCATGATAAATATTGATTTATGAAGACTAGCTGAATGACTGTCGTTCACAAATGTTGTCAGATCTTGTGGAAAACCATGAAGCAGACAACTACAGTGACATGTTGAGTGACCTAGTGGTATTTTACAGAAATGTGGTGTGGACTCTCAGTCGGGTTTTTCCCCTGATAATTACGGTTCTGTCAGGAACGAACACGGTCAGTCCTAGTATGCTGGCTAACTACTGTTGGACCATCTCACGATAACCTCCAGTAGCAAAATACAGCACAAAACCCAAGAGTTTTCAGGTCAGTGCCTCTTTGGTCACTATAATGACTGGAGGTAATTTAACAAAAGTAAATGAACCTGGTAAAAATAATGCAAGCCAACTTTCAACTGTGTTTCATCAAGAAGTACTGCAGTTGCAAGATACAGCAATATAATACAATAAACTCAATACTACTTCTGTTCATGTCATGCAGCTTTCTCTACGAAGTAAAGTAACAGAATCTAGACGGTTTTTATTCCCTCTTCTAAACATGGAGGGAATATTTCTGAAAGCATCTTAAGCCCATTTTGAGCCAGTGAAGTGATGGCTGTCAGCTTTAGGCCCCAAGCCGCCGCTGCTTCAGATCAATTTTTAAAATCCCTCCGTGGCTTCCAATCATTAAATCTGGCTGGCTAAAAGGCGCTCAGAAGGCAGGGAGGCTTCATGGGCCTGGGAAGCTGAGGGAGCGTTCCTGCAGAGCTGTGGCAGCACTGTGGCAGTGTGTTCATGTGCAGTGTCACAGCGGTGCGGGCCCAGCCTCGCGCAGCACCAGCTTCACACAGCCGGGGTGACATTAGGAAGCAGCAGGAGGGCCGGTCTGTCTCCATCTCTTACATACTCACACATGCACACATACATACAGAGCATTTGCAAAGTGGCATCCAGCCAGCGGCCCTCCGCAGCACACAGGGTCTTCAGAGCTGAGATGGAGTTTTATTGCCACAGTCTGCTACTGTCAAATCAAACACACGCTCTGGGGAGGACGGGTGGAGTCTGCTTCTTATGTCATCTTTCTCTCTCTCTCTATCTCTCTCTCTCTTTCTCTTTCACTCAATCTCTGTCTCTTCTTAATCTCTCTCTCATGCGATCTCTCTCTCTGCCTCAACTCAGCCAGTCTCTTTTTCTCTTGCTCATTCTTGTCACTTTGTTCTCTCTCTGTCTTGCTTCCTCCAATCTCTCTCCCCCTCTCCCTTTCTCTCTTTCCATCTCTCATCTAGTCTCTTTCTCTCTCTATCTCTCTTACTCAAACTCCCTTTCTTTCTTTCAATCTCACTCTTGCTATCTCTCCAGCACACTCCATCTCTTGCAAATCTTTCACAAACTTTCTCTTACTCACTCCCTCTCTTTCACTCCTTTTGCTGATCTCTCTCTTGCAGTGTCTTTCTCAGTCTTTCTCTCTCTCTCTCTTGTTTACTATCTTTTTTTATCTCAATCTCTTTTAACCTCTCTCTCAAACTCTCTCAGTCTGTCTGTCTCTCTGTCAATTTCTTGCTCAATCTCTAACTCTCTTTCACTTAGACTTTATCTCTTTCTCTTTCCTGCTCAGTCTCTCTCTTTCTTTTTTACTCAATCTCTTTTCCTGTCTCTCTGTCTCTCTTCCATTAGGGCCTCTCTCTCTCTCTCTCTCTCTCTCTCTCTCTCTCTCTCTCTCTCTCTCTCTCTCTCTCTCTCTCTCTCTCTCTCTCTGACACCCTGATGGCTCAGGGTGAGCTAACAGAAGCTAAAAGTAAATCAGCTCACTTCTGTGACACTCGCTCTGGAGGGCGGATATGTGTGTGTGTGTGTGTGTGTGTGTGTGTGTGTGTGTGTGTCTGTGTGTGTCTGTGTGTGTCCGTGCGTCCTCAGCCTCTCTTTGATCTTGCCGCCACTGAAGAGCTGTCAGAAGGCGTGAGATGCACGGATTGTTGGACAGGAGTGGAATGGATTTAAAAGAGCAGACAGTCATTTCAACCTGAACAAGCCACCTCAGGCTCAAACCTCTATTCAGCCTCCTTTCTTTTTTTTACTTTCACCTCACACTATCCCTTAAACTCTTTCCTTATCTCACTCTCCACACTCTCTCTCACTCCTGTACTCTTCTCTCTGTCTCTCTCCTCCTCTACTTCTTCAGCTTCTCTCGCCTTGCATGAACCTAATCCTTTATTTGTGTTCCTCCCTTCTTTCCACAGGATGACTGGCCTCCCTGCATCCCTCCATAACACACTCATTTACTTGATCATTTGTCTTTACTATATTTCTTAACCCATATAGCTACTGCAGACTCTCAGCATTTCATAATTTAATCACTATGGGCTATATATATATATATATATATATATATATATATATATATATATATATATATATATATATATATATATATATAAATGATGCCACCTGTTCCCTTAAATTTCTTCTCTGCTAGAACTGCCCTACTCACCTGTAAGTGCTGTTGCTAAAAAATGGAAATGTCTAGGAGCAAAAGAAGCTCAGCCACAAAGGCCACACAAGACCACAGGAACTGAATACCCTGTCCTAAAGAATTTGTGGTGTGGAAAACCCTGCCTGGTCCAACTCCATAAAACGCCTTTGGTATGACCAGGAACAGCGACTGAGAACAGTTCTTGTCTTGACATTGATGTCTGAATTCATTAATGCCCTTGTGGCTGAATGGAAGCAAATCCCTCAGAATTATCATGTACATAGATATTTATTTAATTTAAAATAATAATCTAGGCTAAACAACAAAAGCAGCAACAAATGAAGCTAGTGCAAACCTGCAAGCAGGAAAGTGCTGTATGGAACTGCAATCGATCCACAGCAAACCAGAGATACAAGTCTAGAATCAGTCCTAGGTGTTGACATAAGTATGAAAACAGGTGTAAAAACAAATAAGACACATGAAAAAAACATTCTAACTCACCCTGATATAGCATATAAAGCACAACTGGACTAGAAACTAAATTAAATCCCTGACTTTGGTCTAAACCAGCCCAATATAGTCACAGTGACTCCCACCCACTTTCTTTAATTACTCAATCTCTCCACTACATAGCTTACATATTAGTGAATAATTTAGAGCAGCTACTAAATAATAAGTCTTAGGATTGATAACTGAGTGATAGGCCTACAGTACAAGGGGTTAATTGCCTTTTCCATATGGATGAGATGTCACTGGAGTGAGACACCTCAGAAGTAATCTGACTGTTCAATGGGGACATCAACAGGGCCATAGGTCATACCTTGGAAATCTGCAGTGAAAAAACCTTTCCCTCTCAGCTGTTAACCTTCAAAGGCTGTCAATCAAGGTTTTAATAAGAAGGCAATTTTAAAAACAGGCATGCTACTGGAGAGTACTATGGAATACCAGTGCATATAACAGAATTCACAGCAACATCCTAAAAGTAGGACATATTAGTCCATTAGTGTCCATATATGGAATAATTACAATTTGAAAGATTATTTTTAAATGTTCCCTGAGCTTGCTTTTAACATATCAAATACACATTTTTAAAAATTTAGTTGGCACCACTTTTATGCTTATTCAATTCAGTGTTTTGGTTACATGAGATTATAGAGTTTAACACAAGAACATAAAATCTAAATCTGACTATCATTAAAATATGAAAACTACATGTAATCAAAACAAATAAAATTGGTATTGTAAGAAGATCATCCCAGATATAATAATACACAACTGTATTAAACTGTGTTACTGTGGCATTTTTCTTATATTAATCATATTAATTTTATTTGTTTCACATAAAAAGGCTACATAAGTCAAGAGAGATGTTTTGGAGCGATGAGGAAAAACTCCTTGGTGGGAGCTACATAAGCACCACCTAATTTCGGTCAGGAAAGCCAAAAGGCAAGAACAGTTTTCGAGAGTCCCCTCATTTCAACCTAGCTATTTTCCTCAAATTGGTCTGCATACAAGAAAACAGCCTTTAATTCCAACCCAGTCTGCCACATATATACTCAGATTACATATTTATAGAGCAATGTGAGTGCACAACTACATCCACTTAATTGTTAACATGAAAATTTTAGCGTGTGGTAAAAACTGCCGCTGCCACCTCACAGGCCCCGCTCTTGGCTCTCTTCGCTTAGCCACGCTGGTGAAGTCTGAACAATGACAGCTGCAGCCCTGACAAGTCATTCTGTAATGCTAGTCTGGCTTAGCCAACCTCCATTTCCTTCTGCCATTTATTTTAATTACGTCTTTGTTTCCCCTCACGGGCCAAATCAGAATGTGCATACATTTTTCTGGCAAACACACCATATTAATACAGATTTGGCATGGTGTGGGAAAAAAGGAAAACTCTGCAACTCTTAAATAAATAGCTTAGCTACAGAAAGTGCAGGAACATGTAGCTCCCATTCATTTGGCAGCTGGCACAAGAGATCCGTCTCAGAAGCAATAACAAGATTTGTTTTTCCTTTCTATTTTTCATATGCGCATTCGGTTGTGTGAGAGGAAGAATATCCTAAATATGTCCTAAACATGAATAAACACACACACAGATACACACCTGTATACTCAGCAGTGATTTGATCATATTTGGGTAATCTCAGTAATCACTGAAAGTTAAAGGTTGGGATATAACCTAACATCTATTAAACCTTTTTATTATTATTAATATCAATAATAATAATAATAATAATAATAATAATAATAATAATAATAATAATGATACAGCACTTTCAGCTTAAATGGCAGCTTAAATTGCTTTACAGACCATTTCAATAGTAATAGAAGAAACTATGAGAATTCATTTTAAATAATTTAAGACAATGACATAGATCACTGCTTTCTATGAAAAAATCCAAAGAGATGCAGTGTTTTAATTATACATTAAATTAAGAGGTACAGAAGTTAAAATGTTCCTAAAAAACATTTGACCCTGACTGTCTAATAAAAGCTGGAATTGTGTTCCTGGGTGTAGAAGGAGGTCCCCCCACATTTCCTGTGTTTTACGGAAGATATTTGCAGAAGGTCAGAATCTGCAGATCTAAGATCAAATGTTGCCACATACGCAGAGAGACATTCTCGGATATGAGATGGTGTTTTAAGGTCATTTAGAGCCTGAATAAACTATAAACCTCTAGCAGCACTATTTAAAAAGTTTTTGTTTCTGTTAGGATCAGAGCTGCTGCGTTCTGTTCGAGTTGCAGGGGATGGATTGTTTTTCTAGGAACCCTAATGAAAAGAACATTACAATGATCAACTCTGCTTAAAACAGAAAAGTGAATATATTGCGTTCACATTCAGGATTAAACTTAGTTCAGAAGATCACACCCAGGCTTTGTCCAAGGCTGGTTTTCATACCTAAATAGTCAAGCTTCTCATACGCTTTTTCCTACCAAGGATCAGTGTTTTAGTGTTTTTGTAATTTAGTAGATCTCAGCCACTGAGAAATATCCAACACACAACTTGTAAGTCTGTCTAGTCTTGATTATCAGAAGACATTGGAAACATTTAATTGCCGTAATTCATCAGCATAGATGAAAGCTCTAAAAAAAATTACATCAGTCAAAAAAGATAATAATTATCGCAATAATGTCAAACCATTATTTAGATTTTTGCTCCTGAGTGAAAGTGGAAGAAACCAGTACCTTAAACTACTCCTAATAGACAGAACAGGACAAACACTCGGCAAACGGCAAAGTATTTCACCTGTCTGTCTTGGGAGAGTGAGAGATGCTGGCAGTTCGTACCAGCTAAAAAGAAAACTGTTTAGTTTCTCAGCAGCTTCAGCTTCAGTATGAAGAGCAAACATTATTATGTTAGTAAAGGATCACACATCATACTCCTATCACTCCTACCACATCCATGTCCCAGCATATCACAGTATCTAAACACAAGCTAGCAGATATTTAGAGTTCTCTATTGTGTCGTAGTAGTTTAGGGGGTGCACGGACCGCAGCATGTCTGACACTGTGTAAAAGAGACCTCATTAACAGACATACAAGTTCCTCCTTTTAGGCATGTTTAAATTGCAATCAGAGCGTTTTGTCTGGTTTGATCGCTGCAGTTCACTGCAATAACATACGTTCAGCTGTGAAGTGCATACAACAGTGCTGCTTCATGTCAGCCATCTGCTAAAAAACACAAACCTGGGACCAGATTCTATTTCTCCTGCTTTCCCGACAGCATCCTCTGTGTCCTTTTGTTTAAATCAGTGTTGTAAGTAGCAGGAAACCCTTTTACTTTCACTTCTGTTGACTGGGAATGCACTAACCTTAAAAATGACTGAGTGCTGTAATACGCAGGGCACTTTGACTGTAGTTGAGTGGAGCAGATGTGATTTATTACAACTAAAGTTTGTAATGATAAAAGTGAGTTTGTTCCAGATCTGTACAGTTACACGACTCAAAGTTAGTCACAAGAGAACAGACAAAAAGATCTCTCCCCTAAAAAAGCACATTTTGCAGTTTAATCCTTGCTCTCTTTAAAAAAACCTCAGAAGTGCGCCCTCTGGAGGCAACAACAGAGCAACGTCACTATTCTTGCAGTGAAAAATCCCCCCCAGGGCTCTCTTGTATATTGCGATAATTATTGTTATGATTTCATCGCCCAGCCCTAATTCCTTATGACCTCACCTTGAGGTAAGATGTACAAAGAGAAAGGCAAAAGCCCTACAACTGACCCCTGGGGGACTCCACAGCAAATATCACATTTTTATTAACGATTTTCCAGTGAAACCAGGAACAGTCTATTAAATTAAATGACTTAAATTGTTCTAAAACTATGCCTGAGGGGCCAAAGCAGTATTTAAGACAGTGGAATAAAATCTTGTGATCAATGGTATAAAAAGCTGCAATGAGATCCAATAAGAACTGAACAAAAGGATTTTGTGCAGCAGCATGAAACCTGAGGTCTGTGAATTTGAAAGCCAATAAATGAATTTGGAGGTAGACATGCTGAGCAGGTTCACCTCTACAGGTGCATATATAAGAGTCCTATCATTTCACAGAGAACACGGCCCAAACATGACTGGTTGCTTTGCAACTATTTAGAAATGGTTTGTTACTTATTGATTATTTAGCAGTCTGTTCTGTAGGTTAACTATGCAGTTTATTAATTGTGTGACAAATACAGTTATAATAGACTATTTATTTCTATTTGTGGGATTTTTCTACATGTACACGTTGTCCCGCTTCCACACAGGCAGAATATTAGTCATGCGGGAATGCAGGTGTCCATGTTTTTGGTAGAGGCTTTACTAACTGCAGTTCATTTATTTTTTTCTCTTTTATTGATCCAACTAGGACCAGAATTATGACCTACAGTTAAAATCATTCTAGTAATGTGGATCGATTGGTACATAACAATGACTGCTGTATGTATAGATCAATCCAGACCATCATAAAAGAGTGAGTAGAGGACAGGTGGGTCGTCATTTTCAACTACTGGTTCTAGATCATATATAACCTCTAACTTTAGCTTAAAGGGTAATGCTTTAAAACTAGCATAAAATGAAAGAGACATGGAGGCAGACAGCGAGAAACAGAGTTAGAGACATAGCGAGACGGGGACAGACAGTGAGAAACAGAGGGAGATAGACACAGGGACTAACAGACTGAGAGAGAGAGAGGGAGACAGACAGCTAGCTAGAAACAGAGAGAGAGACAGAGAGGTAGAAAGACATAGAGAAGCAGAGAGAGAGACAGAGAGGTAGAAAGACATAGAGAAACAGAGAGAGAAGAAGACAGACAGCAAGACATGGTGTGTGAGAGAGTAAGAGAGATAGAGAGAGGCTAGGAGAGAGAAATAGAGGCAGACAGTGAGAAACAGATAGAGAGATAGACAGAGAGAGAGGCATAGAGAATAGAAAGCGAGAGAGAGAGAGAGAGAGAGAGAGAGAGAGAGAGAGAGAGAGAGACTCCCTAGTAAATTATTTCTGTTTTTCTGATCCCTCTATAATCCAATCATTACAGGGGGATCTACTTGAGGCACTATAGACCCACTGGCCCTCGCACACACTCACCAACACACACTTTAGCATGTGCACAAGCGCTCCTAATACCAAAATCATCAGTGTAGCATTCTGTGAATATTACGTAAGGCAGGTTACACTTCAATTGTGCAATGGATTATGGAAATTGAAAGCAAAATACTGTGAGGGGGAGGAGAGGGAGGATGTGAGGTTTAAAGCAGGAATAGACAGGTACAAATAGAGATGAAAGTTAACGTCTGAAATGGATTTAGGTCATCTAAATTTTACAGCCTTCAGTCAAAATGACTAGAACATAAAATCCCTGCACAAAGCAAATGTAGCTGTTACAGAACTATTTTCATTCATAGTGAATTATTAGAACTGACTGTCACCATAACACCTAACAGATGCATTCATTTTACACAGGACAGTGCAAAGTTTAGGATAAGTATCTGAATTAAAGCACGTAAGTAAATGGACACTGATATACTTTTTCCTGTATTGGCTTAGTGCACTGGGTTTGAAATGTCTATGAGATTAAAGTAAAGAATGCTGGAACTTCAGGTACCCCTGACTCCATTACATACATTACATATGCTTTTTTTCTTATTGAAAAGAGGTAAGGAGAATATGAAAGCAGTCCCAACTCAATTTCCCCAACAATAAATAAATAAAAAGGAGCAGCATTTGATGCAAAGAACACCTCGCTCACTGTTGTTGCTGTTTTATTTAATATAACTATCAGCCATAACATTACAACCACCTCCTTATATCTACACACATTGTTTATCTTATCAGCTCCACTTACCATATAGGACCACATTGTTCTTTAACAATTTCAACAATGACAGAATGTACTTCACTTGATTCACACCCTGTTCTTTAATAATTCCCACAGGACCACCACAGAGCAGATACTATTAGAGAGGTGGATCATTCCCAGCTCTGCAGTTACACTGAGTGTGTGTTAATGTGTGTTGTGCTGGTACGAGTGTATCAGACACAGCAGTGCTGCTGGACTGAGAATAGTTCACCAACCAGCAACATCTTTATCAACTCCAGCAGCACTGCTGTACTTGATCCACTCATGCCAGCACAACACACCCAAACACACCACCCCCACCAATGGTGCTGACGTGTGTGCTGAGAATGATCCATCTCCCAAATAATTTCTGCTCTGTGGTGGTGATTTGGAGGTCCTGATCATTGAAGAAGAAGTTGAAAGTCAGTTGAAAGTATGCAGAGAAAAAGATGGACTACAAACTGCACCTATATTGTATATGGATCTGATAAAATGGACAATGAGTGTAGATACGAAGAGTTGGTTTTAATGTTATAGCTGATCGGTGTGTTTTTCTATGATAGTGTTTCTAATCTGTTCCACAGCCTTTCTTCAGCTATTATTTGCCAGGGATATGATGGTCTACATTAATAGCATTAACATATTCTCTGGTCCAACAAGAGACTCTTACTTAGACACATCTGTATCATTTGTTGGCTCTAACTACAGTGATGCAGTGCAGCTACACACAGCTGGCCAAAAAACAACCTGGTAGCCAATTGTCCAGTTACTTATGGTCAGCAGAAATAATGGTGAACCATACATGTATTATGTATTATGCATTCACCTAGTATCGACATATGTACTTGCATTAAAGCTGACAGATCGCTCTTTAATCTTATAGCCATTGTTTCAGTCAATCCAAATCCAATGTGTGGAGCAGAGACCAGAAGCAAACAGTGCCACTGTCCAATTATTTATTAACTCCACTATATATAGATGTCTTTTCCATGTTCAGTAAAACCACTGACACTTACCCACAGTCGGTCTGACAGAAAGCTGGTTGTATTAGGGCTCTGGAAGTCAAACAGGTGGTTGCACTGGTGCACTGTGGGCTGAAAGCTGCTGCTAGGCAGACATAGCTGGGCTTATTCCCTCACTGGGTTGGTGCCAGAGTGTTGCAGAACCCTGAAGGCTTCCCCGTTGGACAGCGGAGCTAGTAAGGTCAGGAAAGCCAGGCGGGATGTGGCTTTCTCTTCTTCTGCCGACACACTGCAACACACACACACACAGACACACACACAGAGGAATAACCAGATTAGTTCCATTAATAGCTCTGAAAGGATGAGAGCGCCTAATGTTTAGCCTCCTCCTATTTGCAGCTTCAGACAGGTTGCAGACTAAAGCCTGATGAATGAGTCAGTTTGGGGAAGCAGTCTCAGCCAATCATAAGTGCTCATATATTATTCTCATTGTATCTTACATTACTGGCATGAATTAAACCATTTTAATTTATTAATCAAGACGTGCAATCAGAAACCTTTTGATCTTCATTGTTATATCAGTTTAACATGTAGATTAAGTCTAACCATCAGTCTGATTGTTTTAAACAAACATCTGCAGATACCAATCCTTCTCCAACATCATCATGCATCCCTAGTTTAGTTTAACACCCTAACTTTCTCTTAAACAGCCATTAGAAATCCAGCAACACTGCTGTGTCTGATCCACTCTCACCAGCACAATACACACCAATCTACCACGACCACGTCACTATTAATACCTGCTCTGTGGCGGTCCTGTATGGGTCCTGACCATTAATGAACAGGGTGAAAGGGGGGGATAACAAAGTATGCAGAGAAACAAACGGACTATAGTCCTATATGGTCCTATAAGTGGAGCTAATGTTTTGGTTGATATATTATGTATCTCAATATTTGTCGATTTTCAATTTGTTCTATATATCCTGTGAAAGTTTCATGATGAATGGACCAATAGAAATGCTCTGAAAATGTTTACATTAACTTACATAGAAAGTCTAGAATGGTGTTGTCATCTGTAAAGTTACTATCTATATATGTATATATTTATTTATATAGATCCACCAGCCAGAATGGATCTTAACTTTAAATGGAAGTTACTGGAATTTGTTGGAACAACAGCAAGACATAGACCCCCGCCCCCTTTTTAAAAGCACCGATATTGGTGTCTCAATAAAATCAGTGGCATCGCCCATCATCAGCCCACAAATCTGCTCGTACTGCCCTCATTAATCATATTCTGTGATGCTAAAGGGTTTTGCAGCCATCATCCTCATCACCCTTCACGATCCCTTTCCAGGGCTTAACGTTGATGAAGCGTTATACAGTGCCATGACCCTAATCGCAGTAACGACACCTCACAGCCTGCAAGTGACTCATAGCAGCGCTTCTACTGCACACATGGAGCAGATCGGCAGATCTCCAGCCAGGAAAGCTTAGAACCCTTACAGGAACGGTTCGGCTGACCTACCGGCTCAAACGGGTCAGAAAGTGAAGGTCTCCTCTGTGGAAGCTTCAGGCTCGCAGTGTGATGCACCTGTAAGGGGTTTCGTCCACGGGCTCCACCAGACGTGTCCGTGAGAAATACGCTACAACGAGGCTGTCGATTCACATCCCGTTCCACTTATCGGTGACTGGCCGAGGCTCGTGGATGCCCTAAGCTTCCTCCGCGTGCCCTCTCCAGCTATTCTCGCTGTGGTCCGCTCTCAGGCTGGGCAGCGCTCCCGTCCATGTCCTTTCATCTGGCAGTGGCTCTCGCGCCGACCATAGCTGGATGACTAGACGGAGAGCGGGACGCTGCTGTCATTTCCTCAGCCGATGGGAACTTAAGCCGACGGCAGTTTCCTCCGTGAGAAGCAGTTACAGAAGTGCGTCTGGAAGGCGAAAACGCGAGGACGCTGAGAGTAAAGGACCAGCTCTGGAGCAGCTCCGAGCGCGCGAGGGGCAGAGGAAGGGAGGGAGGGGGGAGAGAGAGAGAGAGAGAGAGAGAGAATGAATGAAGGCAGAGGAGCGCTAGGCTCGATCAGCGGTAGTTAGTGGAAGGTGGGGAGAAGCAAGGGCGTAGGTTTGGTCTAAACACTGGTAGAGACACAGCAACCCACTCCCTACTCACCACATCCAACAACGTACCCCCCCAGACCCCCACCCGGCGGCTGTGTACACTGCAAAATGTCAAAATGTCTATTGTAGAATCAGTGAATAGAGCCGGTGTGTGGACATTATGAATAATATGATACAAACGTGTGATTTAACCTGTTTTATTTTAGAGGTCAATATTTAATACTGTGTGTATAAGATCTGATAAAACAACAAAAACTTGTTCTGATGTAAGATTTTTCTAAATAAGACCGTGACCCAATATTATGATTTCCAAAGGTTATATCCACTGAACATCCAGATTAACTATAATGCTGATGCCTCACTATAATTGCATATTAACTATAATTCATAATTAGGAGCTCACCTGAAACCCTGAAGATGCACCTGTTTCCTCATCAGACTGCTGTGTTTCCTGCAGTGCATACAAACTCATTCATTAAAGGCAACAATTTCTTGGGATTGTAGACGTAAATGCAACTCAGAATCTGATATATTTACCCAGTGCCATGATATCTACAAAACCTCTGAATTCCCTGAAAGACCATCCATCTATCTATCTATCTATCTATCTATATATCTATCTATCTATCTATCTATCTATCTATCTATCTATCTGTCTGTCTGTCTGTCTGTCTTTCTGTCTGTCTGTCTGTCTGTCTGTCTGCCTGATTCTATGTCTATCTATCTATCTATCTATCTATCTATCTATCTATCTATCTATCTATCTATCTATCTATCTATCTATCTATCTATCTATCTATCTATCTGCCTGATTGTCTGTCTATTTATCTGTCTGCCTGTCTGTCTATTAGCGGTAGGAATCACTGGTGACCCCACATCATTTACATGATACTTGGGCTGTTAATACAAATGCACCGCAAAGTCTCGTCTACGAATAACTTTCAAATAACCAGAAACACATTCACTATTGTTAAGGTCTGAAGTCTGGGGTTGATGGTCCAGTGTTCTCAACTCCAGCAGCTTGCTTGATTTGCCGTTTTTTCCTCTTTTCCTTTTCTCAGTAACGGCTTCCTGACAGCTATACATCCTTTCAGACTTTGAAATGTGTGATTGAATACTTTGAAATGTCTTCTTACAATAGAATGATGGACAGAAAAAGCCTTAACAAGCTTCAGTCAGTCCTGAATGCTACAGCCATAGTCCGTAACAAAAGTAGAAAGTTTGTCCGTATCAGTCCTGTTTTATTAACCCTGCATTGGTTGCCAGGTAAATTTCACATTGAGCACAAAATTCTGCTACTTACATTTAAACTTATATTATATTATGAAATGTCTTAGATCACAACATGCTGACTCACTATTAGTATTCATTATTAGTTACATCAGGGGTGGGAGTCTTCATGCAGACTAGCCGTCTGTGTGTTTCTTTGCCGACCTGAACAACTGCCCATCCTGTGTGGTCTGATACTGTTCCTCATCTGCCTTGATTGAGTGCCCCGCTCGCCCGCCTTCTGGAACAATTTGACCACCACGGAGCTTCCTGCTGTCAGTAAGCCTCACATGCATGCAAATGACCCTCCTGATGATACTGCAGCCTGCACAGAATCAAACTACTTATCATACAACTCTGAGCTCTCCTAATATTCATACTAACATGTCATCATGACAGACTTCTCCCGGCAGTCATTAACATTCATATTTTTTCTATTGTAATATACTCCTACCAGTATTCACTGATTTTTACTGTTATCACTGACTGATTTTATAGATCTGTCCCTCATTGTTACTCTGATTGGCCTCTAGCAGTCATCATCAGTCATCACTGGTTAATTTAAATACTTCTGTCCAGTCACCAAGCCAGAAACCAGCTGGTTTCTTTTCTTATTTTCTGTCTATTTACTTATGTATATTAGCTGTAAAATCCTATCCTCTATTCATTTTGCTCTTGTTATGTTATTGTTTTGCTGTCCTATGCCAGCCAGAGGAGGATAAATTCCCCTTTTGCGTCTTGGTTCTTTCCAAGGATTCTGTTTCTTGTTCTTAGGGAAGTATCATATAAATAAACTTCGACTTTACTTGACAGAAACCTCTGTGGATTTTAGATCTAAAGCAATATTGGAGTTCTTTCTATTTGCCCAAGACGAACGCTTTAAATTTTTTGTGCTTCAGTGGTGACAGTTTTGGTGGTTTATCAGGTCTTGCACCCCAAAATAAATTAAATTATTTTTCTTTGACTTTGGTCTTATACACATTAGTTATTTAATATATCTAATCCTCTTAAAAATATTTCCTAAAAATGGAAAATATCTTGTACTTTACAGTTTTTCTCAGTCGATTTGGTACATTTCTCACATCATGATTTATATTGGCATTGCAAGTGCATTTCTCAAAACAGTGCAAACAGTAAAAGCATGTACCTCACTCAGAATCCATTGTTTTTGCCTCAAAAGCAAATATTTATGTCAATCAACTTGTCAGTGCCATCAAAATGTCTAGTCTGTGAGTCATTGCCTATGAACAAGGCAGTCAAAATACTTACTAAAATACTTTAAAAAAATAGTCATGTTGTCAGTGCAACCGTGTACAGTGTAAGTATATTTTGATGGAAACTAGCTTTTGATTATAAGAATCCTGCACATTCTGTGGCATATCAATTAAAACTGTGTGTATTACACACAAAATACAAACTTACAAAGAACACAAAGTTAAACATGACTGTATGTGAGAGACTGACAGCAGGAAATTGAACTGGAAAATTTTTACAGTAATATTATTCTACTGAATTGTTTGCACTGCAAATTGTTGACAAACAAAATCAGATAGAAATTTAGGAAAGACAGAGCAGCACTCAGTAACACAAAGAAAAAACTACACAATAAGAAACTTACTCTAAACATTTACAACAACCTGAGACAAAAACTTAAGAAATTGTTCTTTTCTATACATCCTACCGCTCCTCTTTTGGGCCACATATTTTCATCCACATCACACTGGACATCTTACCTTGTAATGCAGCGTGGAAAGAATCTTGTGAGTGTCTAATCCAGCCTCTGCAGGAATCGGCTGTGATATCCTACTGTGTGTCCAGATTACAGACTAATATTATGGAAAATAATGACTATAATAATTGACTATAATAATAAATCACTATAATAACAATTCACAAAAATGTACCAAAAAAGTTTTTTAGAAATGTACAAATGATGCCTGAGAGATTATGACAACATGTTCAGCACTTTTGCATGTAATAACCTAGACAATGACCTAAAGCCTAAATGTTTTGGAAGGTAAGACAATTCAACAGACAGTAGAACACATTTTGATAAACGTGACATAAGCAACTGATAATGTAAAAAAACAGCAGACAATTGTACATGACCATTTGAATGAATGTACAAAAGCATTTGCAAAATGTGAAACACAACGAGAAATGCTATTAGGATGTGCACAAGTGACAAGAAGATGTGGAGATTGAATTAATAGTTTTGAGAATTTCAGTTCTGATCTGAGAAATGAACCAAATCAAATGAGAAAAACTTTAAGAGGAGTCCACCAATTAAAATCTACGTAATTAAGTGGTTAAAAGCAGTCATTCTGAGTGGTTTGGTGTGAAATGTTCAGTTCTAGAGGAGATTGCTAAGTCAGAATTGTCCTCAGTGGTGGTGAAAGAAAACAAATGCCTCAAGAGTTTGATACCTCTAAAATCTCCCTTACATAAAGTTATAACATGATGTGATTATATATACTGTATATATATATATATATATATATATATATATATATATATATATATATATATATATATATATATATATATATATATACACACTGCTTTAGTATATATAAAAAAACAAATGACACGTGTAGATTTACTGGTGGTTGCTATTTTGTGATGCGACCCCTGGTTCCCATCACTGTTCACCGTTATACATTAAACATCTGTGTTTACACCTCATAGACTGACTTATACCTAAATTTTGGTGGAATTCTCCTTCAATGACTGCATTGACTAAAAACAAATAAACAAAAGGTGGTCTCTGATTTTTGCACAGTGCTCTATATAAAGAATACGTAATGATACAAATACCCATATTTAAAATAATACACATTAACAGTTTTCACTGTAAAAATCATGGGGATATGGGAACAAGAACACTTTTATGAGTAATTTTATTCGGACTCCAGCCTTCATATTACTCTGTACTGGATGTAAAAGAAAGGGGTGTATGTCTTTGTTTGGCATAATAAGTTTCTTAAACCAGTGACTTGTCCTTAAATTGGAGAAATTTGCATGCAGTCCACTCTTTTTCAAGTATGAATGTCTCCCACGTGGTCTGGTCAATAGAAAAATGCACAATGAATATGAATATCACTGAAATAGTAATCAGCTGACCTTTGAGCTAAACATAGCTTTGAAAAGAAACTATTGTGACAATGGCTGCAGACACTGTTGCTTTTCACAGGTGCACACACACGTTTTCACTTTGCTGAGATTTGATACAGATCCCAAAGCAGCCATTAAGGCGCTCTCAGTGTGAGTGTATTGATCAGGTCTGAGAAGAGGCTGATTAATTGTGAAGTAGGTGATTCCAGCCGTTGATCAACAACTTAGCCAAAGCCATAACATCCACATTAATGCGGACAGTAGGCTAAGAATCAATGACCACTGCACTGCTATTATCGTCACAAACAGATGCTCAGTACATAGATACACCCGTACTCACTCCCTACTCTTTTATGTGATGATTAGAAAAATAAACAAAGTCATCCTGCAGAAAAAATGGCTGAAACAAGGAGGACTAGTTAAAAGTCTTCTTGGCACACATCATAACACTATGGTAACACTGTAGGGTTCTGTTCATAAGGCTACATGACACCTGCATAAGCTTGTCATGACACAAATGTTACATAAATGTTTAAAAATACATATTTCCAAATATCACTTTAAATTTTCGTCAAAGAAGCCTTTTTTGACACATGACGGCTATTGGAATAAGCATTCATAGACATTATGACATTATGAGAAGCTTATTAATTAATCAATCCACATTTATTTATATAGCGCTTTTTACAACCAGTGTTGTCCTAAAGCAGCTTTACAGGAAAGCAGTTTATGAAAAAGAGGAATCAAAGAGAAGGACGGTAAGAAAAGAGTCATAGCAAAACTTGAGAAAAGGTATCGAGGTCCAAGCCCCTGTAGCACTGTGGAAAGGAAAAGCTCCCTAATAAAAGGAAGAAACCTCGAGAGGAACCCAGGCTTGAGGGAGGAACCCATCCTCCTCTGGCTTATTTAAGTGTTAAGTAGCCTTATGAACAGAACCCTACAGTAAAGTGATCCCATGAAAATAAATACCATTATGATAGCCATGCCATTAAGTTACAACAAACATTTACAAACATTTACATTTACAATACAAAGTTTAAGAGCTGTTAGTGCTCTTAAGTTATTTAGTATTCAGGATTCTGCAAAGGTCACAATTTAATCTGAAGTACATTTGTGACACTGACTCTGATAAGTTCTTTAACTATTCCAAAAGGTATCCATATTTTGTATTCTCATCTCTTCCAACTGAAAGATATGTTGACAATATCTAATCTTTTGCACAACCATGTGCCAAATACTGATAAAATAGGCAAAGTTAATGAAAGCATAAAAAAATCTACATCTCACTTAAACTAATAGGCTGATCATTTCATTTGGAATAAAAATCTTGTACTGACTTTAGTAGGTGGTGTAATTACAATCTGATGGGTCCTATAGTGCAAGAAAATATGAATGGCCTTCATACAAAAAAATCTCTTAAATTAACAAAACAGAAGACATTTGCTGACATGTGATTTGCTTGCTTACTCATTATTGACTCTAGTAGAGGCTAAAAGATTGACATATTTTATTAAGTCTTCTTAGCTGCTCATAAATCATGGGCGTAAAATACAAAAAGTTTCAAAAAGTTCCAACAACAACATAAGAGAACCCGGTCACCACAGGCCACTCATGCTGTGATTTCTCCTCCTGCACTGGCAGTAGTCATGCCACTGGCTCCACAGGCTTATGTGTCACAACAAAAGACATCATATCTCCTCTATTTACGACTTCTCTACTTGCTCTGTTAAAGTAGCCATCCATATACATCCATTCTGTCCATAATGAGGTAAGAACTGAGGGTCAGTAACGCATTCGCCCCTCCATTTATCACTGCTGGCAGTGAATGCTACATACACTCTATCACACATGGCACACACACAGAGCTATAAAACCCCATTTCCACATTAAAGCATGCACCAAGGGATTATACGAGGAAAGGCCAAAAGAAGGAAGGAAGGTAATGATAGAGAGTGAGAAGGTAAAGACAGAGTGTTATAGAGGGCAGATCTTAGTATGTAATCTTATAGCTATAAGAGCAGAGTTAAATTGGCATGGTGAAACCACGCCACATCAACTTATAGCAAAGAAAAAAGTCAGTTTAAAATCTCCACTGTGGGTCTAATTAGTTTAAACATACCCCATATGTTCAATGGTACCCAGACACCAATTCCTGTTAGTAAATTCAACTACTTTAAAGTTCACCCACTAATGACACTGTCACTGACACTGTCATGCTGCCTTTAGGTCACCTAGGTCAAGACCTCTGTATATAATAGGATTTATGAAATTGATGCTGCACAGCAAGATAACCAACTTTGACATCTGATCATTGGCTTCATTGCTTTACTGTGGGCTGACTGAATGACTCTATATGGTGGTTATTTGATTGTGTCAACAAACAGAGAAGACTTAATATAGTGGGCTGCTTAGTTCAATGACTTTCATGTCCAGATGTCAGGTTAGTCCAAATTAATTTATTTCTTGCCTAGATAACATTGGATGAATGGTATGAATGGCTAGCTAGCATGCCTCCGAACCCTGCTAGCAAGCTCAGTTTGTAGATCTTGTTATTTCTAAAACCCTGTGTATGGCCATGATTGGCAATAGAAGGCCGGACATGAGCTTAAGGTCACCATGTGGGCTGCCTGGAGGCGTATAAAGCCCCCCAGCACTGGGCTGCAGAGCAGTGGAACTGGTTTTTTTTTATCCAGAGTGATGGAGCTCCAGGAGCTTTGGGATGGACTGAGGTTGCATTTGTGATTCCAAACTAATCTAACACCAGTAAATGACCTTAATAAAGCTCTGGTGTCCAGCCTCTGTGTAATCAAATCCTCACAATAATGTTCCATCATTACCGCAGTACAAGATGGACCATCTTTCTACTGATGCCTTTGCTTTTAGAAGAAATGTTCTATGAGCAGCTGCCTATAAACATCCTTCTGTCCAGTGCTTTGCCTGCATGCCACTGGCTCCTCCAAAGATCTTGTTTACTTACTAAATTACAGACGTTTTCCACTCCTGTCTTCACAAACTCATCATTCATTACTTCTCCTACTTCACAAAACACTAAGCTGGTTCTCACTGCTACTCTGATGGGATTTTAATCAGTTTTCTTCCTTTTTCTCTACATTCAATGAAGCATCTAGTTGTAAATTATATTTGTTTTGTATTGCTCTTGTACTTGTTTTGCTATCCAGTGCGGACCAGAGGAAGATGGGTTCTCCTTTTTGAGTCTGGTTCTTCTCGTGTTGTCTTTCTCTTGATCTGAGGGAGCTTTTTCTTGCCACTGTCTTTCTGTCTTTCTTGCTTGTTCATTGGGGGCTTGAACCTGGATTTTCTGTAAAGCTAAATAAATAAACCTTGACTTGACTTAACTTGATATTTTTTTACCCTGGTTCAGGGATTAGGGGATTTGGGCTATTCTGGAAGGCCAAATCAAACGCTGTCCTGAACCAAAATGACCACACTTTGGGTAACGCTGCTTAATGGAATCAGTCTGATGTACTATTTTTGGGACCTCAGTTTTAAGCTGGAACATAATTATTGATTTTTTTTATTTAATTTTTTTTTTTTTTGTATTTATTTCACTCAGAATAGTAAATATCTAGTAGCAACTCATCTGTTCAAACTAATGTTGCCAATATTCCACTTGACACAGTTGGAAGAATATGGCACTAAGGTGTTGAGCTTTCTAATACTAACCAGCCACAGGTCAGAATCCATAGCTACTGTGAGCATGAGCTGAGCAGTAGGTGGGTTGTCTGCCAATGCATCCAGAAATATCCACGTTAAAGGCTACCCTCCGAAAGGGCGAGGCAGGCTGCGTATGTGTATAAATGTCTGATAATTGTATGTGTCTAAAAGCGGTGAACCTTGCCAGCTTTGAGCTCAACCACAGACTGTAAACGCATCAGAGAGAGAAGTGTACGCCGCCCCTGCAGCCCAGACTACATTAACTAACCACAGTAGCTAAAGCCTGTAGTTACACTGGGGGAAAATAACCTATGTCCAGTTGGACACGGGGGTTACATTTACCAAGGAATATGCAGTGAGCAGAAAAAGATGTGAACATGTGGTTAGTCTGTGTTTCTAAGAAAATATGTGCACAGAGAGAGAGAGAAAGGGAGCTAGAGAGGACAGTTTTCTCAGACACATCAGTCTAAATTCTCTGCACACATCAGTCTAACTACCCTGTACACATCAGTCTAAATTCTCTGCACACATCAGTCTAACTACCCTGTACACATCAGTCTAAATTCTCTGCACACATCAGTCTAACTACCCTGTACACATCAGTCTAAATTCTCTGTACACATCAGTCTAACTACTCTGTACACTGTTTCTTTATTTATAGTGTAAAGATGTTTACCTGCTTTAGGTTAAAATTATGAATATATTATTTGAAATTCAATTAATTCAATATTGATTTTTTATTTAAAGGCGCTATAGAATGTATTTATTCTGCTCTGATGTCTACATAAAAGATATACAACTTTGGTCAGGGTGAAAAATGCCCAGATGTGACTTTACACACTCATTTACACCCTATGATTCGGATCTAGACTAAAACAAGTTTTTCTTCCCTTTTTTGTTAAGCTCATGAATAATGTGATAAGCTCCGCTCTGATTGGCAGGTTTACAGTGAGACACCACAACAATCACACAGAAGAAACACGTCAAAATAGATACAGATGGGAAAATAAAATTAATCTCTGTGTAAACAGACTATATAATTTCTATTTTAGATAGCTCTGCTAACATTACTTACTTTGCTAGACTGCTAGTAGCTCACGTCACCTATACTAGCTACTTTCTTTTAATCTCAAGTAAACGAAAGTTGTCACTATGAGACTTGCAGTTTAAGATGAGTGAATACAATCACACAGCATGGCTGCTGAGCAAAGCCTCAATATTGTGCAAAGCAAATGACTCCGAATTAAAGTTTTACAGGTTCTTGTTGAATATCATGGAGCTGCAGTTGACTTTTGATTTATCAGCTTGTTTTGTGAATTTTCTGTTGCTGGTGTTGCCAGCGCCTGTACAAGCTATAGCATTTAAGGAGGAACTAAATATTTGATTAAGAAGCTTGAAACAAAGCCAGCAGTGACAATTCAGTTTCTTAGAAAGGCTGTTGAAATACCCTTAAAAACCTGGAACAGTAGATTTCTCTACACAGCCTTCCATATACATTGCTGTTGCGTTGTTGTCGTATGTAAATTTGGGGGTATAAATGTTAATAAGTCAGGACTGTTACGTGACAGTTTAGGATTTTGGAAACTGTTTTACTGTCCTCTTTTGCAAATGTGGTATTTGGAACAGTGTTTGAGGTTTATGGTATGTCAGCGTTATGTACTGAACTCCTAATTTAACTAGCACTGTAAACAATCCATGACAGCTTCAAAACCACTGAGGCTAGTTTCCCAGATTCAGGATAAACCTAAGCATTAGAACTAAGTTTAGTCCAAGACTAGGTTTGATTCATGTCCAGAAAAGTGTTCCTAAATCATTTTACTGTAGTGACCAAATAAAACAAATATGATTTCTCCACAGCATAGCCTAGCATTAGCACATTGTGTATTGCCTGATCTTAATACCTTTGTATCACAAATAGAGGCACTGCTCTATAATCTCTTTGTTATTTAGCCATTGGTCTATAAATAGCTGACACGATGACCTCAGTGTGTTAGAAAGGTGAGGCCAGGAAACAGATTATATGAAGTACATGAGGAACGAACAGTAATGGTTTTGAATAGTATGTAAAAGAGGAGTGATTTCATGCAGATATATCTCAAAAAATCTCTCATATAAAAGGCTTAGTGGCTTTTCATCATTATAATGTTCACTTCAATACCCATATCATCCAGATGTGAGGGTGAAGGGTGAAATGAAGTAAATGGAAGTGTAGGAACAGAGAGGATCTGCCTGTGACAGTGCGTGCCTTATCATACAGCGACCTCCAGTGCACACTGAGGAAAGTACAGGACTGTACATAGTATATTTTAGTTTTTCCCAACTCTCAACACACCTGGTCCAGCTAATCAACATGCCGTTATTGGGTTAAGGTGGATGTTAAAGCAGGAGAAGCTTTAAAATATGCAGAACAGTGGGCCACTAGGACCAGGCAGCAGAAACACTACTGTAGAGCATCAAGCTACACTCAAAAACCAGTCTGGAGTAACCAGGAATATAAAAACACAAACAATTACACAAGCAGAAATGTTACTTATACAAGTAAAAGTACTAATTGTGATGTGTAGAGTAGAAATTTACCAGGATTGTAATGTCAGAATTTCGTTACTACTAAAAACTTGTTCCTGTTACCAAAATTAATTAAAGATTCTAAATTCAAGAGTTTATTGTCATATACACAGAGACACAAGCAGCTACATTTTCTTCTGCACTATACCTCCCAGACATTGACTTACTAAACAAACACAATTTTAATACTGAGCAAAGAAAATAGGATATACAAATTAATTTCACTCATTTCAATCTAATTAAATTTTCGCTAAATTAAAATACATTACTATGTGAAAGTAAGTTTAGTTCTTACATGTAGATATACATAATTTGCTTCTTACATATTAGGATTCAGTATTAATGTGTAATAAATTAGGACATTAGAAAATAATAAGTACACCTATTTTGTACCACTAAAATAGTTTATCCAGTTACAGTGAACTGGGAAAAGCCTTGAATCCGTACTGGTGCTATTAAAACACACCATATACTATACAAATACTATATTACTAGATGAAAACACTAGACTTAATGTCATGTTTTACTCAGCACAGTAACACGTGTATTGGTTTAAAATACATTTCTAAAATATATCCGGCTTTGTTGGTGAGAAAGCGTACAAGCACGAAACAGACTCTTTGAGAGAAAAACTTCATCATTACTTTAACACTTTATCAAAAAATGTGTTTGATTCGGTTTTTAAAAGAAGACATGTTTCCTTGTATGTGCGGTGCTGCTGCAGCGCCCTCTGCTGTTCACTGACACAACGCGCGCTCCTACTGTTCTAGAGAGTTCCAGTGCATTGTGGGAGCCGGCTGGTCTTCCTCTCGCCGCAAAGATGATGGTGAGTACAAAGTCATGCTGTTTGTTGGAAATCCACCTCCATCTGACTGATCAGTGCTTCCAAAAGTATATTTACATGGCTACAACCCGAGAAGACATTATGCTGCTTCACCATATAGCGATATTTCGTCTTTGAGTGTTTATAATAGTTAGTACGCTGTTATTAAAGTGATGCTAGCTAGGTTGCTGGCTGGCTGTGCTGCAGACGGCGTTTATTGGATTTGTGTTGTGTCTCTTTGTTTGTGGGACTTTAGCGGGTTATCTCTGTTTCTTTCCCGCTTTTCGTTCTTCTTTAAAATACTGTTCTATGTGAAATGTAAATCAGTGTGTTGAATGAGGATAAGTTGATGCTAGGAGCTTGGCTGAAAGCCCCACCTCTTCGTTGGGGCTAGCTGGCTAACAGGATGAATGGTTTGTTAACGGATATCAGGCTAACGGCTAGCTAACAGTAGCACTCTCAAATATTACAACTGGACATTTTGAGTCCCTTTTTAGTTTCACCACCTGACCGTCTGTCCTCGTACAAGTATCGGTACATTGGAGCTCTGCACGGTTGCTAAGGTTAGCGGTGTTTTGCGTCCGTAACAGTCGCATCTCAGTGACAGCAGGCTAACGTTAACGCTAGCTAACCTTATTCATAATAAAGATAGTGTAAGTAAAGCTGGTTAGTTTGTCCAGACCCTTGGATGTATAGACTGTGATTCCTTGTAATCTTTGGTTGACGTTTAAAGGCGTTTTCTAAGTCATCCCACACTCACAGACATCACCCCAACCACACCTGTCACGGTGGTCAGACAATGGGGGGGATTCTAGGCTGTAAGCAATAGAAAATGACTTGTCACCTGATAGACTTGTTCTTACTAAGATGGTATCCTCTCCTCTCAGCCCACTCCAGTAATCCTGCTGAAGGAGGGGACAGACACCTCCCAGGGTGTCCCTCAGCTCGTCAGCAACATTAATGCCTGTCAGGTCATCGCTGAGGCTGTGCGGACCACTCTGGGCCCCCGTGGCATGGATAAGCTCATCGTGGACAACAGAGGTGAGTGCTGAGGCAAGGAAAGAGAGCAGTATGCAGATGAAGTGTTTTAGCTGGTAGGATGTGTATTCAAAGCCACTGTCAGCTTAGACCTGTTTTAGTTCAGTTCCTCCTTCTGCTAAAGTAAGAAGGAACATCTCTAATAGAAGTGCTTACACTGTATGCATGTGTTTCTGCTTGCAGGCAAAGCCACTATCTCTAATGATGGTGCCACCATCTTGAAATTGCTGGATGTGGTTCACCCTGCAGCCAAAACTCTGGTAGACATCGCCAGGTCTCAAGATGCTGAGGTAAGACCTCTGTTTCAGTCGAGGTTTTGATTTGTTGCTCACTAATTTGTCTGCTTTGTTTAGGAGTGTTAGAATTTTCTTCTCCACTTTATCTGCCAGTGATTCTCAAATAATAATGCCTGGTACTCACAAATGAATGTAGTCATATACTATATATTTATGTATGCTCTGTATCTATATTCTATGTATTTATCATATACTATATGTGTATTCACATAAATGTACCCATATTTTCATGCTTAATCATTTGGGGAACTAATAAGACCAGTTGCTGTAGTTCTGAAAGTGAAATGTATTCCTTTTCTTGTTTGACAGATTTTTAGCTGCTTAACAGTTCAGGGTTTCTTAAGTCACACTGTACCTTTCATAATGCACCAGCTGTTTTCAGTGAGTGACCAGTCTGGACTGCAGGCAGACCAGTTTAACACCCAAACATATATACTGCAGAGCGTTGCTTTTGTAATATGTGCTGAATATGGTTTGGCCTTGTCTAAAACCAGACGTCATATATGGGCAAGTCACCCTTGCCATGTTATGGGGAGAAAAGGGTTGTATATTTTGATTGTGTTAGGTGGAATGAATGTCTGCAGCTTATACCTTGGGTGACTAGTGCTCTTATGTATTTACGTTATTTTGTTGTGAGCAAAGTTTCCAACAAGCAGGGATTTGCTAACGATTGTCTACACGTCTAGGTCGGTGATGGCACTACCTCGGTGACCCTGCTTGCAGCTGAGTTTCTGAAGCAGTTGAAGCAGTACGTGGAGGAGGGGCTCCATCCCCAGACCATTATCCGAGCATTCCGCATTGCAACCCAGCTCGCTGTGAAAAAGATCAAAGAGATTGCTGTCACCATCAAAAAGGATGATAAGCAGTGAGTCTGATGTCCAGTTATTTGTCTAGTAATCCAGGTTAAACTGGATCTTTATAAGTGTTGAGTAGAAAAGTGGGGTTTCCTCTCCTTGGTGATGCTTCATTCTTATTGTGTTAGATTAGAGGGAGTCAGCTATTTTTTTCTGATTACCCAACTATATGCAAGTTGTAGTTATTTATCTTATTTGTCCTTCTCTCTGATTTCCAGGGAACAAAGGCAGTTGTTGGAGAAATGTGCTGCCACAGCACTGAACTCCAAGCTCATTGCCGGTCAGAAGGATTTCTTCTCCAAGATGGTGGTTGATGCAGTGGTGATGCTGGACGATCTGCTGCAACTCAAAATGATTGGCATAAAGAAAGTACAGGGTGGAGCTCTGGAGGTGAGGAGTTGTTCCAGTAAACTAGAAAAAAGGGTCACAAAAGCAGATGCTCTGGTGCAGATGCAGTCAGTGTATTTATGACTCTAACTACTTTCTGTCCTCTCAGGTCAGATGTAATAGGGGTTAGTAAGTGAGTGAATGGGTGTCATTAGTTTGATTTTAGTAATTTATTTTAAAACAAGTGTCTTTCCATTTTTCTCATGCAGGACTCTCAACTGGTGGCTGGTGTGGCGTTTAAGAAGACCTTCTCCTACGCTGGCTTTGAAATGCAGCCCAAGCAATATGAGAGCCCCAAGATTGCCCTCCTCAACATCGAGCTGGAGTTAAAGGCAGAGAAGGACAATGCTGAAGTTCGTGTTAACAATGTGGAGGTCAGTAAATGGTGCTCTCCATTCAGTCCAGTTGACTAGACTGTAATTCTAATTTGACGCATTAATTTTGATGTGCATCCTGTTGTTGTCAGTTTGATTGTGTGGTGTTGTTGTTTTAAATAGTATTTGTACATGTGCATCATACTGAAGTCCTTTTTTGCATTTTGTTTAATTTGTAGATGTCCCACAATAATGAATGTATAATTTTAGGACTGATTTTAGTATTATTTACAGCAGAACACGTAAGATTAATTAGGCTGAAGACATGCACCACATGCTCTAAGTATGATGTTTGTACATTACATAAAACATCACCTGGGTGGATGTTACTTTACACCCCATTTGTTTTACGTTACTTTGTTCAGCACAGCTTGCTAATCATCTAGTAAATAACCAAAATCTAGTAAATGACATGGAGGCACTTGGAATTAATTATCAATTAATTTTTATTTAACATATTTTATAATTTTTAAATAACATGTTTGTACTACATATAGCTCTTAGATGAGCCTCCCTCACTGGTCTACTGTTTCCTCACAGGACTACCAGGCCATCGTTGATGCTGAGTGGAACATCCTATATGATAAGCTGGAGAAGATCCATAAGTCTGGAGCCAAGGTTGTGCTGTCCAAGTTGCCTATCGGGGATGTGGCCACACAGTATTTTGCTGACAGAGATCTGTTCTGTGCTGGGCGAGTTCAGGAGGAGGATCTGAAGAGAACCATGATGGTATGGAAGATTCTCTTTTTTTCTCCAGGCTGTTCTTTTGTGTACGTGCTCTTAACTGCTCATCACAATTGGATTTTACTACAAGGTGGATTCATGTGTTCAGGCATATTGTTTACCTCTTGGTGATGCAGCAGTTTGTCATTTAATTCCCAAATGCTGCCCAGATAGAATACTTACTGTGTTTGTTGTACAACATGTTTGCTATAACTTGATGTACTGTTAAACATTTCTGTGCAGAAAAGGCCACAACAAATATTAAGCTCCTAATGGTCTTAACAGAAGTTAGAAGTCAGCAAATTAGCAAGAATTAAAAAGAGAGGGAGAAAAGTAATCTATTATGAAAGATTACTTTTCTTTTTCCAGACAGAGGAGTCAATATTGTTCTATTCAGCGCTGAACACTTTAAACAGTTGAAAAATGTTTGTTTTATTATGAGACCAGATATCCTGTTTAGGGTTTGAATCTGGACTTTGGCCAGAACCGCCAGTATTTTTGTGTTGAGGATGTGAAAGGGTTTATTTATTTCATGGCACTGGGCAAGCTGAATAAGTGTGATGTCTCTGGCAGGCTTGCGGAGGTTCTATCCAGACAAGCGTGGGTTCCCTCACTGATGATGTCCTGGGACAGTGTGACCTGTTTGAGGAGGTGCAGGTTGGAGGAGAGAGGTAAACGTGACTGATCAGAAACTTTCCGCTTACACATTATTCTAAACATGCTGATGGGTTCAGGCTTAATGTCTGAGAAGTTATCATTTAGATGGCATTGTTTATAGAATGTCATTTCTCCATAATACTCATTGTCACAGTTCAGCATTGCAGTTTCTGAGTTTCACAATGCATTGTTAAACCCCTGTTAATCCGAATTTCAGTGGTAGGGGAACATGTGGGAATGATGGTGTTAAATTTCTGTTATTAAATGGCTTTCTAAGCACTTATAATGTAAAATGATTAAAAGTAATAACCTGATTATTAATAATTGAAACTTTGTCTTAAGGTTTAATTAAGTCTAATAATTTGCTTCTCTGTTTTTAGTGTTACTTATTTGCTAGTTTTGGCATTAAAATGGTGTTTGATTCTTTTCAAAGATAAAAGTCAAACAGTTGTGAACAGCAATTTCACACATCCAAGATATTTTCTGTCTTTTATAGCTGTATTTGAACCAGCTGCCTCTTATTTTTGTCAGTGATGGTCTGGACAGAACATGTGGAATGGGTCTCCGCTGCAATGCATAACTGTCGTGTTTTAATGCCATCCAGTTAAATTTGGAAACATGCTTTTTAAACTACTGAAAACTTCAGCATTCCCACCCAACATAACTAACCAGTTTAACATTTGAATGTATTAAATAGCAGACTTTTGACAGAACAGTAGGCTAAACATTACCGTTATGCAAGTGCTGAATTTGATAATGTGTTTAGCATGGTAAGACTGTAGATGCTTACATAAATAAAAATTAAAAGAATGCTATGAGGACATATCACATAAATGGGAAGTGGCAAAAATAAAGGATCAGTGAATGTAAGTGTGAAATTGTTTAGAGGTTATCTCTCAGGGTGGTTTATCTCATCAAATAGTTGGGTTTTACACACAATTGGATTGGAAACATTTCCATCGAACTATAGCGGCTTAGCTCTGTTTGCTCCATTCATACAAGCCAAATTATTTGGCCCAAATTAAGATTGCATGAAATGTTTATCAGTTAACAGGCTTTAGCAGTAAATGGGACAACTCTCTGTTCTGAATTTTGTGTGTGTGTATCTATCTAGATACAACTTCTTCAAAGGCTGTCCAAAGGCCAAGACCTGCACCATCATCTTGAGGGGTGGGGCTGAGCAGTTTATGGAAGAGACTGAACGATCACTACATGATGCCATCATGATTGTACGCAGAGCCATTAAGGTGAGTTGAGTTGCAGTAACAGAGCACACTGCCTATCCTTGGAACAGCTGTGTAGATTTGAAAACCAGAGCACTTTTAGGAGATGAATATGATGAAAGTGCTTGGTACCCTACATGCTTGCCTGTTTGTACTGAGTCTTTAATTTCCTGACTGCAGAATGACTCTATTGTGGCTGGAGGTGGTGCTATTGAGATGGAGTTGTCCAAGTACCTGAGGGATTATTCCAGAACCATCCCAGGCAAACAGCAGCTGCTGATAGGAGCCTATGCAAAGGCCCTGGAGATCATCCCCAGGCAGCTGTGTGATAATGCAGGGTTTGATGCAACCAATATCCTCAACAAGCTCCGGGCTAAACACGCACAGGTAAAAATGCAGATACATCTACATGCACCACCATCATTAAAAGCCTAAAGCCAGCATGCTCGTAGATGGACACATGTTTGAATAAATAAAAGACCTTTTCTCAAAAATGTAAAAACACACACATAGCTTAAATATATTCTAGAACTAGGACACTGCCATGCATATGTTAGTGTTAATACAAAAGGAGTGTTTTGGACCACTTTATTTGTGGCTATATTAATGTCACATGATGCACAGACTGAAGAATATTCTGACATGATGTTTAGATTATAAGGAGATGAGAGTAGTAGATCATTCAATTGCAGTCGCTGAAGATGCGTCACTTGCATTTTTGCATTATGCATTTTTTAATCAAAATCAGATTAATTGCTGGGTTCTGAAGCACAATCAGTGTTTCAGCATGTTCTGTCACACTTTACATGCAATACAATATGTTTCTTTAAGAATGTCGCCATAGTAACACAATTTACGCCAGTGTCCAAGCATTAACTACATGTTTGTGTCTGTCAGGGAGGAATGTGGTACGGTGTAGACGTGAACAACGAGGACATCGCTGATAACTTTCTGGCGTGTGTGTGGGAGCCTGCCATTGTCCGCATCAACGCCTTGACCGCCGCCTCTGAGGCTGCCTGCCTCATCTTGTCTGTGGATGAAACCATCAAGAACCCCCGCTCCAGCGTCGATGCCCCACCAGCAGCTGGCAGGGGTAGGGGTCGCGGTAGGCCTCCCCATGCCCACTAGAACCTTAACACACACTAGCCCTGGCTAGTCTTGCTGTTTTGCCACTGGACTGTTGGAAGGTCAAAAGAATGCCATGAGTTTAGGTCCTGTTTTACTTACTTGTTACTAAATGCCTACAAACCCCCTTCAAAACATTTAGCAACAAGCTGTGGAGCATCCGTAGAAGTCCACCATGGTAATTGCATCGCCGATGCTTGTGTTTATGGGTTTGTGAGTAAAACAGGACTTTAGCTGTGGTTGTGTAGTGGCAGTTTGTTTTGTAATAGTCAGACACAACACACCCACAAAGGTGATCTGGTTTGTTAATTTGTAGACGCACTGATGTTGGGCATTCAAGCCAGACTGCAGTATGTTCCCGTGTCGGTCATTCAGTGGAACTATTTATTGGACCATTAAATTCAGTACTTTCACATTCCGTCTGCTGCCTTCTTCATTTATTGGTTCTTTTTTGGTTTAAAGGAATGAAGGTGCGGCATTACATGGCAAGCTGAAATGAAGCATGTGTAAGAATTTATGGAGCTTATATCCACACGTGCTGGTTTTACCAAGGATGAATATGGAAATTAGAATAATTACATGTTTATTGGGTACATATTAAAAATTAATGCATAGCATATTTTATTTACTGTTACTTGAATAAAATGACAGTTACAATGCATCACAATAGGACCTGCAATCCAAATTAAAAGGATAAACTTTATAAATAGGTTTGTGTGTGGAATGCACCTCTAATCCCAGTATTTGGTGATCGAACACTGCAGTTTATTTCCCTAGACGGTCAGTATTTTTATGTCCTATTCAAATGACCACCAGGTGGCGCCTCCAACCTCCTTGGTTAAACAAACAAAACAAATAAATCATATGTACAGACCAGTTCTGCTTTTAAAAGGCATGTTATACAGTAATGATTCTCGTTAATAATAACTGCTTACAAAAATAAAATTTAACTGATTTCTCATAATAGGACATTAAGAAAATGTCAGGACCTCATGAATTGGCGACTCTTCATATTATTCCTTTGAAAAGTTCCTGTTTCTTTTGTTTTGTTTTGGGGTTTTTACTCTCTTCTCGAGTCAGTTTGACAGGAAGTCAATGGAAGCTCGCACTTGTCGCCCTGTCAACACATCTACAGCCGTTACTTTGATTTCGGTGTCTCCAAACTGCATGGTGGCTCGTATCTCCCGGCGCTCGAAGGCGGATCCGTTACCATTGCTGCTAGCTGCCACTGCACCAGGTTCAGGCAGGTCCAGGGTTATAGCGCCGCATTTCCTAACTCCGGGATCTGTAATGTACACCACATCGTCAGTGGTGCTGCAGTAGATGTTTATGATGATCTTCCTTTGCCCCACCCTTGCAGGGGTGTAGCTCCGCCTAACCACCTCCCCCAAGGCCACCGATTGGTCAACTGAAACGAAGCGATCCAATATGTCTGTACACCATTCACGGCCGTCTTTGATGAGCAGCTTCTCTCGGGGGTGACGACCTTCCACAAAGCGGTTCAGAACCCCGACGCCGTACGTCAACGGACAGCGGCGAACGCGCACCACAGTGGGATCTAAACCGAACAGCACTGCCCCCTTCAGGATGGTCAGACCCACATCCTGCGGGATGATGATGCGGCAGTGCTGCCCCAAAGCGTTCTGGACCGCTCGCTGGAGCATGGGCGACTCTGCGAAGCCGCCCACCAGAAATAGGAAGCGCACACCCTTGACTTCCTCTTTCTGCATCAGGTTCTCTGGAAGAAAATATGAGTTTTATGTTACTATTCAAACAATTAACGAGTTCAAGGAGTTTTCAGGGATAATGAGTGTAGAGAAGGGTGTAACAGATTCCATCACATTGTATGTGTTTTTCACCATAACACAGTTTTTCACTGTTTGTGTTTAAATTTTTTTGTTCTTCAAGCAAAGTAGAAATAGTGTTTTCTTCAGCTTCACATAGTTAACCAACCTCCATATCAAGTGACACATGTACAGTAGCAGATACTAGTGGATAATATTTTGTCTTACCAATGTGTTTGATTATGTTGCTGATGGTGGGCTGGAAAAGCTCGTTCATAGCTTCTGTGTTGAGACGCAGCATGCCTTGAGAAGACCATTTCACTATATTCATACTGAAAGACATACATTAGTCTACATTAGTGACCAAATCATTAATGGTAAAGTAAGTCAGACACAGCAGTGCAGGAGCTTTTAAACACGGTCCATTCTCAGTCCACAACTACGCTGTTGGTTCACCTTGTAGATGTAAAGTCAGAAACAGTAGCTCATCTGTTGCTGCACAGTTTGTGTTGGTCTGTCTGTGGTCACAGGACGCTCCCCACAGGACTGAACGGTGAATAGTTTTGGTTTGTGGACTGCTGTCAGGCAGTGACACTGAGGTGTTAAACATTCCAGTAGCACTGCTGTTCCTGATCCACTCATATCAGTACACCACCACCATCAGTGTCACTGCAGTGCTGAGAATGATCCACCACCCAAAGGATACCTGCAATGTGGGGGTCCTGGCTATTAATAAATAGGCTGAAAGGGAACTAACAAAGTATGAACTACAGTCTGTAATTGTAGAGCTATGACGTGCTCATGTGTGGTAAGTAGAGCTGATAAAATGGACATTCATACAAGGAGATGTAGTTAAGGAAGTGATCAGCTGGTATGTATAACAAGATTTAGTTAATTTGGCAAGATACTTGACCGTGGAGCTGGTGATATGACTGCCAGTGAAAGAATGAATTTAAAAGTGTTTAGAAGCATCTCCAATGCTTAACTGCATAGATCCAACCAAACATCCTACAGCTTGAATATCTAGTTTAACACAGCCAAAAAGTAAAACACAGATTGGCCTCTAATCCTCAATGAAATTTTGACTAACTGAAGACCAGACTAAAGACTTAAAGCCCCAAAAACTAAAAATAGCTGCAGCATAGATTTGTCAAAACATCATCAAGGTAAACACAACATCTAGTTTTTAGCAGTACTTGATTATAGAGATTTTATACAGCAAATGTAAACATAACTTAATTTTCCTACTACACAAAACCTCAGAATTCCACTTCTACATTTGCAATCAGTATTCCTTATTATGTTCTAGTGTAGTAATCAACTACTCCAGCAGCGATAACCCTGCTCAGCCATACTTGCTCTTGCGTAGTGCAGTCTCTACGCTTTGACCACAGTGTCTCTTGTAGAAGTCGATGAAAGAGAAAGGCAGTGAGATATTGAGTGCGCTGGCCCTGCCCGGTGCTGCTGTGCGCTTGCGGGCCTCAAAGGCGATGGTCAGGTCCACCCAGGCAGCCGGACGCTTGGCTTTAAATGTTTCAATGAAGTCGCCTCCAAATATCTGACACAGCATGGCTTCAAAAGCCAGGTCGACACCCACTGCCCCGTAGGGACCCCCTGAAACACAGGATAAAGAAGTAGTCACTGTATGTCAGAGTCTGTACTGTATATGAACAATTTCATTACACATTACCAAACAAAATCATATACAGATCAGAGAATATAGATTTTTGCTGACATTTGGAGTACTGACTGATGCCCAGTTTTATTCTTTATATAATGAAGCACATTTAACACAATTAACATATTTAAAACTTTTACAATATTTTATTTAGTTTATACTGTGTATCATTTATCACAGTAAAAAAATAGAATACTTAAATATGAATTATTAAATACGGCTATTGAAATAGAAATTGCCATTTTGGTATAATGGTTGCACCTGCAGTCAAAGGTGGGGTGCAATTAATTAAAGCTTTTCAATTTAAAAAAGAAAGAAATGCCCAAAAATTACATGAAAATGAAGCACAATTAATAAAGCCATTTATCATACCTAAAACTGTTCAAATAAACTGTATATTGCACATCATTTACAAAAAAACATGAATTAAATATGAACTTGACCTCAAATATGAACTATTAAATACAACTATTGAAGTAGGAATGTTCACAATACCAATTACTTAATTAAGGCTTTGTATGTACACAAAAAGAAATGGCCTACATTTGAGAGTAAAAGTCTGGTTACCCTAAAAAGTAAAGTATGTTTTTATTTCTTCTATAAAATAATCATTTCTGGGATGTAAGGTTTTGTTCTGACATGTATTTATGTTTATATATGTTGTGACATAGTAATCTAATTTTCATTCTATCATCTGAATTCCTGCTTACTCCTTAAATGATTATTAAAATTAGTGGAATTCCCGTTAATGTGTTTTAGCCAGTCAGTTGTGGTGTGACAAGTAAGGGTGGTGTCTAAATAGCCCTGTTTGGTAAAAGGCCAGTATTTCTGACTAAAGTACTTCAGAGTGAACCGTTTCTTCGTTTTGATGTTCTCATTTATTAAAATAAAGTGGGGAATTAATTGGGTCTGATTACTCCAGTATCAGATGCAGCATTGTCTGGTGTAATTCTGACCTATCTAATAACATATCTAACATCTTCTGAGGTCTTAACTTGTTCTAATGGGGTTTTTGTACCCTAAGCATTCAGTTTTGGCAGGCGTTTGTACAGCAGATGTAAAAGACATCAGTCTTGTGTAAAGTCTGTAGTTCTGTAGATAGCTGAGGTTTCTCTGAGGTTCATAGCCTACTCACCTGAAGCTTTGTAAAGCTCCTTCAGTGTCCCCTGAGGCTGTTCAATCTGATGCACAGTCAGATCCACTGTGCCTCCCCCGCAGTCTGCCACGATGTACTTATCACCTACAAACACAGACTACTTTTATAAGATGCTTTTAATGAAGTCATAGACTAAGTGAAGGAGTATTCTCCATTAAAAGACTTTATCAGTCTAGCTCTGCTTTAAATGCATCTAAATATAACCAGCATAAATATTTAACATACATCTATTTCTCGTTCTCTCTCTCGCTCTCTCTTGCAGGAAACATCTGGACCTGAAAAACTGATTATTTTGACCCTGGACCTCCGCAGTGAGCCTGGCAAGGAGCAGCAGGCTTTAAAACGCAAAAACACACACAAGGCCATGCGTAGAGCGTCTCCAGCCAGTAATAACACACAAGTGATTACCCAACAACGAGCAGCGTACTCTAATGTGCACTGCAATTCCAGCTCCAGCAATTAGACGGGGATACAGTTTTTTGTTGCATTGGTCGTGTACTTTAGCACATTGGATTCGAAATGACTCCAGTTAATGTGCTGTTTTTCAGCTTTCGTTTCGTGCTATGAAAGTCCACACATGGCAAATTACATAGCAATCACAGACCCTTTCACACAAAGTACCTACATTTTCCCTCAAATACTTGTTTGTGTGTCGATGTACCATTAGTTCACACACAGAACAAACAAAAAGTCCAGAGCTGATTCATGGCATCTGGAGCCTATTGCTGATGTCCTTCAACATAAAGTCCAAATGAACATAAAGCAAATAACCATGAGTCCAAAACCCAGTCCAAAAAAAAAACAACAACAAATAAAAAAACAACTGTATCGTAAATGGTGAAGGAGCTGTTTAGCTCAACAGTGGTAAATAACCTGACAGACCACAGGCTATCACAATAGTGCATAACTAATAGACAGCCATTAAGAACTGCTGAACAGATCAAGATTGTTATCCAGGATACAGGCTCAGGGTTCATACATACCACCTGGGAGGCACAGTTGCAAGAACTAGTAGTTGAACCCTTTGGAATTACCAATAATTACTAATAAAATGTGGTGTAAGTCACAATTAGAGACAAACACAGTCTAACTAAATTAAGAACACACATGCACTTCCAAAAGCCTTTAATTTCTGTAGATCCCCCTTTAGAAGCAATCACCTGTACCAGCTCTTTTTGTGTTGTGCCTCCCTATAGACAGTGTTCAGTTCATCAATATTTCTAGAAACACCTTGCTTGTACATCCCTTAAGGTCAGGACTTGGTCAGTGAAAACCACATATCCTTTCTTTCCCAGTCATTCTTTAGTTGTTTTTCTTGTGTGCTTTGGGTTATTGTTTACTTGCATCACCCAACATTTCTTCAGCTGGAGCTCATGCCCTGCTGCCTTTACATTGTCCTGAAAAATGTTTTGCACCTTTAAATGGATTGTTCTTTAAATGACTGCAAGGCACCTAGAAACTGAGGCAGCCAGCCTGCCCCAAATGATGATGCTCCCTCCACCATGCTTCACATTTGAGATAAGATTTTGAAGTTGGTGTGCGGTGTCCTTTTACCTTCAGACGTAACGTTGAGCTTTTGTGCTAAAAAGTTCCACTTTTATCTCATCTGTCCACAGAACATTTTCCTAGAACATCCAGGTGGTCTTTTTTTTAGACAGCAGGGACTTCCTTTGTAATGCATGTTCATGAAAAGCAGAAGATAATGGATAGACGGATACATGAACAAAGGACTGAAGGTTTGTAGAGTATTATTAGGTCTTTTTCATGAACCCTGAGTTCTTTCTTACGTCTTTCAGGATTGCCAGTTGTGCTCTCTTAACAGGCCACCCACTCACAGGGGGAGTGGCAGCGGCCCTAAATGTTTGCCTTTTTGGACAAAACAGATTTGTCACTAACCAGACTTTCCGTGCTGCCTTAATAAAATGGCCAAAGCACCTGTGAGATCCTCACTTCCAATCTTATCTCCTTAATTGAAACCCCTTTTACTAGTGTAATAAGATTTTTATTGTGGCTTCAATAATGATTTGACCACATTTTATTAGTCATTAATGCAGAAATCCAAGTAATCCCAAAGGGGGCACTTCTTTTTCTTGCAACTGAATCACAGCAAAAATATATAAATATAATAACTTAATAAGTAAAAAATCTAGTCAATCTAGTGAACTATTTTTTTTATCATTAGAAGACTAATGTAGGAAAACGACAAGAATATTTAGCCTATTTTAGACATTTGCTACTTTTTAAGGCTTTTTATTTATAAAAGAAAAGTCGTATTACTTTGGCAGATAGTTAAGCTTGGTTAAAGAAGTAAAGCCAGAAACAAGCACACTTATCTGGCAGTAGAATAAGAGTTTCACTCGATCTAATGACTTAAAACAAATAAAAACATGGGAAATGTTACCACTTTACCTCAGAAATGGAAAGTCATGCATTGTGAATGCCTGTTTGTGTGGGCGGTCTGTATATAGCTATTGGCTTTGGTTGGCTGGTTCTGTATCATGTTGAAATAACTGGCCGTGGCCGCCTGAACTGCATTAGTTGCATTAAAATAAAACATCCACAGGTCTGCTTACAGTTCTGCTCTTACTTTGTAAATAAGCCAACACATTCCCTCTGTAATTACAGTCTGCCTGCCTCTCTCAGAGCCCTGAACTCACTCCTGCCAATGCCTCTAGCATTGTCCCCAGTCCCTCAGTCCTCCAGACCTCTAGTCCCCTAGTCCTTTACTCCCCTTGTCTGTAAGGCTGAACTTCTGATTTTAAGATGGGTTGCATTCATTAATTATATGCATCTATGAGTTTCTATCCTTTCCTTTTCTCTTTGTCTCCCACCAACCCTCACAAAACCCCTATTTTTACCCGCCTACTCTGTTTCTCTCCCCCTCTCTCTATTACTTTCCTCTTTTTCCTTCTGCCTCCCTCTCTCACTTTATCACTTTTTTAATCATATTTTCACTTTGTCTTTCTGCCTTTTATCTTTCTCTTGCTCACTCTAGCAATCCTTCTTTCTGACTGTGTTCTCTCTCTATCATTTTTTTCTCACTCTCTCTTCACTTCTCTTTCACACCTTCTATCTCTTACTTTCTTCTCTCTATCAGTTTCCTTTCCTTTCTCTCTCTCTCTCTCCTCTCTTTCCTTTCCTCACATTTTTCTTTCTCCCTCTCTCCACTTTCTTGTCTCTCTTTCTTTTCTTTCTCACCTTCTCTCTCTTACTTTATATATATATATATAAATAAATAACTTGTGCCGTAACTTTTGCACAGGCCACATTCTATGTTTAAAAGCAGTGCACTTTCTTTTCACTCAGAAAATCTATAAAACATGTCATCTGACCTGAAGCTATCTGACCAGAGGCGGGTCAAGCTTTTACATGTGTTGCATATAGGTGTGACTGTGTGTTTCTCACCTGTCTGCATTTCAGACCACAGTTCTCCAGTTCCACTCTCTACGAGGAACGTTCGGCTGTGTCTCGCCCTGCGGAGCTGCTCGCGTGCTGTAACACACACACACACGGCTGTTTAATCTGAGGAGCATCATTACTAATCAGCAGCATATGGTCTGCATTAACAAAAACCACATTACAGCACCATGTAAGAGGAGAGGGGGGTTCTGGAACAATAACAAACCCTACTTCTAAATGAACATGAGCCTTTTGTCTGTAACTCTGCTGTGTGCCAGACCACTGGCTTCAGTTTAGCTCCACTGATACACAATAAATGGAGCAGCGTGTCTTGGAGCATTAGTTTTACAGTATACAGTTCACGATGACCTACTGGAGTAGGAATGATCTTTTATGATGTTTCATGATGTTCTACCTGACTTGTTCTAGTGGAAGCTCTTTTATTTTTGCTGTAAAACAAAACATTTTCTCATGTGGCCTGTATACTGGTTTTCTGGTTATTTCAGGAGACGTTCTGCTCTTCTTTTTCAACTCAACCAAATCAGGCTGTGACCTCTTCCATCGCTGGCGTGTGTCTTTTATAAACAAATATAAAGGCTTAACACTGATGAATGAGTTCTCCATTATACAATCGTTACTTATGATTTACGTTTGCTGTAATTTGTAATCCAGGCTGCCTTTGAACACTTTTATGCCACATTTAATAGTGCAGTGTCTATTACCACCCACTCAGGTTCCTGCTGTCTATGAGAAGAGACCGAACCAAGTCAAATGCGTGCAATCAAGAGGTGATCAATCTTTTCTGTGCATGCCAGATTTTCACAGCACAAAAGTACAGTTCAGCACCGTACACTAAGACCCTGTCTGGAACCCATTTCCATTATGAAACAGCAACAAAGAAGAAATAGCACAGAAAAAAAAATCTATTTGGAAAGTAATGACTTCCAAGCCTAGCTGACGTCACTGGAGGCAAAGGCTGAGGAAGGCTGTGGGAAGATGGCATTGAGGTGGAAATGTAACTCTAGCTACAATATCACAGGATTGCTTGTGTGTGTGTGTTTGTTTGCAGGTACCCTATATAAATAGAGGTGCCAAGAAGTGGTTTTTTGGAAGTGATGCCAGAGAAGAGCAACATCTGCTTCCCTAAGAAAGTGGAGTGCCTTTTCACAAGCTTGTTCCAGGTACATCATGAACTTAACTCTAAAAGATACAGATACAGTCTCCCCTTTATGTGCACATGGGTGTCACGCAGGTATATGGATGCTACAGACTGTATTTGTAATTTAAGTTGTTTTATGTTTAAATAACTGAAACTGAATACTGCAAGTGTAATCTGTAGCATCCATATGCCTGTGTGACGTGAAGGGAAGTCAGAATTCCACTGGGTAGGAACTTTACAGGAGGTTACAAACTTTCAAGGCTTATTTGGTGAGATGGACGAGGTCTGAGTTCAGATCACATAGAACTGACTCATTATTTTCTCATGTGTTCACTAAGATTGATAGTGTTTAGTAAACTCTAAGTTTTAAAAAAGAATCATTCACCAAAAGTACCTCTCTAATGGCTTTTCTCCAAAGAACTCTTTTTTTGTAGTTTTGTTTTAACAGCATTTGATAAGTGATAAGTGGATTATGTTGGATGGTACTGGTGTGTGTATGTGTGAGAGTAACTAGGTGGAAAATTGTGAAGTATCTGCTTTCAGATAGTTGGGAGGCTGTTTGTTGCTGAATTGCGTGAGTCGTCTTGGCAGCGATGGAAAACTAAAGAAAAACCTTTACTTCAGATTTGAGAGTGAAAGATTTTGAAGAAAAGGGAGGACAATGGCAAAAAGGCTTTAAAGAATGAAAGAACAGGAAGCTGTCACTCAGATACGAACAGGTTTTAAAGAAAGGAAAAAAACAGAGGGCACAAAAGAGAGTAAGTGTAAAATGTTTGACTGAACAGGCCAGAGACTGAGATCATGGTCTAACAGCAGCTTGTTCCAATTACTAGTGTGCATACGTATGTGTGTTTGTGTGTGCGTCGCCATGAGCGTGAGTGTGTGTGTTTGTAATGTGAAAGGAAAAGTTCAGCAGTTTTCATTCTGATCTTTACCTGCATTGGTATTATATGATGGATTATCATGGACAGTAATTTCCCTGCACGCTGGAAAAAGTGATTCAAAGCACTCTTAGAATGAATAGTAAGATGTTTCAGTGCCTGCCTGTCGGCTTCTATTACAAGCATGTTCTGAGTCCATGGTGTTTTTACAGGACAACACATAAAGCAAAAACACACACACACCAAAGACTTCCATACAGCAAAGACTTACAGAACACACACACCAAAGACTTCCATACAGCAAAGACCTACAGAACACACACACCAAAGACTTCCATACAGCAAAGACCTACAGGAGAACACACACACCAAAGACTTACATACAGCAAAGACCTACAGAACACACACACCAAAGACTTCCATACAGCAAAGACCTACAGAACACACACACCAAAGACTTCCATACAGTAAAGACCTAAAGGAGAACACACACACCAAAGACTTACATACAGCAAAGACCTACAGGAGAACACACACACACCAAAGACTTCCATACAGCAAATACCTACAGGAGAACACACACCAAAGACTTCCATACAGCAAAGACCTACAGGAGAACACACACACCAAAGACTTCCATACAGCAAAGACTTACAGAACACACTCACCAAAGACTTCCATATAGCAAAGACCTACAGGAGAACACACACACCAAAGACTTACATACAGCAAAGACCTACAGAACACACACACCAAAGACTTCCATACAGCAAAGACCTACAGGAGAACACACACACCAAAGACTTACATACAGCAAAGACCTACAGGAGAACACACACACCAAAGACTTCCATACAGCAAAGACCTACAGAACACACACACCAAAGACTTTCATACAGCAAATACCTACAGGAGAACACACACCAAAGACTTCCATACAGCAAAGACCTACAGGAGAACACACACACCAAAGACTTCCATACAGCAAAGACCTACAGGAGAACACACACACCAAAGACTTTCATACAGCAAAGACCTACAGGAGAACACACACATCAAAGACTTCCATACAGCAAAGACCTACAGGAGAACTCACACACCAAAGACTTCCATACAGCAAAGACCTACATGAGAACACACACACCAAAGACTTCCATACAGCAAAGACCTACAGGAGAACTCACACACCAAAGACTTTCATACAGCAAAGACCTACAGGAGAACACACACACCAAAGACTTCCATACAGCAAAGACCTACAGGAGAACACACACACACCAAAGACTTCCATACAGCAAAGACCTACAGAGCACACACACCAAAGACTTCCATACAGCAAAGACCTACAGAACACACACACCAAAGACTTCCATACAGCAAAGACCTACAGGAGAACACACACACCAAAGACTTTCATACAGCAAAGACCTACAGAACACACACACCAAAGACTTCCATACAGCAAAGACCTACAGGAGAACACACACACCAAAGACTTTCATACAGCAAAGACCTACAGAACACACACACCAACGACTTCCATACAGCAAAGACTTACAGAACACACACACACCAAAGACTTCCATACAGCAAATACCTACAGGAGAACACACACACCAAAGACTTTCATACAGCAAATACCTACAGAACACAAACACCAAAGACTTCCATACAGCAAAGACCTACAGGAGAACACACACACCAAAGACTTCCATACAGCAAAGACCTACAGAACACACACACCAACGACTTCCATACAGCAAAGACTTACAGAACACACACACACCAAAGACTTCCATACAGCAAATACCTACAGGAGAACACACACACCAAAGACTTTCATACAGCAAATACCTACAGAACACAAACACCAAAGACTTCCATACAGCAAAGACCTACAGGAGAACTCACACACCAAAGACTTCCATACAGCAAAGACCTACAGAACACAAACACCAAAGACTTCCATACAGCAAAGACCTACAGGAGAACACACACACACACCAAAGACTTCCATACAGCAAAGACCTACAGAACACAAACACCAAAGACTTCCATACAGCAAAGACCTACAGGAGAACACACACACCAAAGACTTTCATGCAGCAAAGACCTACAGAACACAAACACCAAAGACTTCCATACAGCAAAGACCTACAGGAGAACTCACACACCAAAGACTTCCATACAGCAACAACTTATAGGAGAACAGACACAGCAATGGTTTGCTTGGAGATTGCAATATTATATTTTGTGATTCTGTGTCGATTCCCTAAAAACATACTATTGATTTTTAATTCATAGTTTATAGTATGCAGAGAGGTGGTAGACAGTTGTTTAATTGTGTTAAACCTTAAACCGCGAGCAGTGTTGTAATATATCTTTAGCGATAATACTCTTCCACGCTAACACAAACTGAATCGCACTGCTAACTATAGCATTACCTAACCTATGTTTTTTATGCTATGACAGTTTTCCTAAAATTAGATATTTAAAAAATCACAACATTTCACCTCACTTACAGTATTACTATGTATCTTGCGTAACATGATATATATCGTATCACCAAGTTCTACTAGTATAGTATAGTTGGTGGCTGCTAGGGTGTTACAAGGCGGCTGCTGTGGTATTCCAGGTAGTTGCCATGTTATCTATCACATGTATGCCTGGGGATTTCCCTCTGAGCCTCCAGAGGTCACTGTCACCACAACACTGAGGTGCTTTTTAGCACTTGCTACTCTTCAGCTGTCATTAAAGGGGCTTTATATGGACAGCCTGTGTTGTTACTAGTTGTGAATCTTGTTTTCTATCCCTCTGAGTTTGAATGCATGCGTATCATTTGACTGTGAGTCTAATAAACCTGCACCTGAATGTTCTATTATTTCTAGTTTGCAAGGGTGTTGTTAAGATATTAGTATGGTATATTTATGGTGTATATACGTATATGGTATTCCAGGTGGTTGCTAAAGTGTGCTTTTATCACGATGACACAAGAAATGTGTACAAAGATTTAGCCACAATATTACACCATTCGTTCCATATAGAAAAATGAATAGCTACTATGTTCAAAACTCTATGTCCTATTAAAAACTTCGGGACATCCTGAAGCTGATTATGTGTTGTCTTCTCAAAAACTGGCACAAGTCACTGCAATCACAGTTGTTGTGTATGATAATTAACCCTAGGCTACTGATGCAACAGGGAGAGATTAGGTTGCTGAACTACTGCTTAAAAATGAGATAGAAAGCTTAAATAAATGAAGTTTTTTCTTGTTTAGAGTTGAAATAAACACAGGGAATAGTATTGCTTTTTGACAATGACAGTGATTTATTTCAGTGAGTTGACCTCAGAGAGTGCCTGTGTAAACAATTGTTTGGACCCTCTTATTCATTCTCTCTCTTTCTCTCACTTGTTCACTCTTAAAACCACATGCTGTTTCACCATACCGCTTTGATGGAGCCCCCAAAGCTCTATCTGATTCTACATCTACCCCCTACACGCAGACTCATACACCAAAGAAGGACACAATAGTGCCGCTACGAAACCACAAACCCCACCGAGGGATAAAAGCCCAGCCTTTTTCCCCAGACCCTGGATATGTTTTGCATTTAATGTTAATGTAGGAAAGTGATACACTCTGTTTTACTGGAGTTTTGCCCAGAACTCTACTCGAATAATCATGTTTATCATTAAGAGGAAAAAAACACATTAACATGGAGAGGGAAAAAAGGTACTCAGGAAACAAAGAGAGTTCCATTACCTTGCCTAAAGCTGGAGTCGAAGGGTCGGGGCCCATCCAGGTCCAGGCCATTCATCATTGGTCGCTGGCTGAGGTCAATAACCTGGTGAAGGCGGAGCTTCCTGCAGTAAATGGAGGCGGCTTCAGGTTCAAGAGCAATGAGCAGCTGTTCGGGAGAGTCTGGAGACACCAGACCAGCCTAGACATATAGATTGAGAGAGAGACAGAGAGAGATTGGAGGGGGAGGTGAATCTTTTAACCTTTAATTAACTTTTAACTTCTGTTTTGTTTTGTCTGTTTGACAGAATAGCGTTGCCAGATCTTTATATTCTTCTTCTAAGTGATATAGACACAATTACATCTGCTCAAGTAAAAGTGTCACAGTACTGCTGTTTTTAAAGGCCAGTTTTCAGCATTTTGATGAAATGTGTGCAGAAGGTCATGTAGGTATACAATAATCACTATGATTTATATTGCGATGAAATAAAAAAAAAATAGTTTTCAATAAATAACTTCAATAAAAAACATAATTTCACTAGCTATTGTTATGTCTCTAACAAGTTGATGCCACCTTGTGCCATCCCCTCCAACACAGCTGTTCTGCAGTGGAGGTTTGTAAGAGTAATGTATTAAATCCATTTTGCCTAGAATATGTTAAATCAGCAAAAAAGGTTTTCTTTTCTTATATTAGAAACATCTTTTAATACTAAAAAGGTCACCTCTATTTCGTTATCCGGCCACCTTTAGCATAAGTAAAATTTCAGTTTCACCGGTCTGAGTTTCTATAGAGACTTCCAAAGACTCCCAGAGTAAGGTAACCAGATTTCTTTAATCTAAACTGGGGACATATCTAGTTTCCAGCAGTCAATATATCATTAAAATAAAATAAAAAAGGGCGACCATTCCAGTTTATAGTATTTTGACTATAGTAACTGTTGCACTTCAAGAAACTATGGTGAAGGCCGGAGGATAACATTGGGAACGCAGAGCATGCCTAGGTGCACGTAAGAAGTAAAGTCCCTAAATAAAAAGGTCTGAAATGTCTCGAGTAGTGGTTTAGACAGGGATGAGACAAGGATGCAACGAATGAATGATCAAACGAATAAAGGTGTTACCAGATGAGTGGAAAGACAAAGAGGTCGCTTGTCTGAGCTACACTAGCCAAGCAGCTGGACACAAAGCTTCAGGTGAAAACTGAACACTCAGTTAAGTGCCTGACTGGATCCGAGCCAATCTGCCGTGTTTTCCTCTACCTCCCTCCATCCCTCTCTCCCCTCCCTCTCTATCTTTCTCTCTTTTGCTGGCGAGAGCAGGCGTGGTTTCCTGTGTTTGTGTGCCGGTCTCGAGCATTGTTCAAACTCAGTGACACCAGTAGGAGGAAATCACGCCCCTCTCCAAACCTGCCCTAGACTCAAGGAGAGCAGAAGGGAGCGTGGAGGTGCAGCGGAGGCTGAGGGAAAGGATGCCCTGTGTTTTTAATGGCTGGCAAATGATAAAAGAAAGTGATCTTTTAGATTAATTCCTTAGACCCCTGACTGCATAACTAACAAGCTAGTTTCAGAATAGTTACTGAATTAAAATGAGCATCATGCTTTCACCAGCGATGCATGACAAAATTATAAAAAGCAGCCAAAGATCTAAATAAGGAATTGCTGCTGCCTTTGCAGAGGAGTAGCACTATAGCGTAGTACAAAAAAGACTGAGAGGGAAATGAATGAATAACCTAGAAAATATGTTTTCAAATGGGCTACAGAAAACCAAAATTTCTACATGATTCAATCTTAGAGATATAAACAAAGTCATTCAATGGGTTGATATGAAATGCTCTGTTCTGCAGCACCTTACCAAGATTTTCTTTACTGTGGTGGTGATGGAAACCAGAGATATAGCCCTCATATTCACTATCCAAAACCACCAGTAAAGCTACAGGTGTGCTCTGAGTTTGTATATGTTTGTATATGAGTTTGTATATGGAATTGCGAAAATACAGTGATGCATTTGAGAAAAAGAAGTGGCCAAATCCTAACATTAAAACAAGCATCAGGCAGTATGTTCATAACCATTTCATATAATAAATTCTTGTGAGGGAACTTTTAGAAACTCTTTGGACGTCTGGTTCCTATCACATCCTCAGTGAGCAATTCTGAATATTTCACATCAAACAACTCTGAATAAATCTATTTATATTTGCCTATAAAATCATTTAGTGGAATTCAAGGTTGAATTAACACCTAATTAATAATCCTCTGTGTTGTGCTGGACTGTAGCTCTGGCACTGGTTTCGACTATGAAAGATCATTGAGTCTCAGAGAAAAAGAAAAAAAAACACCACCACACATGATGGATGCTGTGTCAGAGTGGCGTCACACACACACACATCCTCACACAAACACACCCTCTCCGTGTTCCCATTGATGTGTGGAGCGATTAGACTCAGGCATTCCTTTCCATACACGCACATTTCCTGAAGCCTCCACTGTACTTTTTTTGGGAGCGTTGGGTGGATAACGTCATCTTAGTGTGTGTGTGTGTGTGTGTGTGTGTGTGTGTGTGTGTGTGTGTGTGTGTGTGTGTGTGTTTGTGTGTGTGTGTGTGTGTGTGTGGATTTGATGGAAACAATGTGGTCACATGTGCTGTCTATATGATTTTAGTTTACATCAGTATTCAAGAGTTTTCACTTACTATTATTATTCAATTATAACAAACACAGTGAGGACTGGAATGCTTTAAGACACCAGAAGTATTTCATATTTATTGATGCGTCATTTCTTGTTATGTTATCTGCTTGATATTTGATCAGGAATTATTTATTCTTGATTCTCAATGTTATGAAGCTTTCTCTGTCATTACGAAATCTTTATATTCATCAGCTTTCTGCAGATGAATCAAAGTAGAAACACTATTTTTAAATTCTGTTCATACGTGTACCTGCGACAGTTTTTCTAATTTAACTGAAAACAGTGATTCCGAACTTTTAAACGCTAGTGTATCCATACAACTTCATGCACAGACAGAAGGTGAGTGTGGCCTCAGCTGTAGTGTTTTACCAGGTAAGCTGCCTCCCTCATGAACTGCTTGGCTGGTTGTCTCCACACAGCTGGAACAGTGATGACCCATCTCACTTCATCCCCTTCCAGCACTGATGAAGACTGATCCTTCACCTCCTAGATACCAGCACACATACACATACACGACTGAACTGTACAGAAACAGTCTCATTCACAGTTTTCACTTAAATGCAGTCAATCAGCAAAGACATGATTTACTCTTCAGTATGTGGTGATTTAAGCAAATAGTTTACACAATGCTAACTAGTGAGGTATAAGCAAATCTACTGTAAGTACCACACTGCTGACACAAGAATTAGGAGAATATTACATAGTGTACGTCAGCCTTCTGGCTCATGCGGTGTATATAAGTGCGGCACTTTAAACAGCTCAGGCACAGAAATTCAAAATAGAATTTTAGGTTGTACGATCAGAGCTTTGTCGGTGACCTTGACACTGACCACAGTTTCAGCATGTGTTTTTGTTGTAGGAAGAGTGTGTTCTTATAATTTCTTCTTCTGACTTATTTCTTCTCTTTATGATACTGGAAACAATAACATGTTAAACTTGATTCCAGTAATTACATTAGCATGTAAAAAAACATATTAATTAAAAGCAATTTTGTTTTTCAGTTTTAGTCTATTTTCAGGAACTAGGTTTATAAATAACACAGCCCTGTGCAAAAGCACCTGAGAAGATTACTTACTAAGATGCACTTACAAGGGAGATTTTTCTTTTTGCTGCCTGACTATACAAGGAACATTCAGTCTAGGAACAGCACAGCATTGTCAACAGAGTGGAACCACCTGACACGACCAGGAATACGACTTTGCACTTGTTGGCACACCTATATTACCACAAGGCTACCAGCAACAACAGCTATGTATTTATTTAAAGAGCACTATATCTGGGTGGTACATGCTTAATTATCCAAAAACACTTACATTACAGTAAATACAAATAATATCACTACAAATGCAGAGAATAAAGACTGTAAATGTGTTTGTTGAACCATTTTTAAATCTCTATGACGCCAAGGATTAATTGTAGCTGTCATCCAACATATGACTTGACTAACCAGTGCTTCAATCACCTTATGTCACAATAGCCATAAAATGCCATTTCTGCCAGTTCTAGAGGTCCCTCAGCTGACAAACGCATTCATTTTTCCACAAAGGTGGAACATATTTCAGTGGTAATGTGTATGATTTATAAAACTAAAGGCTGACTGAACTTTTCTCTTTGGAGGACAAGCAGGTCAACATTTCTAAATCTTTATTGTTGATTTTATATTTTAATATCTAATTTATTTTCAATTCTGACACCGAAACAGAAAGAATGTAATTCAAGAGTGCTGGTGAAAGCCATTATTATGCTCTTGGTTAGTGGGTTATGTAGCCTTAGTCCATATAAACGGTTGGCAAAGTTATAAAACTCACAATTCAATGCCAGAGTAAGAAACAAGGGCAGGTCCAATCAAGAAGAAATGTGTTCCTAATAGATACCAAAACCTTTGAAAACATTAAATTCTTGTTTTTCATATTTTACTGCACTAATATTTGTTTGCATTTATTGTGTCCTATTAATTGTATCCTATACTTTATGGCATTTAAACAAAAAAAGAATTACAGTCATCATCTAAATAAGCAGCTGTATACTATACACATGTGTATTAGATTTATGGGGAAGGTATGTACGTATTTGAATTAGGTAAACTCAGTGCATCAATTCTAGCAAGTATATTCGCTATCATTCTTTTATGATTAAGCTCCTTTATTCAGATTTTGTGTTTGATAATATAGTGAAATTAAGAGAAAGACAGAAAGAAATATTTCCTACTTTACCTTTAAAGCATGTTCCCGGAAGAATCTCAGAGCATGTGCAAAGACCTCAATGGCTCGAACTCTCCGTCCGCTCACTGACTCTAACTCTGTCACCATGGTGAGGTCCTACAAGAAAGCAGGGCAACTTCAACTTTCTCAGCATTAGTGTTTAAGGAATTCTCTGTAGTGTTCTTAGGTAGCTCAGGTAGAAAGTATTTTATGAGCTTGTATGTAGTTCACGGCTGTTCTCTTACACTGGTGCTGTGGATCTTCATCTTGAACTTGTCGAAGTAGAGCCAGTGCCTGGCTTCCTCTGGGTCCAGATCGTGGTAGCTGTCTCGGGCTGCAAAGCCAAAACTGTGGAAGCGCAGTTCAGGGGTCAATAGCAGGCAGGTGGGGCTCTTCTGATTTGCCACTCCAGGATCCCCACCCTCCCAGCGCCTGTGGAGGTTGGAAGATGTAAAGAGTGAATAGGAGACAGGTTTGAGCAAAATTGGAGCAACTAAAACACCAGGGGCATGTTCAATCTCAATCTTAAGTGCAAAAAGTTATTTTAAAAAGTTTTGCTGCTGTTTTTGGATTAAATGTTTAACCAAAACAATGCAATGTGAAATGCAACAAGCTTTGAGGTACATTTTCTTGTATTTGTTGGGCGTGTCTGAGGTGTTAAAAGGAGTATGAATCTCAAACCCAAATTCCAAATTTCAGAGAATTTGATGTGACTGTGTACTATTTTTTAATTCTATGTTAAAAATTGCCTGACATTCTTATTTTGCCCAAAAATCACCAAACTCTGTAATTGTACTTGAGCAATTGAAACTTGAATGTTTACTTTTACTCAGCTTACATTTCAAAAACATACATTTTATTTATTACATGTAAAGCACAAAATAAAATCATTAAACCAAACTTAAATCAATAGAAATTTAAAATGCCCACAGTTATACTAACCAGTACTGCCCATCAGGAGCCACAACACACAAGACTAAAAAGAAAACTCTTAATAACCTTTTCAAACATTTGCTTATTATATACTAAAGTATTAATATACACCATACTCCATATGGTGTATATTATTACTTTATAAAAGTATTGGGGCATCTACACATTACATTACAGGAGCTTTTATGACATCTGGGCATTAATATGGTCCCCCCCATTTGCAGCTATAGCAGCTTCCACTCTTCTAGGAAGGGTTTCGCAATATTTTGGAGTGTGTCTGTGGGAATATTTGTCCACTTATCCAGAAGAGTATTTGTGAGGTCAGACACTGATGTTGGACAAGAGGGTCTGTCTCGCAATCTCCGTTCTAGTTCATCCCAAAGGTGTTTGATGGGTTTGAGGTCAGGGCTCTGTGAGGATCGGTCAAGTTCTTTTACACCAAACTCACACAACCAGCCTATATGGAGCAGCTTTGTGCAGTGGGACACAAAATTATGCTGAAACAGAAATTATACAAACTGTTCCCACAGAGTTTAAAGTATACAACAGTCCAGTATGTCTAGGTTTGCTAAAGAATTAAGATTTCCCCTCACTGGAGATAAGGGGCCTCAGCCTACCCCTGAAAAAGAACTTCATGGCATTATACCGCCTCCACCAAACCAGGTAACGTTCTCCTGGCATTCGCCAAACCCATAATCATTCATCAGGCTGCCAGATAGGGAATCGTGATTTGTCGATCTGTACACTGCTCCAGAGTTTAGTGGCTTTACAACAATCCATCCACCACTTGGTGGTGTACTTGGTGATATAAGGCTTGCATGCAGCTGGTCGGCCATTGAAATCCATGCCATGAAGCTCCTGGTGGCACAGTCTTTGTGCTGATGTTAATCCCATAGAAGGTTTGGAACTCTGTGTTTCCTAAATGCTTCCACTTTCAATAATTCCACTCACAGTTGATCATGGAACATCAGAGAGGAAAGCAACTTCACAAACTGACTTGTTGCAGCAGTCAGCGAGGTAGACTGTATGGCTAGGTGCTTGATTTCTACACACGTGGCAATGGGACTGAATTGAATGCCTAAATTCAATGATTAAGTGTGTCCCAAGACTTATATACATAGTGTACTTATATTCTTAAGTATGTGTAAATGTTTTTATCTTTCATTTGAGTATATTGTTGGTTTCATACTTGCCCTGTTAGTGAGATTTGGACAAAATACTTGGTACCTTGGTATAATTTCCCTGTACTTTGCCCACTCATTATTTAGGTTGATGGATTCCAGTGCACTGGTGTGTTTTACACCCCTACTAAACAGGGATTGATATCAGGTCATTAAGGAGTGTTTCATTTAGTTACCTCATCATATGGATGGCCTCTGGATCCTCAGTGAAACTGAAGGCATAGCCACTGGAGGTGGTTCCAAAATCAATAGCCACAACTACAGAAAATGGACGAGCCACACGTGGCCTCACCTCCGTCCTCTGAGAGAGAGAGAGAGAGAGAGAGAGAGAGAGAGAGAGATGTAGTGAAAGACAACAAAAAAAACATCATAAAGAGAAAAGGTCTGTGTATTCATTTTCATTATAGGGAAGTGAAGTTTCTCCATATTCAGATGGTTCAGATAAGTCAGAGTTGTTCACAGTGGTGGCGATTGGAGCCAGACATCTAAAAGAGTTCAGCCCTCTCACAGAAAGGTGTTATGTGAAATGTTTACAAATACGCTGCCATTGATTTATGACTGATTTGCAGTGAGATTTTTTTAAATCCATACACGATGGAGAGGATAAAACATTAAAAATGACATCAAATATAACACTTAGAAGACACAGCGAGGCTCAGTGGTTGCATCTAGCAGTAGATAAAATAAATATAACTGCACTGAAGTCATTGCAATCTCTTGTTAATACCACCATTACCACCATAAAAAAAATCAATAGAATCCAATTAGTGAAATATGCAGAAATTTGATAAAATCTGAGGAACTAACTTTTAATTTTAAGGACAAAATCCTGCCTAACATAGGTTTTTGTTTAGTTACTAAGGTTACGGTTTAGGTCTAGAAAAAACAAACGCATATGTGGATGCATATATATGAAGATGGATAGAAAATGGGAGACGGATGGGAAAGCTTCTCTCTGAGATGTGCTAAATAGATCTCTGCCTGGTACTGATATGAACAGCCTCCTCTCTCTCCTGTTTTCCCCTCTGTTTTATCTCTCCCTGACCCTGCTGAATGTCATATTTATAGAAAAAAAACATTCCAGTCTCTTTTTTCAGGGCGTGTTTGGTGGCTGGATATCTTCTTAATCCATGTTGGAGGTAGCGTCCGACGTAGTGCCCACCACAGATTGCAGTGCATAAGCAGAATACAGGATTACCTCAAGATAGTTCTGGTCTGAAAGCCCCACTAAGTAAAGAAATATAATTGTAGACATGTGCAGATCTCACTTCCTGCTTTGCCATTTCTGTGTTTAAAGCCTCCAGAGGTTGACCATGTCCCAGGTTTGAGGTCAGCTGTAAATAAATGTGCCAAAACGGGTTGTTTGAAGTGATACCATAGCAGACCCACTTTTGGTTCTCTACATCAGCGGTCCTTCAGAGGGTACACATTTTTGCTCCCAACATAAACAGATTGAGTGGACCATCTCCTTTAATTTGGCCCGTTCTTCCAAGAACAATATGTGTAAATGAGATATGTGAGTAAGAAGAATCCTTTTAATATTTAAGAACCTCCTCATAATGTAAAAGTTGAAAAAAAGATTACTTTCCTAGAACAATATGTCAAGGTTGAGAACCATTTAGAAACCTTAATAGTAAACAGTCTTAACTGTTAACAGCAAAAGTGACAATAGCTTTAGTACATGGAGTCATACCGGCGAGGGGGATGGAGTGAGTGGAGCAATGCTACACTCATTTCTGGATGGAGAGGGAGAGCTGGATGGAGATGTGGACACAGATCTGTCACTGCCTGAGGAGGAGAAAAGAAGAAGACACTGGCATAAAAACAAGTGAAGAGTCCATTCCTCTAAAAAAACAAGGACAGTTCATAATGAGGTCATGTCCTTGGTGAATGAGAATAGCACATCGTTACGAGACGTCAGAGAGAAGAGAATGTTTCAGACTGGTTCTCCTGGCGTTCATACTGAAGGAGTCCGAGTTTGGTCATACAATCTCTTTTAAAGTGGTATAAAACAATATAACAGCAGTATAACAAGATTTAAAAAATGTCTCTTAAATGTTACAGCCCTAAGAAAACCGTGTATCTCCAAACAGACTTTACAGGAGACGTTTCATAACAAGATTTTGTTCTAAGTCATTTTAAAGCATTTGTCCTTAATCAGTGTAGAAGGCAGCTGGAGAGCAAGGATAGGCAAATTATAGCTGTTATTTAAACATGAATTGAGTCTCTTGATTGTTGTTGCTGTTGTGTTTAAAAGTAGTTTTGGTATTTTGATGTATTATACTTTTCTGTCCATTATTTTGACTTGGCGCTGAAATTGTGGTGTGTTAGTTTGTGTTGCGATAGTGTGAGTGGATCAGACACAGCAGTGCTGCTGGAGATTTTAAACACCTCAGTGTCCTGTGGGCAGCATCCTGTTACCATTATAGACGGACTAGAGGATGGCCAACAAAAACTATGCAGCGACAGATGAGCTGTCCTGTCTGACTTTCCATCAACAAGGTCCACCCGCAAGGTAGGCGTGTCTATTAAAGTGAACAGTGAATAGAAAAAAAACTCCAGCAGCACTGCTGTGTTTCATCCACTTGTACCAGCACAACACACACAAACTCACCACAACCACATCAGTGTCACTGCAGGGCAGAGAATGACCAGCCACCCAATAATACCAGCTCTGTGGTGGTAAGTGAAGAGTCCATTCCTCTAAAAACAAGGACAGTTCACAATGAGGTCATGTCCTTGGTGAATGAGAATAGCACATCGTTACGAGACGTCAGAGAGGAGAGAATGTTTCAGACTGGTTCTCCTGGCGTTCATACTGAAGGAGTCCGAGTTTGGTCATACAATCTCTTTTAAAGTGGTATAAAACAATATAACAGCAGTATAACAAGATTTAAAAAATGTCTCTTAAATGTTACAGCCCTAAGAAAACCGTGTATCTCCAAACAGACTTTACAGGAGACGTTTCATAACAAGATTTTGTTCTAAGTCATTTTAAAGCATTTGTCCTTAATCAGTGTAGAAGGCAGCTGGAGAGCAAGGATAGGCAAATTATAGCTGTTATTTAAACATGAATTGAGTCTCTTGATTGTTGTTGCTGTTGTGTTTAAAAGTAGTTTTGGTATTTTGATGTATTATACTTTTCTGTCCATTATTTTGACTTGGCGCTGAAATTGTGGTGTGTTAGTTTGTGTTGCGATAGTGTGAGTGGATCAGACACAGCAGTGCTGCTGGAGATTTTAAACACCTCAGTGTCCTGTGGGCAGCATCCTGTTACCATTATAGACGGACTAGAGGATGGCCAACAAAAACTATGCAGCGACAGATGAGCTGTCCTGTCTGACTTTCCATCAACAAGGTCCACCCGCAAGGTAGGCGTGTCTATTAAAGTGAACAGTGAATAGAAAAAAAACTCCAGCAGCACTGCTGTGTTTCATCCACTTGTACCAGCACAACACACACAAACTCACCACAACCACATCAGTGTCACTGCAGGGCAGAGAATGACCAGCCACCCAATAATACCAGCTCTGTGGTGGTAAGTGAAGAGTCCATTCCTCTAAAAACAAGGACAGTTCACAATGAGGTCATGTCCTTGGTGAATGAGAATAGCACATCGTTACGAGACGTCAGAGAGGAGAGAATGTTTCAGACTGGTTCTCCTGGCGTTCATACTGAAGGAGTCCGAGTTTGGTCATACAATCTCTTTTAAAGTGGTATAAAACAATATAACAGCAGTATAACAAGATTTAAAAAATGTCTCTTAAATGTTACAGCCCTAAGAAAACCGTGTATCTCCAAACAGACTTTACAGGAGACGTTTCATAACAAGATTTTGTTCTAAGTCATTTTAAAGCATTTGTCCTTAATCAGTGTAGAAGGCAGCTGGAGAGCAAGGATAGGCAAATTATAGCTGTTATTTAAACATGAATTGAGTCTCTTGATTGTTGTTGCTGTTGTGTTTAAAAGTAGTTTTGGTATTTTGATGTATTATACTTTTCTGTCCATTATTTTGACTTGGCGCTGAAATTGTGGTGTGTTAGTTTGTGTTGCGATAGTGTGAGTGGATCAGACACAGCAGTGCTGCTGGAGATTTTAAACACCTCAGTGTCCTGTGGGCAGCATCCTGTTACCATTATAGACGGACTAGAGGATGGCCAACAAAAACTATGCAGCGACAGATGAGCTGTCCTGTCTGACTTTCCATCAACAAGGTCCACCCGCAAGGTAGGCGTGTCTATTAAAGTGAACAGTGAATAGAAAAAAAACTCCAGCAGCACTGCTGTGTTTCATCCACTTGTACCAGCACAACACACACAAACTCACCACAACCACATCAGTGTCACTGCAGGGCAGAGAATGACCAGCCACCCAATAATACCAGCTCTGTGGTGGTAAGTGAAGAGTCCATTCCTCTAAAAACAAGGACAGTTCACAATGAGGTCATGTCCTTGGTGAATGAGAATAGCACATCGTTACGAGACGTCAGAGAGGAGAGAATGTTTCAGACTGGTTCTCCTGGCGTTCATACGGAGGGAGTCCGAATTTGGTCATAAAATCTCTTTTAAAGTGGTGTAAAACAATATAACAGCAGTATAACAAGATTTGAAATATGATTTTTATGATTTTTATATGATTTTCATATGATTTTTGAAGAATTGATTATGTATCAGATGGTAGCTTTAATACTGGGCTTCCCTAATAAACAGTGCTAGATATGCTGTATGTAATATATAATGGAAATGTTCTAAGTCAATGTAAGAGTTCTTCCTAGAAGAACCATTGCAGTTCTTTTAATACATGAGCCTGATAATTAAGTGGGGCTGGATCAGTTGAGACAAGGAATAGATTAGACTGCAGGCTCTAAATAATCATCCACTGAAAAGATCTTTAGGTAAATTGTGATGCAGGTAAGGTCATTTTTGCACCTTTTGTTTTGAATAGGCTTTTACACAGTAGTGCGAGCTGGCAGTGAAGATATTTCACACCTTGATATCATGACATCATCACTTCTCCATCACACCTATCACTCCTCTGGCATCTGAGAGCCATTAGAAAGGTCCAGCCAGTCCTCTGATTATCAGAGCTGTCAGTATGTAGCCTAATCTTGAGAAGGCTTTCAGCTCTTTCACACTAAAGAGGGCCGTATCAGTGCCAAACACAGAGCAGGAATTCTGAGCACAGCATTCCAATAATTCCGGAATTCCGATGGTCTTTAAAAGCAGCAGCAGGGAATGACCTGTTCTCGGACTCCCTCCATCGTCATGATTACACTGTCGTCATAATGACCTCCGTGATTTCTTTGTAAAGGAAGCTGTTGTGGATGGACACACACACGCAGTCACATACATAAGATGGAAAGCCCACTCACGGGCATGATCGGAATGTTATCAGACCTAAACACACACACATACACACACAAATATTTCCTGGAGAGGGGAGAGTAGATAAGGGTGGGCCACACCCGGCCACAGAAAAGGAGAGGAATGACCACATAATTCCCTGATAGCTACAACACCAGCATATTTTCCAACATTAATGAGAAGAGAAATTTAAACATTGGATTTTGGAAGTCCACTAAACTTTGGATTCTAGTGTCAAACATTCCATAATAGTCAAAAAAAATTAAATTAAAGGTGTTGTTTAAATTACAATCAGTCTGTAGACGGTCTGTATATGCTGACCCTCATTTTTGATTGTGATAAAAAATTTTGGGAATGTGTTGTTTAACTCTACTCTTTCTTACACACAGCTTACCTGAATACCTGAATTATGAACACAAGAAATGAAAATGAATCACGCTGGTGTGAATGCCAGTCTTTCTAACCCATTTCTGTATGTGTATAAAGATGCAGAGGATGATACCTGGGACCTGCAGGCTGTTGGTGTTGGGCTGCAGGAGCGCTGCCATTCTGGAGGTGACAGGGCCTTTACAGCCTACAGGACACAAACAGCATGTTACACTTATAACCAACAGCTGTCTCCCCCTCTCATTTCTCATCTTTCCAGGAGAGAAAGTGATTGTTAACATACACACTGCTGCCATGTGTTTTCCCCAGCAGGCATCTCATCTGATAAACAAAAATGCATAACTACATAATTACACAGTCCTGCTTCCTTTATCCCCACAAAGTCCACAATAGCCACGGTCAAGTTTGTGTACTTCTCTTTTGTTTGCTGGATTAAAAAAATTCTTTATTTGGTTAAATTTTCTTAACAAGAACTTCTTACCAACTACACATTCTTTTAGACCCAAAGCATCAAGTCTTCTACACAGTTTAAGGATGGACAGAAACACCTTGTTTTTAGTTGTGAAGTAAGAGCAGAGCTTGGTTTTCCACTTTCTCTCAAAGATAAAACGTTTATGCATTCTTTATCTGACGTTAACAGTTTTGGTGGTACTTTGACTTTCTTCGCTCTTATGTAACTGGATTATTTTATATCAAATCATCCAAACAGCTTGTACTTAAAGATTGTTTTTGACTGGATTCATTAAAGACGTGATGGGTGCACAGTGTTGTAAATCCCATTTTAACACTGATATTTAACACTGCCCAAATTTCAGTACAATGTAAATTGTTAAATGTACAGTAGTGCTTTTCTAATGCTAGAGCCGCTGATAAATGGTTAAGACTATCTTCAGGGAATGCCAATGAACATTATAATCCCACAGCACAAAACCCTAGAGCTCTCATTTTCTGTTGCTTTTCTTAATCCCTGCTTTTCCAATACTTCTCCCATTTCTCACTTTCTTGTCCCACATATCCTGTACTTCCACTCTCTTATTCTTTTCACTCTCTGTTTTTACACTGCTTATGGAGCTGTGTGGTAAGGATGTAAGGGAAGAGGGAAGAGAAGGATAGAATAAAAGAGAGAGACAAAGAGAGAGAGAGAGAGAGAGATGACTAATACTGCCTGCACTATATGCTTGTACAGTAAATGGATCTGAATCACCAGCTGCTCTGAGCTCAGGCTCTGGTTTTCTATCTTCTAAAATTAATAAATACATTCCACATCTGCCTCCTGCTACATCACAGTCACTTCAGAGATGCTGTCTGCAACACATGGAGGCTCAAGTGTGTGTGTGTGTGTGTGTGTGTGTGTGTGTGTGTGTGTGTGTGTGTGTGTGTGTGTGTGTGTGTGTGTGCGTGCCTGAGTATTGCATGTGCATTTACAAACCCTTTTACACAAAAATAACTCTACCTACTATACATAGATACACATATAACCACTATATAAACATATGCACTATACATGTTTCTTAGTATATGTGTTTTCAGTTAACATAATGATTGAAAAAACAGATTTGCTTAATAGTCCTCAGAGCTGGCATTCTCAATCTCAGTCCTGGTGACTCCATGTTCTCCCCACTTTTGCACATAACTATGTGTACTGGGGGGTCACTAAGAGTGAGGAGGCCCCGCTATCGGTGTGTGACCGACCACTGGAATATATTTTAGGAATAAAGTATAATATTACATGATAATGCATTAGCCTAAACTATAACATATATGTTAACTAAATGTCCCTGAATCCATGTTTAATTAAGAACAAAGAACAGCTTTACATAATTAAGTAATGTATTTCTATGTTCGATCAGATGGCTGGGTTAAGCAAAGTGCATCCAGACAAATGCATTACTACCAGCTTGTTGTTTAATTGTTTGAGAGAAGGAAAAGCGGTATCGCACTACCCCTAACCAGGACTATGAACTTCTGGCTTAGAACAAGAAACAGCACTGATTTTGCATTTTTTTTCTCAAATTAAATTCATATAAGGTCAGATTTACCTTTCCTCATAAACTGGCCTGCACTGAATACCACTCTTTACTGTATTATACATGCTATACTAATAAATGAATTTCTATTGTCCCGTTAAAGTCATATTATTCAGTATGGCAGTGTGCGAGTTTGAAATATACTACTATGGTGTAACTTTTCTGTGATGTTATATGACTTCCTTATCAGAAACCTATTAATCCAAACAAGGTTCGTGGCAGTTCAGACACAAACTGGGGTAGTGTCACTCCAGTGTGAGGGAAATGCTCTTAGACATATCCTGCTCTTAGCATGTGGGTCTAAATATGGCACAACACAGAGGACATAAATCATACAAGCTATTGGTGGAAGTGCCCCACCTTACTATCGCTCTCCGCCCATCTCACAATGTCCCGTTCATCTACACAACAAACGCAAAACAATGGGCAAGAAATCACATGAAGTTTAGAAACCGTAATCGTGAAAAAAAAAGATATATCAATGAAGGGTCCATACATCCTCTTCAAACACTCCACCCATTCCAGACCTACTGCAGATGTTTTCATCTGAAAGCCTCAGCCACTTGCAACTGCAGTATCATGTGTATTACAATGACACTATGAAAATTGTTGTTGGCATGGAAGTACTCATCTATGAAATAAATGAATTATTAAATTATGTGGAGGATAAACTTTCCTCAAAGCACTCAATGGCAAAAGCCTGACTACATATGTGAAACTGTACTCAGAGTGATGTCATACTTTATCATCCAAGAACCATCCAAGAACTATCCGATCCTCCAGCCCATATTAAAGCTTTCAAACAAAATGAACTCACCCGCGCGTTGATGAAACAATGCTTTGGTCTTGCTTGACCAACAAAATTCCCACTCTGTTTAAACTCCTGCAAAAGTCCAGAGACCACAGCCGAGGAAAAGACTTCCAGGGATGCTTCTGTGGCTACCGGAGGCTCTGGAGTGACAAAATTCCCAGCTGGAGATTTCAGCAGAGCAGACAAAAGAAAAGAAGAATGAGAGTGCGCTCAGAGTACGAGGAACAGGAAAAAGTTCCAAAGGTTTTTCCAAACTGAAGTCCAGCCCAGAAAGAATTCCTTTTCACTCTCTCTCTCTCTCTCTCTCTCTCTCTCTCTCTCTCTCTCTCTGCCTCAATCTCTCCCTCTGTAGGTTCCCTCCTGCGTCTGTATCCAAGCACTCAATCCCTCAACAGCACTGGAATTTCAGGGAGGAAAGAGTGATAGAGAGGGAGCCACACACACACACACACATGCATATTAGTTGGCTCAGGAGGGTCTTGTAACACAGGAGCAGAGGGAGGGGAAAGTGACTTAATAGGGGAGCATATTCATTGACTGTGTGTGTGTGTGTGTGTGTGTGTGTGTGTGTGTGTGTGTGTAGAGGAGGGAGGAGTGTATTCAGAGTGACAGAACACTGATTATGTCATTGGACCCCCTCCTCTCCTCTTCCTCCCTCCACACCCCCTGCATCCAACGCTCTGTTCTTCTTCCTTCTTCTCCTTTTCCCTCGGCTCTCTTCCTGCTTTCTCCTTACTTTCATGTTTTGGCCTCTTCACTTCCCAATCCACTTCCATTCATTCCCACATTCTGTCTCTCTTTTAGTGTCAAACGGTTTCCTTCTGTAGTCTTTTAACTTAAATTAAAGGTTCTCTCCATTATATCATAGAAAAAAACTGTTTTCCTAGAGTCTTTTAACGGACGATTCTTTGGAGGGTCATTTTTAATTGAGTGTGAAAAACGTTTTGAAACACTGTGCGACATGATATGACATGCAGTTTAAACTAAAATCTCAAATTAGATCTTTGTGATGACTGTGTGGATTTGTGTGTCCAGACATCACCAACCTATCTGCATTGGTTGCTGTGGTAACAACAGCATCAGTAACTACATAGCTTCGCTGGTGATGTGGATTTCAAACACGGACACAATACAAACGCAAAAAGACACTTTGAAATCGGATTTGAGCATCCAGAGTCTCCGGTCTGATACACATCCGAATAAATTAGACAGAAATCACATTTCAAACCACCTCCAAGTCTGATTTGCGGAAAATTAGTCTGATTAGTGCTTTGTTTGGGGTTTTTTTGCTGTGCAAACTATCAAACATGAATCTGGATACTATCTGGATATTTACGGCAGGTAGTCCAAATAAGTCAGCAGAGCAAAGTTTGTGTTTTACGTTCTGTTCACTTACTATCAGTAAATCTTTTTTCTTATACATTGTTCTTTATGAATATAAAAATGTTTTTGTTTATGGCATCACTCAAAGTATACTTTGTCACTTTTCTTTAAGAGTGTACGCCGAGAATGCACGCTGTAAAGACTTTAAACAGTGCATTTCGCTCATCTGTTATGATGGAACAACATACAGCTGAAAATCTAATATATATGCAAATATAATTAATAGTTATGTTGTGAATGTTTGTTTCTGTCTGTATGTACTGATCCCTGTTGCTGTACTCTGTAAAGGAATTGTTTTCAGAGCAGATAATACATTAAAAAATGAAAAGACCTCAAGTGGGAATCTGCATGCTAGAGTACCAGACGGTGAGCACTGCACAACTACTGTTGATCTAAATATGTAAACATTTTTGTACTTTACCATAGAGACAAGTTTGCTTATATGCTTTTACCAGAGCATGGGGCTCAGATAGGCAATTCCATAAAAAATATTTCATTGTTGTAGGTTGTTTATATGATGTAGGCTTATTCCAACATGCATCAGTTGCCACAAAGGTTGCTTTTGTCAATTTTAATGTCATGTCACCTCATTAAGTGTGAATGAATGTATATGTAGGTTTATGTTAGTAGGTTTATGAAAGGCTTAGGTGACAGGTAGCATCACAAATACTACCCTTGTCATCTTAGTTACTTTGCTTCATAATAGTGATACAACTGGAACAAATGCCCATGACTTCAGTTTCAGATCTCTTAGGTCAATGCAATACCATTTACTAGTATAAGCTAGTCATAAATACTCAAATATGGCTTCAGTGTTTGTGCATGTGCTTATAAAGACTATGTAGGTATAGTTCAAAGAAAGTGTGAGCTGCAAAAAAAATTGTAAACTGGGGGCTGAGTAGAACTGCAGTGTAGGCTCTCCTTCTGTGTTCATTGTAATTGTCCTCTATATACAATATACATCTGCACAATCTTTACTAACATTTGCAAGTACCATAGGTAAAACCTCTGCAGGAGGGGGTCTTAACCTGAGTGGAGGGGCTTCTGCACACACACAGACTGCACACACACACACAAACACACACACTACACTACAAGAAAGGGTCTCTGTGGATTCCTGGTTTTGTCATATTTCCAAATCAATTTATTTTGGCTGAGTCTGGAAACCATTACTGATGGCATTATGGGAGGCCCTGGTCAGGGGGCCCCATACCCCTGCTTTTCTACTCCGCTGTCTTACACTTTCTTTTTCAACTGAATTCGACCTGCTTCTTTCTTTCTTCCATCCTTTCTTTCAAAAGGCATTTGGTGAGGTGAGTATAAAGTACTGAAGTAGATTCTGTCCTACAGTCCACTTGCTATGTACATTTCCACATATGATACTGTAATATACTGCAATATGTGGTCATGTCCTATAGTATACATGTTTAACTACATGATCACAGTCTGTATAATCTACATAGTAGAGCATTTTCAATTACATAAGCCTAGGATTGGATCTTAACCCCAAAATGTCAGCTGGCTGCAGGTTTTCTTTCCAAAGAAGCTAAAGCACACCATATTTGGTTTCATGCTACCAATAACTGGTCTTGTGAACCTTGTCTGTGTTGGAACTTGCAGCCACACTGACCCTTTGCAGATATGATAGGGCATCTCTTGTTGGCTGTCACCATGTCCACTGCCAAGAAGAGTTTGGAAGCCATGTGAACGGAACAGCAGTGGAACTGCTTTCTTTGGGGTAATGAAGCACCATTCAATTACTTTGCAATGAGTTGGAGTGGCCTTAATGAAACAGAAGTAATCATCCAGTATCAGTACCTGACCTCACTAATTGTCTTGTGGTAATCAAGATAAGTGCAATCAAATCATCACAGCAATGTTGCAACATCTAGTCTTTTCAATGTCAGTCCTGGGGACTCATTGCCCTAAACGTTTTCATTTTGTTTTCATTTTAGTTTTTTTTCACCTACAAATATCTGGAAATGTCAGACCTATCACAAATTTCTTTGGACAGTAACTATATGTATATATACCCTATTAGTACCCTTGATTTCAAAGGACCTGTTAGATGAGCAGGTGTCAATCTTTCGCAATCTTTTGCATGTATTATATATATATTCCATAATATATTTTCAGTATATTGCATCCTTCTTACATGCCTCTTACATACACCTTACTTGACTAGTATCCAAAGCCATTGTCGAAAGAGTTATTAATAAAATACCAGCTGCGTATAGTCTATTTCAGCTAGCAAAAAAACACTTTCCATTCTGTTTGAGTCATTTAAATCTATAAACACTCAGACTCCTCTAGTTCAGCCAGGAAGCCAATGAGTCAGCTGACAGGAGGTCCTCCACATAGACCCCTACTAGACTTATGCTGTATGCCAAACCAGGAAGTGTTTTGGCTCTGACCCCACACACACCCAAAAGCCTTCCTGTATCGTTCTCCGCCCTTCCTCTATCGTATGGTCAACGCCCATGATACAGTTGTCTGGAACATGTTCTCCTCTACACATGGGAAAAGAATAACTACAGCCTTCTTTTGTTTTTTTTTTTCTATTACTTTCAGTGGGAGTTGCACAGTGCAGTACATCAGTGTACTCCACACTGGAAGTGTTTCCTTTCACACTGCGCATTCTGAAATGAAAACAGACTCCTCTGGTCCAGTGATCACCAATTCTCTACATGAAGATGAAGTCCTCACTGCCCTACAAAAACTCCAGTTGGCCTTTAAAGGCACCATAGTCTACATTACTTTGTTTCTTATAGTCTTTGCTTATTTTTGGGAACCAAAACAGTCCTACTGGAAACACTCATTTTGTAACTACATTTTATAAAAAAAAGTTTGTATTTTATAATATTTTGGAGTGTGGCTGTGGAAGTTAGTTCTGATTCAGTCAAAAGGAAACTTCTGAGGTCAGGGCCTGATTCGCATTCCAGTTCATCCTGAAAATGATCAGTGGAGCTGTGTTCAGGACTTTGTGCAATCCAGTTCCTCCACACCAAACTCATTAAACTATGTTTATATGGACCTGCACAGGGGCACAATCATGTCAGAACAGGAAAGGGTCTCCAGTTTTAAGCATTTAACTGTCTAAAATGTCTTTGTATGCTGTAGCATTACCCATCACTGGAACTAAGGATAAAGTCTGAAAGTCTATAAACAGCCTTATTGCACTGGCACACCACTGAGCTCTTAAGTACAACCTCTTTTACATGCTTTTCTATAAAGACCGGGCTTCACTTTATACACTTGTTAGCAATTGGTGTGACTGAAACATCTGAACTCAGTAATTAGAATTATTCATATTCTGTTGGCCTTATTACACACATTCAGCCTTAGAGCTGCAATATAGAACATATCATTATTTATTATTTTATTAAAATTATTTATTACATAAAATTTATTATATTTTATTAGTATCATTATTTTGTTGTATACACATTAATGTAGAAAGTTTTTAAGTAATTTCAGAGGAACTTCGTTAAAAAGTTATGATATGGCATTTATAGGGTCTGTGTGAAACCATGTTCAGGGAAGTCAATTGTCTAAAGGTCTACTGCTACTCTAATGTGCTCTTTCCTGAACAGGCATGCATGTATTGTATGCCTGTGATTACATACGCATGTGCAGTTGTGCTCTATGCAGTGTGTGTGTGTGTGTGTGTGTGTGTGTGTGTGTGTTGCATGTGTCTTGGCCTCCACCCCTGCCCTTCCTGAGACAAACCTCCACCTAGGAAAGAAGTAGGACCACCTTCTAACATACACACACTCTCAAACATGCATGCACACACACTTATACTCCTGTTACCATTAAAGAACAGCATTAAGGTTAGCATTGCACCTTGTATTGAAAGTTCTGGTTGAAAATAAGTTAACACATCTTTTACAGGGAGCAAACTTCTGCATATTTTAGCGCACAGTCACTCTTTATTGTTTGCTAAATTTAACGTATAAAAACAGAAAATGCTTTTGCAAAATTTATGCCACAGTTTTTGTTTTATTTTTTCCAAAAAACTGAATACAGCAAACCAATAGAAATGGAGTACACTGAGACACTGATCAGAAAAATGTCATATTTTAATTTGAAGTTTGTATTCATTTATTTTTGTGCAGACAATAACATTATTTGATATGCGATGTTTGCATATAACTGTATTTGATATTACGCTCCTAAATCAATTAACTAAAGTATAACCCAGTTGAATTAGTTAGTTCTTTTATTCATTCATTTATTCATTAATATGATTTGTAAAGAAATAGAGTTCCAACAAAGTGGTCAGCCCTATTACAACCATTATGAACAAGGTCCCCTTGTGTCAATAACGAAGTGTTTATTTGGCAATGAAACAAAAGAAAGAAAAACAAACATAAGAGTGAATTGTGGGAACAGCAATCAGGTAAACTTCAGGATCAGGTTTCTTCTCTCCATCTTTGATGTTAGCAAATACCGAAAAAGTGAGAGTGAAATACAACTCACTGTTACATTGTCATCCGGCAGTAATGTCTGCATGGGTGTGCTGGCACACTCCTCATAGTTGCACATAATTTAAAAACAATGATTATCTAGTCCGAACTAATGCTAAATGCAGTTAAATATTGAAATTTAAATGTTGGATAGCTGGGCACACTGGGGCAATATGGATGCAATGTGGATCTCTCAACATATATTTCAATCAATCCACAGTCATAGCAATATTTTATATATGAAAATGTATAAGGGGCCCTTTGCAGAAAGTTGCTGGGGGTCCTAGGCAGGTCAGGGATATTTCAAAGATCATATAAGTTTTCTAAGCTGTTTATAATCTAGAAAAACATTTAGTATCTCAGTCAAAATTCTGGTATGGTGACAATCCTAATTCAGGCCTGTTCACTCCATCATGTGAGCAATGCCAGTCTCTTTTATGCCCATCCACAAGCTATGAGGCTGTCTAGACTCGCAGGACTGGTAGTGGAGAGTTGTTGGCTCAATGCCTGGGGCCTCCTCTTTCCCCTTCCCCCAATCTGCCGAGGAGAAATGACTTGCAGGACGGTGTTGGTGACTGATCAAATGCAGTTTCACCGTATGTGAATGTTTGAGTGTGTCCAAGAATATCCGGCTGCTTTTGTGTTTTCTGGGTATGCTGGCTGAGAATGCATGAGGCACAGCGTAGGGGTCCACTGGGGTTTTGCTTTGTGAGCTTTGTGTGGTTAGGATGTCCTGGACGTATGTGCATGCGCACACACACAAGGCTAACCAAGAATGAAAAATGGCACCTATAGGCAGACAGCAACCCCCCTAAACCCCTGCAAAGCTCCCCAAACTAGCCCACAGCTGTTGAGAGGATGGTGGGGGGGTAGTTGGGGGCGCTTACAGAGATTATGAAACCAACCACTTTTACTGGGAAGCACTCTGGGCCCCCTCGGCACAGACAGAATAAATCACCATAACTCATAAAGCCATGTCCTTCTACACCACTGGAGAATAGCAAGAACTTGGGGTGCGATTACATGTGAACTTTTTTTCACAGCAGACTCCACTTATACTCCACAAACCTTTGTGTTAAATCTCAAAGAGCAGTAATTCATCAGGGGTCAAATGACATGTGGATCTTCTGGGAGGCTTTTTGCAGGGTGGCTGCCCCAGTGTGCCCCTAATGCACTGTCAGTAATAAAATCATGAGTAACTCCCTCAAAGGAGCAATAAGGAAGGCTTCCAAAGCTTAAGCAGCGATTTTCTGAGGTGTCAGTGGTCAAGGACACCAGCTTCATTCTCTAGATGTTCTGCTTTATCCACTGTGACTTCAATAGCTTCAATAGGATTTAAACTTTGTTGATCACGAACTTTATCATTACATGTATCAATACATTATAACAATTATATATATACCATATACACGGCTCAAAAAAATAAAGGGAGCACTCAAATAACACATCCTGGATCTGAATGAATGAAATATTCTTATTGAATACTTTGTTCTGTACAAAGTTGAATGCGCTGACAACAAAATCACACAAAAATCATCAATGGAAATCACATTTATTAACCAATGGAGGCCTGGATTTGGAGTCACACACAAAATTAAAGTGGAATAACACACCACAGGCTGATCCTACTTTGATGTAATGTCCTTAAAACAAGTCAAATGAGGCTATGAGTATTGTGTGTGGCTTCCACGTGCCTGTATGACCTCCCTACAATGCCTGGGCATGCTCCTGATGAGGTGGTGGATGGTCTCCTGAGGAATCTCCTCCCAGACCTGGACTAAAGCATCTGCCAACCCCTGGACAGTCTGTGGTGCAACGTGACGTTGGTGAATGGAGCGAGACATGATGTCCCAGACGTGTTCAATCGGATTCAGGTCTGGGGAACGGGCGGGCCAGTCCATAGTTTCAATGACTTCACCTTGCAGGAACTGCTGACACATTCCAGCCACATGAGGTCTAGCATTGTCCTGCATTAGGAGGAACCCAGGGCCAACCGCACCAGCATATGGTCTTACAAGGGGTCTGAGGATCTCATCTCGGTACCTAATAGCAGTTAGGCTACCTCTGGCAAACACATGGAGGGCTGTGCGGCCCTCCAAAGAAATGCCACCCCACACCATTATTGACTCACTGCCAAACCGGTCATGCCGAAGGATGTTGCAGGCAGCAGATCGCTCTCCACTGCATCTCCAGACTTTGTCACGTCTGTTACATGCACTCAGTGTGAACCTGCTTTCATCTGTGAAGAGCACACGGCGCCAGGGGCCAATTTGCCAATCCTGGTGTTCTCTGGCAAATGCCAAGCGTCCTGCATGGTGTTGGGCTGTGAGCACAACCCCCATCTGTGAACGTCAGGCCCTTATACCATCCTCATGGAGTCTGTTTCTGACCGTTTGTGCAGACACATGCACATTTGTGGCCTGCTGGAGGTCATTTTGCAGGGCTTTGGCAGTGCTCCTCCTTGCACAAAGGCGGAGGTAGTGGTCCTGCTGCTGCTGTGGTCCCACGACCTCCTCCACGTCTCCTGGTGTACTGGCCTGTCTCCTGATAGCACCTCCAGCCTCTGGACACTACGCTGACAGACACAGCAAACCTTCTTGCCACAGCTCACATTGATGTGGCATCCTGGATGAGCTGCACTACGTGAGCCACTTGTGTGGGTTGTAGAGTTCATCTCATGCTACCACAAGTGTGAAAGCACCACCAACATTCAAAAGTGACCAAAACATCAGCCAGAAAGCACAGGTACTGAGAAGTGGTCCGTGTTCCCCACTTGCAGAACCACTCCTTTACTGATTTTAATAATTTTATAATTTCCTATTTGTCTATTCTATTTGCACAACAGCATGTCAATCAGTGCTGCTTCCTAAGTGGACAGTTTGATTTCACAGAAGTTTGATTTACTTGGAGTTATATTGTGTTGTTTAAGTGTAAATAAATCCTTCTCAACCTTTATTTTATCTCAGAAGTACATTGAGTGCAACCCTCATTTTCAATATAGCCAAGCATTCACATGAACAGGGACTGGCATAACAAAGAAAATAAAAATGAAAATTTAATCATTACAAATTAAAACAACTGAGAAGAAAGTAGCTAATACACATTAAATGAAAATAAAAAAAACCTGTGAATATACAAATAGAAATAAAAATAACTCTAAAAATAGATTTGATTAGTAAGAAATTAGTAAGAAAAAGATAAAAAGAGAGTAAGAGATTACAAATAACAATAAAAAAGTAAAATAGTTCAAAAGAAATTTAAAATGAAAAACAAAATATCATAATAATTAATAAATAAATGTTTAATAAATAAATAAATATTTTCATTATCATTTTTATCTTTTTAAATCTGAAAGGATCTACATTATTCAAGTTACACATGTATGCTGCACAGCGAGGCCTCTCAAGTTTGTTTATATATGGCTATTAGCATATTAAACAGCTAAACATGACATAGAATTTTGTGTTCTAAATAGGTGGGCATTTAGAGTAACATTGGATACCTGGGAGGGGGATATTATTTTACACTGGGGCCCAGAAGATCTTAATTATATCACTTTCTGTAAGCCCTCTTCAATGCTGCCTTCATAGCCATGTACACACAGCGCCCCTTGCTGGCCACAAAGAAAATCTCACATTACACAATACATATCGTGTGCATGCCCACCTGAAGAGGGCAAGCATCCATGACGGCTGCATATTAAACCACTGTAGGCCATTTTGTTGAGCAGTAAAATTGATGGGATGAATTGTAGAACGGTGCAGATGTGAAAAGACTTTTGAAGGGCTCATAAAGTGGACAACTGGGTTCCCCTTATTTCTTAGTCTCTAACAGTGTAATATGTAAACATTATTAAAGTTATAACATTTACTATTCACTCCCTAATCTGTACCGTTCATATACGGAAACTATGCTGCAAAAAGAGCCTGTTTTGAATTCACTCTTTCTGTGAAGTGAGAGACCAACTCATTTACATACTTACAGCAGTTTGTGCCTTCCACTCATACTGACGTTTTAAGGAGTGTTTCAGCTCTGTTCTGAATGAGGATCAGGCAATCAGAACAGAGCTTAGATCAGTCTTAAAGGCACAGTAACAAATTCAGTCGTTTCATCCTATGTAATCATGGGAGGTAGAATAGTTGGCATATATATAAATTGTGGTCATGTTTGATACGTAAGACCACACAACTGTTAAGACAACCTCACACAGGAAAAATAAAAAGCAAAAAACTAGAATATGGACTATTTAGTCAAATAACCAGGAAAATAATGAAGCCAAATAATAAATTATGTCTTAAAATTGGCTTCATGATAATTTCTGACTAGTTTGCCATGTTAAACAAGACATTGTGGTTGTTTTAAAGATTCCAGTAATTTGTATTGACTCACCACAATGATTCATTTATTTTCAGTGGCTTTACATCTGACTTGTTAAGTGGTCTTCTTCTGGAATACTGCTGATCCACAAAATTATTTACATTGTTCTGGATTATAGGCTCCCAACTCATAAAATCTTAGACAATGTCTCTCCAGTTAGCTGAAGTACTGTTGTAAATTGCAGTAGGCTTAATGTCTATGCATTGTTCTACATGAAGAGGCAATGTGTTTTTTCAGGGATTATCTTGCATTTAGGTAGCACCCTCATAAACATGGCATGTAGTTCACACTGGGCTCTGATTGTAAATCTCTCTCTGCCTTAGTTTAGAGAGAAAACCAATATTATCACCCCACATGCCAGGTGTGCACTTATTAGACTGATATGTTAATTATGCATTTGTGTTGTTTACCAATTTATGTAAGTTCCTATTATTATTATATGGCTGGTTCATGATTCTTCTGATTGTACCGGTCCATCTTGTTGCTGGTCATCTACCTTTATCTCTTACAAGCATAACTGCCATTACCAATTAGCTAGTTAGTTTGGGAATATATCTAAATATAAGAGAGTTTAGGTTCAGTCATCTGGGCTTGATCTGTTTGAGAATCAATTCATTAAGAGTGGAAACATTGCTTAGAACATGAATATAACTAAAGGCTGATAAACCACTGTAGGCTGAATATGTGGATATATGTGGAGTGAATTTAAAACAGGATCTGTTTGTATTATAATTTCCTTATATGGAACATACAGAGTGGGGGTTGAATATTACTTCTTCATTAAAAACACTAGGGAAATTTGTTTTCCATGATATGGGCCCTTTAATAACTCTCTCTATTGACTGTATGTGTTTTGGTAATCTGAAGCAGCTGTTACTGTTCACAGATTCAGGGAACATAGTTGAGAGACTCATCGGTGAGGCTGGGCAAAGGTGAGTAATTTCAGTAAACTACCGCTATTTAAACAATATATAACTATATAAACAAACCGCTATATAAACAAATATATATAAACAAAACTTTCCAATTTGGTTTAAATATCAAATTATAATAGTACTGAACACACGTTGTTTTATAGCATTAAAGTCTTAACAGTCAGAGTTAACTTTAATAACTAGCTAGATAAATCTTTTTACGACAAAAAAACATCTTAATCGTCCAGTAAGTATGTGACGTGCTACTTTCACTTCAAAGCATTGGTCAGCTTTCTTGCTATCTGGACACTAAACCAGCAAACCAGGCCGTCAAAAACTCATTACTAACATTTCCTTTAACGTCACTCGGGGTAATTGGTGGAAGTAATGCAGGGGTGGTATGACGTGGGGAAATAAGTTAGGAACCCCTGATCTGGGGGATTACAATTCAATCTCTGAACATGACCCACCATTAAATACACACGCCATAATGCATCAGCTGCACCATTTAAGGTGAAACAGGCAGCTCGAATAAGAAGCTACCGTCAGAAAGCAATCAGTCGAGCTGATGGGGACCACGATGCATCTGCGGTACCATTTAAGGTGGAACGGACAATTCGGATGAGAAGTTAACTCCAGAAAGCAAGCATTCAAGCTTTTCCAGCAAACTGAGAGCGAGTCCGAGTTTAACGGTAACCTTTTATTACTTGCGCTCCGTCTTGTTTTCCAGTTTGTTTTGATTGCGCGAGAAAAGCGGCGTCTGTTACACGGCCGCGTGTGCGCATGCGCGGGAGGCGGGGCCGTGTGGGTGTTTGTTGGAGCGCACACCACGTGACCGCGCTGCTCCTAATGTATTTAGCTAACAGCGGTTAGCCTTCTCAACTCACTGCAAGTGTACGAACTACCAGTTAGCGCGGCGTGCGGGAGTTTAACTGTGTTTGGTTTTTTTTCGCGAATAGTGACGGGCGACCAGAGGGCACACGATGCCAGGTATATCCTTTGAAATATTGTTTCCATCTTGTGTGTATGTTTATCTCGGATTTAGTACATGGCTTCGTGCTTTGACCCGATTCGGCGCATATTTGGGTGCTTTGACTGACTGACTGACTGACTGGACTTCTCCAAACTCCAGGCTTTACCTCACAGAAAAACTGGCTGAGTGGAAAGAACATGTGTGTGAAAACTGCTGCTTTCCTCGGTGAACTGCGGCATTCGTTAGACTTTAGTTAGGCTGAGGTTATATTCAGAGAGACGTGAGCAGTAAAGTGCTTCACAAACACAACTCTTGCTGTGCTTTAGCTGCTCAGCCAACTAGTACATCCCGTCCCAGCTCACTTAGGCCCGTTAATGACGGCAACTTAATGCCTTCTAGCGAGCTGGTGAACCTATTTTTTCCAGAAATGACAGGCTGCTATGTTCAACGCAGGACACGACTACATGTTTACTTCACTTCATTCGACCTTTTGTCAGTTTAACCTTTATTGTCGGGGGGGATAAAGTGCGTGGCGTCCCTCTACGAATGTAGCTGGGCTTCTTATTCCAGCCTGCAGTTGTTTAACTAACAAAAGATCTCTGTTGTGTAACGGCAGCGGTGGATTTCATGTGGGACACGCCGGAGAGCGGAACATGAGCCAGCTCGCTCTTTGTTTTGATGAGACGTGTTTTGGCCAAGTGGACTGCGCGAGTCAGACCGTGCGCCTTTTTTCACTGCGCCATGTTTAGATGCATCGACACTGGAGCTGATTACGAGCTACAAACCGTATGTTTGGGGTCTTAAGTGACGTTTCACGATCTTGTCCAGAGCCCCAGCTCGTTCTCCTCCTGCTCCTCTCTCTCGGCCATGGTGTTGCCCCGCCGAGCTCTTTCTTTTCTTTTACCAGGCGAGCCTCGTTCTCATTGTCCACCTCCGGTCGACATGCTTTTCATCCCCTCATCCCGGTTTCATGGCTGCCGTGTGTAAGAAGGGAAATGCGCTTTCCTTTGTTACGTAAGCTGAACTGGACGAGGAGAGCACGGAGCAAACAGTGGTGTCGAGCCTTGTGCTTGAAAGTAGGCCCTGCAGTATTTGCTCTGCTGTGGAAAGCCTCTGGAATCACAGCAAACTTGCCCCTCAAGCCAGTTTACACAGTGTGTCTGCCTAATCACTGTGTTTCTGTTGTGAGTGCATTTGTCAGTGTTGTTATTGTAACTTGACCTAGCTCATCCAGCTCTTTCTGTTTTGCTCAGACCTGAATTCAGGGCCATGTCATTTTGTTTTGGGACATTTACGTTTGCCCTGTTTTCTGTGCTTATCAGTTGCACTTGAATGAAAACTAAATTAGTCTTACAACAGATGTTTTTTTAACACAGTGCCTCTGTCTGTTTGTTTCTAGAGCACACAATACACTGTAGTCCATACTAAGATTGTTTGTTTCAGTGAGCTGTATTTATTATCTTCTCTAGTGTTGGTCAACCTCCTTTTATTAAACTACAATGCAGTCCATACTAACACTGTTTCAGTGAGCTTTACCTCTCTCTGGTTGGTCAACCTCCTTTATTAAACTACAATGCAGTCCATACTAACACTGTTTCAGTGAGCTTTACCTCTCTCTGGTTGGTCAACCTCCTTTATTAAACTATAATGCAGTCATATTAGACTGTTGCAGTGAGCTGTAACTTACTTTCTCTAGTGTTGTTCAACATTTTTATTAGACTTACCCCAGATTTTATTGTACCAACCGGATGAACAGGCTGTTCATGACAAACATTTGGTAATGGTTCCAATCCCTGCGTAAGGCAGAAAGGTGAGATGTGTGTACGACCACTTTATTTCCATCCCCTCCCCACTGTCTTGTCACCCATGGATGGTTCTGAACAGGCCAGACAGAGCAAGATTCTTGGCAGGGACAAGCAGATTGTCAATGGCCAGAAGTTCCTCTGGCAGACGCTGTGCTACAACTGACAGACTGACCAGCAGAGTGTGCAGCAAGCTTCTTAGGTAACACACAAGGTGTTGTTTAGTGGCGGAATGCTTACGTTCGCTCTCTCCTCCGGTTTCATCAATCAGCTGTAAACAAAGGATTAGGGATTATGAGGCTGTAAGATAATTATTGGTTTTTAAATATCAGCCATCTCAGAGCAAGCCTGTTCAAAATAACTGAATGTAGCATACTGCCAGATAAAGCCCTTATAGTGATGCACTGGTTTAACATGGTTTAAACAGGAACTTGATTGTTCAGTGTGTTCAAAAAAATATACAGCAGATAACTCCGTAATCTGATAGTGTGGTAAATTACATGTTGCTGCCTTTAGCAGTGTCCTACTTGGCAAACCCGATGTTGTGGTAATGATTAACAAAGAATATATTGTAGAGCACTGGGTTAACTGTGGGGAAGTCGTCTTCAGTAAACTAACCTACAAACTAATATGTGCTAGTAGTAGTCCAGCCTGTATCAGGCCTTGTTTATTTTTGGATGAGTTTTGATTTGCATTGATTTACTGTATTTTTGGACTACCGTGTGTGTTTCTGTTGCAGGCAAAGATATTTTCATACCTCAGTCATTTCTTTTGGTCCATGTAGATTTATTACCCCCATGGCATTTGAAGGTTTTGCCACCAAAACCCTCCTCCAGTATCTGGCTGAAGCCTAGATGGAGCAACGGAAAAACGATTAACATGGGTTCACATGGCTTAACCCTTAGGTGTGGAAATAGGTCATCTTCACACTTGATCTGTCTTAAAGTAACGGATGATCTACAAGCATTGTCCACCGGAAGCTAATTTGAACACTTCCTGGGGATATGGCTGAAGAGCAGCATGGCATGTTATGGCACATCACACATAAGCCAACCTCAAACATGGCTGACTCGCAAGGGAGTCTGAATCATTCTCACTTTGGCCTCTTGGTTATGTTTGTTTGTCATCCTGAGAGAGGAGTGCTTTGTTTAGTGCTACTGTGATGTTTTATTATAATTGACAATGCCTATATATATATATATATATATATATATATATATATATATATATATCTCTATCTTTTCTGCTTTGAGTTTTGATAAGCGGTGTGAATAGAATTTTACTTGGCTGTGTTTCAGATGGAGTATGTGGGGGGAGGAAAGCTCAGATTGACTGCCTGTTCAAACATGGCATGGCTGTTAGAAACCTCAGCAACAGTAGCTGAACCTTAGGAATGGAATTACCTCTCACTCAGATTTGCAATGGCTTGGGCAGTCGTGGCCTGAAGGATAGGGATCCGGTCTTGTGACTGGAAGGTCACCGGTTGGATCCCCGGGATCCCCCAGGCCATGACTGAGGTGCCCTTGAGCAAGGCACCTAACCCCAACTGCTCCCCGGGCGGCCTGGATAGGGCTGCCCACTGCTCCGGGCACGTGTGCTCACTGCCCCCTAGTGTGTGTTCACTAGTGTGTGTATATGTGGGTGTTTCACTGCACGGATGGCTTAAATGCGAAGGTCAAATTCGCTGTGTACAAAAAACACGTGGCTAATTCTAGCGTCTAAATTCTAATTCTAAAAATTCAATGACTATCTTTTTAGTTTATGATGAACTAATTTCCACTATGTGGATTTTTATTATTATCTGTATCAAGAGTGTTTATTGAAGCTTGAGCACTCTATTATCTTACATTTTAGGTGTATATTATGCTTTATTCACAGCAAAGTTTTATTTATTTATTTATTTTAAACAAAGCTGCTTGTTAAAAAAAAAAAGCAGACAAGGTGTGGGGTGAGGCTACATTCAAATCTGAATACCTTCATCTTAATTTATAAACAATGCTAACTAGGAGAAGTTTTTAGGAAGATCTAGGGCCTCATGTATAAAACATAGAAGATAATGTTTTGGTATTTGCATACCATTAGGTCCTAGGTGGTTTGTATTCTTCTGGAGTCATCCACTGCAATGCTTCTATCTCACTGGGGTTTTCACGTTAGGTTCTGATCAAACTCTTATTATTCATTCATCCTAAAATTGTTTGTGAAAATTCAGGTTTACATCCTTAAGTCTGCATTAAAATATTTGCAGCATCTCATTTGTTTACAAGTTTTGTTCGAAGCAGTTTGTTTCTGGTTGTAGTGATTTTTACTGCCCCTGTACAACAGTTTGTGGTTGGCCAGTAAAATAGCTCCCTTCTGTCTAATGCAACGCAATATACAGATTTTTAAGTAGCATTTCAGTAGTTCTAAAGGTGATTGTGTAACAAGGACTTGGCCCATTACTCCTTACTGTCCCTAGTAGCAACATTTTAAATAAGAAAATTGTCACGCTGCTCCTTTTGTAGTAGAAGCCACACAGCTTTGTACTTCCCATTTCTCTGGCATTTATCTGTGTTTAAGCCACTGAGCAGTGGTAATTCCTCATCCCCCATTGGAAACTTGTCTGTCCTTCGGTCTGGCAGCGGAGATTCCCCTCAGGACACTGGCACAGCTTCAGCTGCATGCTTCAAATTGATTTCAGATAAGTTCTTGCTTTTAGTTTCATGATGAATGCAGCTCTATTTTGTAAGGAGATCTGATCCTAAAGCAACACTTGTTTTGAGCCCAGGACTCATGTGATGGTATAGCACTCCAAGGCAGTGCCCGCTTGAGCTCCCACTGTGTGAAAATAGAGATAGTGTATTTGGATATGTTACTGGACGTATTGTTAGTTCGAAGATAAACAAGGATTCAAGATTTGAGAGTTTACGGTGGCCATTTGTAAGAAGTCTGTCAGAATACATTCACACTGGCTGTGGGCCAGCTAGAGGTGGGTGGTATACTGTGAAATTTGTTGGTGATGGTATTGATCATTGCATGGTTTCTTTCATAATGTAAAGGACAGTGAGATCTCTTGCAGAACAGAATGTTTAGGTGAAATCCACACTGTGTGATCTGCGGTGCATTGTGATTTCTTTTACATTTGAACATTTAAAAATAGATGTTTGTTTTTGGTCTTGCATGCAGAGCCATAAGGAGATTGCATTTGGAGTGGATAATGTAATAGTTTGGTTTTATCATCACAATCAGCAAACCTAGCCAACAATATTGTTCTGCGTTTAGATGGTGATTGGCAGCTTTATGCTAACCTACAACAAAAGTCATTGGGCAAGGCTCAGAAGTCCTCTGGATAAGATTGCCTGACGTGCAAATGTAAATGCTTTTATAACCTCCACCTGCATTTTGTTTAAGCACTACCCACAGATTTTCAATGCTGCTCAAGTCTGAGAACTGAAGGCCATTCTAGAAGCTTGAGCGTGTGTGTTTTTTTAAAAAAAAATTTTATATTAGGTAGTTGATGGAAATCAATAGTGAGATGTTTGGCCCCATTGTTGAACCTAGCTTCTATTTGGCGTCAGTTACTCAACTGTCACATTTATTTCTAGAATTTGCTGATGTTTATTGTAAACCAGTCTTCTGTACACCCATACTATGTTTCATATGCTACTGGCTGCCAGACAACCTTAAACCGTAATGGATCCACTGCCGTGCTTCAGTTAGCAAGGTGGTGTTCTCATCAGATGCTGCTCCATCAGTTCACAACTTCTGCTTACAACAAGCCTCTGGCATATCTAGATGTTTTAATGAGGTTTTTATTTAGGAATCTTACCTCCAATTAGGAAATCCTAAACTACTCAGTAATGCTCATTGTCTCATGAGTTACCAAGCACCCGTCCACATGCGCACAGCCAACACAGCAAACACGTTAAAAGCATAGTTAGAGCTTCAGACGCCGACAGAAACGCCTAAACAAAAATTAGGGTGCAGTAAACTAGCTGTTAAGAATGTTATGACTAGGCACGCTGCAGTTTATCAGAGCATTATCGCTCCTCAGATTCTATATCCCAAACGCTTTAGCTGCCACGTTAGCCACACTATCCTCCAAGTAAACAGCCAGAGGTTCTGCTTGGTCTCCTCATGCTTCACAATCATCACTGCGGTAACTTATCTTACGGGTTTGGTGTGGAGTATGCTGAAGTGGTCTAAGGAAAGGTGTGGTGGCTGACCACATGCCTATAAATATGGTCCCCGTAGCAACAACAGAATAAGAAGGCTTTGAAAAGCTAACAAGATACCAGCTGCCCAATTTCAACTGAAATGTGTGTTCTTAAACTTCCTTCTTGTTAAGTTTGGGTGAAGAAATCATGTCTTCATTTGATAAAGAAGAACTGGCTTGCTCAGAGTCTTGACCTCAGACCTGACAAAAAACCTTCGGGATCATCTGGTGGCCTGGCTCACATTTAAAATTCAGTGCCTGACATCACGAACGCTCTTGAGGCTGAATGGAAGTGAGTTTCTGCAGACATGGTCCAGAATATAGTGGAACGCATTCCCAGAGGAGTTGAGGTCGTTACTACAGCAAATGGGACGAACTCTATATTAATGTTATTGGTTTTGGAAGGAGATGAGTGCAAGCTAATCAAGTGTGCATGCTTTTGGCCATGTAGTGAACACATCTGTACTTAGTGTTATAGGCAGGTTGTTTATACTTCCTTTATGGATTAACTTTCACTAAAACATTAGTACCTATACTTCTATTTTCCTTAGAATTAGTCCTGCAACACGTTTATTTGTGCGGTTTATGAATTATTCTTTCCCACATGATTGACCCAATAATAAGTAACCTGAAAGTGTTCTATCTGATAAGGCTCTGTTTGTTATCTCTCTAAGATTTTAACTAAGGGATGAATATGGCTTGTCGTGCAGTATGATGGTACGTGGATGTTTTCTAAGTCATGTTAATAATTACTGAATCCCAGGCAAAGGTAATTTGAAGGCTCTTGATAATGAAGCTGTAAATATCAGACTAGATGTTTATAATCAGGGTGTTCTACTTATAAAAGTTTTTTTTTTTTCTTTCCTGTATTGGAAGGATCAGATTTGAGCCAATCGTAAGGCATGTTTAGCCAATAATATAAGTAACATGCTAGTCTTTTGTGCATAAGATTACAACTATTAAATACTTCACTTTTCAGGGCATTCATGCAAGTAATGGGTAATAACACAGGAATGTTGTAGGTTTGTATGTGCTTTGTGTGTTTTCTCACCAACGAAAGTCTATTTCACTGTTTAGAGGTGGGTTATCCGATTAACTGCACTTTGAAGATGACCAGCTTGATTCTTTCCACTTGTTTTTATCCGTGTCTGAGAGACAGGTGGAAAATGTAGGAATTTCTTGCTTGTGTGTTCGTGATGGTGCAGCCTGCCCTGCTTTATTTAATCTGTCTGTCTGCTTATGCAACAAGAGCTGCTCACCACTTCTGACGTCATGACACACATAAGAGACAGCAAGGTGTGTGTGTAATGGAGAGGGAGAGGGGAAAGAATAGTGGGAATCACTTTTTTTTTTATTATTATTTATTTATTTTTGTCATTGTGTTGTGCCGACTTGGGTGGGGAGCCGAATTCCTGTCTTAATCCAATAAAAGCCTGTGTTTGGGGAAAGGATGTGGATAAATGATCAGGAATCATGGGTAAACACATACCTGTAACTAATAATCTATTTTGTGTGCATTTATAAACTTTGGTAAGAACTGGGTAGTGATAAAGGCCTTTACAGTGTGTATGAGAGAGGAACTATTCAAAGCTATGCTAGCTTTAGCCTATGCTAGCATTCTTAGTGCACGATCGCAGCAGCCCGTACTAAAGCATGTGGAGTTCTGATTGTGTTATTTTTCTTTTCTTTTTTTTCTTTTTCATGCATTGTTAACACAGCAATTCAGATATTATTAAACGATACATATCGCACACCCCTAGTTACACCCCTACTTTGCTAATACTGTCCAGTGTTGTAATGTGAGTAGATCATATAGTGGGAAGATCAGTACTAAGTTTGCCATACATGCCCCAAATTCATTAATAACATTAAGTGAAAAAGTAATTTCTCATTTAAACACAGCTGTAGTTGACCATCATAGGCCAAGTTGATGGTTGCAGTGCTCCTGTGTGCTTAGAATTCAGTTCAACTGCTTGTCCTGAGGGAAACCTCCGCTATGAAATGTGAAAGTTTATCATGACCTGTGTGTGTGGTCATTAGTTCTTGCACAAGTTGAGAAACATGTGAACAACCAACTGTTAAACTATTTGCGGTCCTTTACAATGAAGCACTACATATGAAATTGACTCTTACTGTTTAATTTCAAACCCTGTATTTTGAAGTGTAGCACTGCACAGAGGCTGCACTGTGTCATAGTTTTATTTGCTATTGTGTTATTTACATTGGTGAAATTTAGCTTGTTTTTGTATAGGTTTTGATTTGGTCTTTTTCGGGGTCTTTCTCAGAGCCAGCAGACATGAGTGGGCCTGATGTAGCAAAGACGCCGGGGGGCGGGGCTCCAGGAAAAGAGGGGAAAGACTCTGTAGCCAATGGCCATGCAGAAGGAGAGGCTAACCCCTTTGCAGAGTACATGTGGATGGAGAACGAAGAAGAGTACAATCGACAGGTCGGTGCACATATCACACAGCTCACATGCAGGATTGCCATAGTGCTTGTAAAGTTTCCAGTCAGACCAATATACTAAAATGGTTAGAAAACCACCCAAAAATACACAGCTGTCACTTTTACCATAATATGGAATAATACAGCATTTAACAACATGAAATCAATAACTTTCTCATGTATAATCTATTTCTTATGTATGTGCTGAAGTCTTGCCTTTGAAGTTTTGCTGATATGTTTTGAAAATGTTGCAAGGAGGCACTGTCTGTCTTCAGCAAGTGTTTATTTTATTGTTAGTATCCAGGTCAAACATCTAAGTAGTCACAGATACAGCAACAAAATTAACTTCCAACAGTGGATGACTGTGCCCGCAGGTACATGTGGTAACATTTGTTGTGGCTGGCTGATGGAGATTTAGAAAATATAAACATAAAATAAAAATACTCAACGTCCTTCAAACGTAAAGGTGTATACTGTGTTATATTTTTTGGTTGCAAGCAAGTTAACTAATCTGGGGGTGCTGCAGCACTCTAAGCACTCCTGTATCAACACTAGTACACCCTTTAATTTGTGTATAACGAGCACTCCACCCTGTTAGCAATCTGTTTGATAAAGGCAGTGCACCTGCATGTTTAGAGCAAAACTGACATGCTCCACTGCTCCTCCTCTACGTCTGGGGAGCCTCTGTTTTTCTTAGCCAGCTTTTAGCTGCATTTGCTGGCAAGCAGTGGCTTGTCTGCACTGTCTTGACCCACATGAGCTCAGTTATGAAAGCAGAACCTTGCAAGTTCTTAAAGCTTTTTTCTTTCCAGAAAAGCTCCCTTTTCCTCCAGAACGTCCTCCATTCATGCATATTGTCTTTCAGGTGGAGGAGGAGTTATTGGAGCAGGAGTTTTTGGAGCGCTGTTTCCAGGAAATGTTGGATGAAGAAGACCAAGATTGGTTCATTCCAGCAAGAGACCTCCCCCCAGGGGTGGGTCAGCTTCAACAGCAGCTAAATGGCCTGTCGGTCAACGACAATAATGCAGAGGACATTGTGGTGAGGTTTAAACTTGTATAAATTCTCATTTACTTGATTTGGTAGGCAGTCCACATGTGTTGCAATCATCAGTGAGTTGCAGTATTAACAAATAGAGAAGAGAACAAGGCAACAAACTAAATTGTGAGCTGTGAGCAAACCTCAGTGATGTAGTCTAGTGTAATTTGTGAGTGTATCCTTAATATATGTCACAGTTACAATCTTTTAGCAGTTCTGCCAGAAATCTCGAATTTGCCCAATACACGTTCATTTACTTTGACCACATAAAAAAAATGCCCCGATACTACCTGATACGCAACAATCCTAGTTAGTGAATGCTGCAAAACTGAGGCAATTAAAGTCAGAATTTGCCACAAAAGTCTGTGCAAACATGGACAATATTGTTGGTACCCTTCTATTACCAATAGAAAACGCCACAGTTGATACTGAAATAACTGATGATTCTTTTACTGAAAATTATTATTTTTTTTATGAAAATTAGACTTTGCTTTTGAATTGTGGTTCAACAGAATAATTTTAAAACAAACTAATAAAACTGGGCTGGCCAAAAATGATGGTAAAAAATATTTACATTAATTTGACCATAGGGACATGTTAAACTGTGTCCTGTAATTAGCATTACGGGGGTCTTCAAACTTGTAATCAGTCAGGCTGCCTAATTAAAGAATGAAAAGTAGTCACTGTGCTGTTTGCTATCATGAACATGGACCACAGAAAGGAAAGAGTCGTCTCAGGAGAGTAGAAAGAACGCTATTGACCAACATATTAAAGGTAAAGGCTATAAGATCATCTCCGAGCACCTTCATGTTTTAGTTACTACAGTATTGCACATATTGTTCAGAAATTTAAGGTCTACAGGACTGTAGCCAACTTCCCTGGACGTGGCTGCAAGAGGAAAGCTTAAGACAAATTGAAGAGACGGATAAAACGAATGGTAACTAAAGAGATAAGAGGTGAAATCTAAGGTCAAGGTACATCAGGGTCAGATCGCATCGTCTGTTGCTGTTTTAGCCAAAGTGGACTTGATGGAAGACGATTGAGGAGGAAACCACTGTTGAAAGCAAATTAAAAAAAAAAAAAAAAAGCAGCAAGATTGGAATTTGCCAAAATGCATATTAACAAGCCACAAAGCTTCTGGGAGAATTTTTCTTTGGACAGATGAGACCCAACCGGAGCTTTTTGGCAAGTCACATCAGCAAAACATACAAAGAAAAGAACATTGTACCTGCTGTGAAACATGGAGGAGGCTTGGTTATGTTGGTCTTGAATCTGTGCAGGTTACAGTGAAATCTCATCTCTTTCAAGGCATTCTGGAGCGAAATGTGCTGCCCAGTGTCAGAAAGCTTGGTCTCGGTCGCAGGTCATGGGTCGCAGGTCCTCCAAACAGTGCAACAACCCAGAACACACAGCTAAAAACATCAGATGATGGCAAAGAGCAAAGCACTGGGCTATTCTGAAGTGGTCTTCTATGAGCCCTGATCTAAATCCTATTGAACATTATGTGGAAGGAGCTAAACATTCCACCTGGAGAAGCTGGAGCAGTTTGCTCATGAGAAGTGGGGCAAAATACCTGTGGACAGGTGCAGAAGTCTCACAGAAATCGTTTGATTGCACTGATTGCCTCAAAAGGTTGTGCAACAAAATATTAGTTTGTTTTTTAAAATGATGTTAAAACACAATTTAAAAGCAATATCTGATTTTCATTAGTTGATTATTAGTGCACTCCTAATGCCTAGTATTTGTGGTATCAGCCAGGTTGCCCAAAAAAAAAAAAGGATGGGCTTACCTGGACTTTTCACTTCACATGTCTCTAAACTCAATGAAACTGGCTCAAATTCAAAAATACACTGCTCTGAGATATATTCTAACATGGAGTCTCCTCTATCTCTTCTCTTCTCAGCGCAAGAGCAGCTTAAACCCCGAGGCCAAGGAATTCGTCCCGGGAGTGAAATACTAGGGATCTGCCTCACCCTCTGGAGTTGCCCTCTCACGCACACACACAGAGACTTTTCTGGCTGTAATTACAGCAGCCGTGTATACACTCATAAATATGTACACCCACACACACCCACGCACACAGCTGTGAAGGGCTTGAAATACAGAGGAGGGTGAGGTTTTTTGGGGGGAGGGATTGGGGGGCTCATCTATAAGCTTTTTATTTACATTCGTTACATATAAACCAAGGGCAGGGAGTTCAGACGCAGCCTCTAGGAGGCACTGCGGTAGCCTAATGTCATACTCAAAACAAAGCCGTTTTATTTGCTTCTGTCTGTAAGACGAAAGGACCGATCACATCAACTCATGTTTAGAAGTTTGTGCCTCATCAGGTATCTACTTTTTCCTTGCCTGTTTTTTTTTTGTTTGTTTTTTTTTTTCCTCTTTTCTTTCCCCCTCAGTGGGAGGTTTGTGTCTGTGCCCTGCAATTGAGGCTGGTGTGGGCAAAATGAGATTTTTCTTTTTTTTGCTGGGGATGGTGGGGCGGGTGGGGGGTGGAAATTGTGTGGAATGGTAAGAAAAGGATTTGGAAGAATTCACATGAAACCATTATTTGATTTTGACTAGAAATTCTTAAATGCAAGAATGGAATTCATTTGAAAAAGGAAGGAAAAAAGGAAATAAAAATTTAAAAATGTTGGTAGCCAGTTTCGTATGTACATCTTTTATATGTGCCACTAATCATCTTGTGATAGTTGTTTGTTTTTAAAATGTGTAATGTGAGGGGATCTACTGTAGTAGCTCTAAGTGTTAGGGAAGGCTCCGATGAAGAACATCTTAAAGGAATAATATGGAAAATTTTAACTTGAACTAAAATGATCAATGTAAAGAAATCATTTTGATGGTGTCAAAGGTGTCTATGTATCCTATTACAGAGATTTCTATAGAGGAGAGCTAGCTATCCACCTAGACCCAGCCTGTCTGGTCTCACAATACCACTTTGTACTATGAGGAAATGATCAGTCTTAATACTGTAGTGTTGAGTCGAATCAGTCCAACATGAGAGACTGAAGAAGCGGCACTGCCCTGACGGCATCAATCATGTTGAAGGTTCTTCTCCCAGTTATGTAATTCAAAGACAAGTAGCTAATGAAAGAAAAAGTAAACACAATGATGGCTGAAGCCTTTGGCAAGCAGCCATTATAATGACTGCCACTGCCTGCTCTCTGCAATAATCCATGTTTGGCAGCAAACGTTGCTCTTAGGGTTAAAGTTTGATGCTGAATTTGCAGTGTAACTTGTAGTCTGGTAAGGGGGGAAAAGGAGGGATTATGTGTATTTTTTGGGTGATATGTTGCTCCCTATTTGTTTGGAGTATAACCTTCACAGGCTGCATCCTCTTAAAAATTGCTAATTAATTGAATAGTTATTTGAAACTAGCTGGAAAGCAGTTTAATCCATATATGAAATTTAGACTGCAATAACATCTGCTTTAAGTATGTTTTACTGATCTGTGTGAAGTTAGTGCAGGCTTCAGTTTTAGTAGCCCAACTTGTTTTTATTTTTGAATGTACATCTTCATGTCACTGTTGTTAAAACCTAGAGATGCCGTATTTGATCATCTTAACAGGAGAAAGAGTGCTGTGACTTTCTTGCTCACCATCTCCAAGACTTGCGTTTGATACTCCAGCACTAATTAATCAGTTCTAGCTGTTCACATTATGAAGTTTCCAGTTTAAGATGTCTTGGCATGTTCTTTGTTTTTAATGGGAACAGTTGGTTCAGATTGGCTACTGTATCATATTGTTCTTGACAGCATTTAATTGGTAAAGCGACTTTATGGCCAGAGGGCTTGGCAGCCATTTAATAAGAAGTGCCCATCACTACTTCTAATGCTTGAGAAAAACAAAGCAAGGACACTTACTAAACTGGACCTATTCCCAATACAACTGATTGCTAAAAATTGCAACACTCCCCTTACTATGCATGGATTATAACTACTTATTACAGAATTTAACACATTTAATAAACTAGTTTTAAACCTTTATATACCTTCGAGGATTTTGTATTGTAAAGTGGCATCTTTTCAATGACATGATACAAAAAAATTAAGTTTACCAAAAAAAAGCCCAAACATAATCATGGTTTTGCAATGAAGTTCTTGATTCAAAGTGTTCGGAATAAAAGGGAAAAGTTGCGAAGAACAATGTCTTTATTATTTCCGCATGTAGGATCAAACTCAAAACAGGTTCAGTGCAGAAGCTGATGAGTGATCAGTGGTTGTGGCCTTGTTAGCAGATAGGGCCAGTGGACGGGTCTATAGGTGGGGGATCCATAAAGAAGACATTATTGTAGTGAGTGAGAAGCAGTTGCCCATAAGTAACAATCTATGCACCACAGAAGATTACTCTCAGACACTGCATCTGTGCATGAGGCAGACAAAGTATAATGTAGTTGCTTGGGTGTAACCTTCAGTGTGCGCATGAGTAATCCTATTACACATACAGTTCAACTCCAGACTTGCTATTCAGCGATTCATATTAAGAATGGCTATTTAATCGTTTTTCTAAACTGCTTGGTAACTACTATAAAATGAATAAGTGGGTACCTACACAGGCCCTTGCAGTTTAAGGGGTTACAGCTATCATTTTGTAATCCTGACCTTTGTGGTGTAGTTGGCCTGGTACTCAGTGCAGAGGCCCCTGTGTCTTGGTTGAGTTCCAGAGACGGTGGGAGAAGATTGGGCTGGATCGGGTGTAACGTGGGGAGGGTAGGCCCTCTGCAGGAAGCCAAATTTATCGGCATGCTCTGTCACCCACGGAGACCTGCCACAGAGAGGAGAAAGCTGAAGACCTTGAGTTCTGAAGGGCATGCTCTACAGTCCAAAATTCAGAATCACTTAACATGTTCATCCTGCATTTTATACACAATTATATATCGTTACCACAAAGTAGTGGTACTTTTAGACCATTTCCATTGGTCTGTTCATTTGTTATGAAATGTAAAGTGTAGTAGTTATAATGATGATTAGCATGTTATAAAGTGTAGATGTTTTTTGAAAGCATATATGTCTGTAATCCGTGCAACAAATGTTATAGATAATTGCAGTACATTATTTACCATTTAATAATTTTTTCAAAAACGTAAATGTTTTATATGTGTTTGGTAGATATGTAACTGTGGGGAACCTGCACTTTATAGAAATCTGAATCAGATTTGTTTAACAATCAGTAATCAGTTAACAGTGATGGATTATCTATGCCAGTTGAAGTGTGAGAAACTACCATGGTGTGTTGGGCTTGCTAGGCTTTCTGTGCTTCATGCGCTCCACTGTGGTGACGAAGTTCTCCTGGAGCAACCCCCCTTCAAAAGCAACCACAGGTGAATATCACAGCATGTACCACCATCTTTAATCAGCGACTACAGCAGACATGGTCAAGTGTTTCTTGAGGCTTGATGTATGATATGGCGATATTTTCATTGCATGATGATTCTGTAAATGCATCTGCAACAGAATTAATTATATGTGATCAGAAATGGTGAAAGGGAATGTGGTTGTGCTATGGTAGGGATCGATGCCCAGCACAGTGATTACCCTGGTGTTTAACAGATTAGTTAAACTAGATGTATTTGAGTAGAAAAATTATGTTAGACACTTGACTTCAATGAACAAAACTCAAAAACACTCTTTTCTGGCATCATCCCAAAGAACCTCTTTTTAGCACCTTAATTTTAAAAGTATGTGTGAAGTGTGGTTTGTGCCGATTTCGACCATCCCCCTGGAGAATGTTTAGTGGAAGATAAAAAAGGTTACTTTGGTTGTTTGTGTGTGTTTTTCCTCACTACCTTTGGCAGAGTTTGTAGGCCGGGAGTTGCTATAGCGGTTAAACATGCATTCTAGCTTATTTGAGAGACGGAGGTCCTGCAAGAAGGCTTCATAAGAGTTATCCTTCTGGCCTTCTTCCCTCTTCTGAAGCTTTGCTCTGTTTCCTGTGAGGCACAGATAACTGTCAAAGTCAATACAATGCCGGATTCCTACACTCCTGTGAATTATCACTCTATATCTCTTTACTGTTGCTTTCTTAAAGAGATTTTATCGATGGGAATTGCTCAATGGTGCTGTGTTTCTTGGCTGTTGTTCTTACATGCATCAATATCCACACTGACCTTCATTTCACCCTTGATACTGACCCAGAAAATCAGATGGTAAACTTTTTACTGAATGGCAAAATAAACAAAGACTGGAGTTCATCTGGAACAAGTCCAGTTTGGCATCGAGCCTACAAAGTCAACTCAAGAAAACTGAATTTTCAGCATTGCAAAAGCAGCCAAGAGAGATTTCATATGATAAGAAACCTATTGCACTACATCTTTTATAAGAAACAAAACAAATGAGGTAGTTACAAGATGATCTTTGTATGCAATTTGCATAATGCTAACTGTCGGAGTCACTGTTTTGAGGAACGTGAACCTTAGAATGAGGGCTGCTAGATTAAGCATATTTATTTTTTATTGTAAAGGGCCTCTTCTATTGATCTGGCTATTGACCTATTTCTCACTCATTGACGTTTTAGCAGGTAAAAGACTTCCACACCTGAATGCTTCATGGAGTTCATGGTGTGTCAGTTCTATGTACTGAACTCTCCTTATACAACTATTTCAATATGAACACACTCTACTCCATTGCACTTGGGCACCACTGCTTTAAATGGAACTAATAGTAACATCTTGTATGTTAGTTAAATGTACACTGCTGACTTACCAGACTTAGTCTAGGCTTAGAGTTAATGTGGGTTTGGTAAACTGGTCCTTAAACATCCAAAGATTTTTACTGCATCATAAAGATGCTCCAAATATACTTATTATATTAGTTACTTTTTTAATCATCCATGTTCCTTACCTTGATTCCTTCTCAGACTTTAAATGAAGCTAAAAGTCTATTCTCAGTGTGTGGGTGATAAAAAGTGCTTAATGCTGTGTATTGTGAGCTTTATTGTTTTTGACAGAGCTAAGTAGCATGGACTGGTTTACAGAACCAAAGTGTACACTGGACTGTAGTTTCAAGGTCTTGAATATCCAGATGCACTGAAGCACAATGGGACAGTTGTTCTTTTGGTGCAATGTTAGCCTTTTAACCTAACAGGCCAATGTTGACTTTACACTTACCATGATAGCTTTCAATGGGTGGAAACCTGCTAGTATATCCAGTACATATGAAGAGGACCTCCTGAGATGCAGGGGGTTTTGTGGTGGGCTTTTCCACATCAGGCAAGGGGCACTGATCAAGTCGTGCCCCTTTAGTACTGAGGTCCTTGTCCTGCTCTAGATGAGAGACTATCATGGACTGACCTTTCTGTGAGAGAAGAGAACACAATGAAAAAAACTTAATTCGAATCAGTAACAGCATTAGGCTTCACAACCATGTGAGTACTAGATGATCACTTGTGATGTTTGGGCAGCTCAAATGACCTTTTAGTAGGAGCTGTGCTATGTGCAGTTCATGAGACCGGAACATCATTACATTACAGGGGCTCAGTAATGGACTGTAATACAACAAAAGAGTAATTACATCAGTCTGTCCCCCTCTAGTGTTTCAACTGTGCTACTGCAACATTTCTTCATATATTGCACATGCTAACTTCTAACACTGTAACGTGGAATAAGCCCAAAGGCAAAGCGAATACTATGCAGGGTTGGTACATGGCTGACATGGTTGGCTGTGACTTATAATTTTCTTTCATTATTACTTGAACAAATATTGTTTCTCATAAATCATAATCAAAATGTAGGGGTTTGTGTTGCCCATGTGTCCATGGAACATCTATTGTAGTTCTCTCAACCAATGGGAATATGAAGTCTTGGCATTCATTTATGAATCTTTCTATGTTCTGGGTTTTTTTTTTTCAAAATAGGAAACAGGAAGGTGTTTTAAAAGCCTCGATACACTACATCAACCATGACACGGCAAAGACAAACCCCAAAACAGTGCCTCAGTCAGCTCATAACCAGGAGCCCAAGATCATGTTACCTGTACACACTGCATATTATTATGTGGTTATTTGAAACATTTAATAGAATGCAGGCTCACCTGTTCAAACATAGAGCATCCATCAACACTACTGCTTGTTGTTTTATGATAGGTGCTCATCCTTCTCCGTGTGTCACTGCCAGTCTGAAAACATCACATTGACACCAATCTGGCCCCTCAATTTGCATTTGACCCAACAAACACAAAGGAGGATAGTTACTCCCGTTATTGTTATCTTCTCTTCTCCCAAGTGCACACATCATTTTTTTTTAGATTAGATTAGATTCAACTTTATTGTCATTGTACATGTACAGAGTACAGGTACAAAGCCAATGAAATGCAGTTAGCATCCAACCAGAAGTGCAAAATACATTACAAACTGAATTTTTTGTACATGTGGTGGTATATAAATAAATATATAGAATGTAGGTGTACACAGAATATGAGATAAGGGGGTGGTATATAAAATAGAATATACATTACTATACATGTATACAGTAAGGAGTGAAATGTAAAGATTGCACAGAGCAGCATATGTTGAACAAGTTGTAACAGTGTAAGCAATAACTACAGATATAAATAGTGCAATATGAACAGAACTGTAAATATAAATAGAACTGTACAGGAATGAAATTACAAAAAAAAAGATGTGCAAAATTAGTAGTGCAAAAGTAATAGTGCAGTACAGTGAGTGCAATAATGAGGGTGTAGAGTTCAGCAGGGTCACAGCCACTGTTGGTGCGGGAGCGAAGGCTCCTGTAACGCCTGCCGGATGGAAGGAGGGTAAAAGTTTGTGGTTAGGGTGAGAAGGGTCCTTGATGATGTTGTAACAGCAGTACAACAAACCCTTCATACTAAAATAAGAAGAAGGGTTTTAACCCATACTGCTTTATGAAGAGGCCCACTACAAGAGACAGGGTCTTTATATCAGTGTATCATTCTTAAAGGGAAACTCCAGTGACTTTTCATGGGCTTAAGACCACCGTAGATAGAGAAGCGCCTGAGTGTGTGACAGAGCCAGGGAGGATAAGCACTCTACGCGGTCACGTGTACGAAGGACTGAAGTAGAGGATGATGGCAGATCGTGGTCTCCAGTTCGTATTTGAATATAATGGTTACTTGTCTTACTTATGCTACCACGTAGCTTCCCTATGCTACAAGAACAAAATAAGCAAGTAGCCACTTTTCCATTGTCGGGCCAGAAGGTTCTCGGGGCCGTACTGTGCCCCCAATAGTGATGTGCGGATTGATACTGAAATATCGATACCTCAGATACCAGATCTGTATGCTCTAAAATCGATTCTCAAATCAAAATATCGATACTTTAGATACTTCAGTCATTTAAGGTAATGTATATCATTAACAGGAACACAGTGGAAAATAACGAAACTACTGAGATCTTGTCTAAATGATACGCGACTGGTGGGAACTACTTTTTCTTCCACCTGGGTAAGTGCGTGATGCGTAAGCACAGCGGCACGCTGCTCAGTCAGTCAGTCACTCAGTCTGCAGACACACTGGCAGAGCGTAAACAGAGTCATGTGTGGAGCTATTTCAGCTTCACACACAGCCAAGACGAGATCTGTGATGTTTGTGGAAAAAACGGTAAGGAGTTGTAGCAACACCACAAATGAGTACAAAACACATAAAACAGCACGAAAAAGAGAACTCCGAGCTGCAAAAGAAAGGAAGGGAGGAGGAGGGAAACCCCTCAGGGAGAGCCTTAAGAGTGGCTAGGTAGCTCATATAGTGTTTAAAGTAACATTACCTCATGTCTCTGGTGTGGCTGAATATAATAAATACATTTTGTGATTGAGACGCTATCCAAAGTTTGTTAACAAACGTGACGTCGCGGAGCTGCGAGCGCTGCGTAGCAACAGGAGGTTAGCTTTTTGCCATTGGCTCAGCAGCCTAGCGCTAGCAGCAACTATAGTTTAACGCTTATTTCTCCTTAGCCACTTTATAAATGTCCCCCTCAAATGTTTTCAAACGTATTATTCATCTGGCAACGAGTTGAAATGTTACAGATTTCTATCTGGATCACATCCTTTTATTTATGAAATAGGAGCCGGCGATGACTGCAGGCTACTAAGAGATTCGACTCTGTTATTAAGCTTGTATTTTCTTGTTTTACGAAAATAACAATACAAACAAACCATACTATAATTATAATAATAATAATAATAATAATAATAATAATAATAACAATAATAATAATAATAATCATAATATTAATATTAATATTAATAATAATGGCGGCACGGTGGTGTAGTGGTCCGCACTGTCGCCTCATAGTAAGATGATCCGGGTTGGATTCCTGGTCCGGGCCGTTATGTGTGGAGTGTGCATGTTCTCCCTGTGCTTGAGTGGGTTTCCTCCGGGTACTCCGGTTTCCTCCCACAGTCCAAACAGATGCATGTTAGGTAGATCACTCACTCTAAACTGCCCGTAGGTGTGAGTGTGTGTGTGAGTGAATGTTGGCCATGTGATGGACTGGCGACCTGTCCATGGTGCCCGATGATGCCCAAGACCCTGACTAGCGGGATCAAGCAGCAGATAATGGATGGATGGATAATAATAATAATAAAGTAATAATGTTAATTATTAATATATACAATTTCTATTATTCCTTTTTCCATTATAAAATATGGCTATTATTAATATTAATATAAATACAGTTGTTATTATAACAAATAGCTCATGTCTGCTACATGTAGGTAGGGTATAAATAGACTTTATTTCACGTAGGTGATTTCCCATTGGTATCGGTATCGATGATACTTGCCCTGTAAATACTTGGTATTGGATCGATAACAAATTTTGCAGTATCACACACCACTAAACAAACAAACAAACATAATCGCTACATATACAGCACCCTAGGACCTTATCACGTATCAGACAGCGCCCACCACAAAGTCGTGCTCTCGTTTGTCCTCTAAACGGGTGTTATACGAAAATTCATTGGTGGGTTGCACCTGCAGCTCAAACCACCACAGAACACGTCTGTTTTCACATTTCTCTCAGTTCGTTGCCAGATATGAGTGTTTATTCTGTAAACTGTCTTTCTGAACACAGCTTAGCTGAAACTGACCCTGCACTTTAGCACTTACAGCTTAAAACACCAACAATACAGAAGGAATTTTAATTTCAGCTTCATTTCTGTTATTCGTTTTTATCACTTGTAATGATCGGAGGGTGCGGTTAGCCAACCGTGTTTAAAAAACTGTGTTTTTCCCAAATTTTACAATTTACAACGGTGACAAACCCAACTCGAAACACTTCGACCCTACAACGGAAAACAGGACAGTGTGTCACGTGCGCTGTAGGCGGTGCTTTACCTGAGCTGGTTTACGCCACAGAAGGTGTGGAATGTTGAGGAAGTCTAACTAGCGTCTGTTATCATTTCTGTGTAACCGGATTATGACGTCGTAGAGCTGCTTACACGTGTCATACACCCATTATCACGTCACTCAGCCTAGTTTACCGCTCCTATTCAGAGGTAGCTTCTTCAGAACCTGCAGCAGAGAAAGACAAACTGACTAAGGTGTGTGTTTTTCTCAACAGCTGCAAACATCTTTCAACAGGTTAAACTCCCTGCCAGGCACGAGAAGCTTCTCAACCTTTAAAGGGTCAATGGAAAACCAAATCGGATTCGCTTTTTTAAAAAAGGAGTGTGAAGTAATGTGTACACATTGTTAAAGTTTTCAAAATTGTACCCCCAGTCAACACAGCTCATATACAGAAACTAAAAGACAATTCTATTTGCATATATACATATACAGCCTAAAGCAGTCCAGCCCTGCCCACTCATATTAAAGCTTCAAGGAGTGTTTCAGCAGTTAGTGCTTTTCTGAATGCAACGCAATACAAGACAGCCAATCATAAAAGAGCTCATCTACATTAGATCAGCCTTTAAGGCCCAGTAGCTAAAACAGCCTGTTTCTTTCTAAGATATAACGAGAGGCTGGAAATGGACATGTAATATGTATTGTGGCCTTGTTTGGGACATAAAACCATACAAATGTTAAAAATGAACGATAGAGGCCCTTTAAGCTTTTAGCCATTTTGATGGCTAAACATGAAATAAAAAGTAAAGTGTGAGTGAAGTGCCCGTGACCTTAGGTGGTGAATGTAGCAAGCTGGTCGCATCGCCTTCATACCATAGATCAGGGGTATTTAATTAGAACTCAGTAAGGTCCAGTTAGGGGAAATTTCCTCAGGCCAAGGTCCGGAGAGTCATCATTTCTATCTTGTGTTATAATTCAGTGCCGTATCCTGTAAACTGAAGTAGCCTAGTATTAAGACAAACAAATTACAAGTACTGTTCAGTGTATTTCAACAATATTTACTGTTTTAAAGGCTGAACTGAATGAATTATTTATAAAAACTTTAAATAAATGTTTTTTTCTCACTTCAAGTAAAAACAAGGGCTACATTTAAAAACAGAATGCTTTTGAAAAAAGTGCATCATAAAGTGTTTATTTATAGAAAAGGTAAATTAAACATGCGTCTATTTGTTAACTCAATTATACATCTTGACGTGTTGTTTTTAAGCTGCCTGTGGGAAGAATAAACATGTCTCGGTCCATTCCTGGTTAAAAAGTCGGTTTTTGGCATTGACTTTTCTTTTTTTAGAACATGTTATTCTTTCTCCGACTCGCTTTATTCTCTGACTCTCTTTATTTTCTGAATCACTTTATTCTTCGACTCGCTTTACTCTCTGACTCGCTTTATTCTCCGACTCACTTTATTCACCAACTGCTGCTTCTCACTTTGTACCTCTCCCGAATCTGCACAGATCTGATTGGCTGAGGAGTGCCTTCGGGGGTCATAAAACGCATGTGATTGGTCTGTGAGTTTACTGCGCTGCAAAGCCCATATACCGTACAGACAAGAAAAGTTTAATTTAAAGTAAACACGGTCTAATTTTAATTGTTTTCAATAGTTTATCGGTTTGGGTCTGCATTGGACAACCTATGGGTTCAGACCCGGACAACGGGTCACCTATTAGTGACCTCTTCTATAGATGGTATAAACATTTTAATAGGTTAATTAAAAAAAAATTGCACTACATCAGTCCACAGTTTGAAAAACTAAGATGTTTTGTTTAGTTTGTGTTTTATTTATTTACAGTTGTGGTCACAGCAAAGTTTAGTTGGCTTGGTTAACCTTAAACACTGCACAGCCATGGCTCACAATATTGTACTACTAGGCTAGGGCTTGACTCAACCCACCAAAGCTGATTCATCATTTGTACTTAAATGTCCCCTTATATCCACATCAAGGAAAATTTAAGGAATCAGACAGAACACACTCTGATCACAGGCATGGTGAGCCACTGGGACAATGCAATGTGTGAACAGCTCCTATCAGACATCACATGATTCTAATTCAGAGCTACAACCTGATTTAATGTGAACACTTTTTGGTTGTCTATGGTTAGAGTCTACTTTAGCAGATGTTTTTACTTTTTTACTTATAATGTCTTTATAACTCATCACACTACATAAGCACCGTGTACAACTGTAGAGATTTATTATGAGAAGATTTGCATACTGTATAAAAATTAATGTATAAAAAAGAGTTAATGCTCTGGGTGACACATACATGGCAGTCACATGACAAGCCAGTAATATTTTATCTTACAGCAATCATTTACTATTTTTGGTTAATCAAATCAAGACGATTAAGTAACAGTGTCAGTTATACACTACATGTATTTTTCAATACATGTGTGGGGACGGTTCCATTTTAAGCTACGGGTGAACTGTAACTTACTGAACATGATATTGCATCTATTTAAAACAAATGACAACAAACAGATATCGTTTCATTTTTAAAGTACAGAATGCATTCTGACTAGACAGATTTTTTCCTAAGTGGAAGTGAATAAGGGAAGTCCAAAAAATCAGAAAAGGGGAAGGTGTTTTGGATTTTACTGAACTGCAATTGGCTGTTTCTTCAAAACAACATGCACCGCTTCCAAAGGCTTTCAAGTACAGTGTGATTTTTCTATTAGAGCCTTGACTGCTTCATTGGTCTGCATTTGTCACTGTTTGGTGAACGAGTGGCTGAAGAACACGCTGGCGGTAGCGGAGTAGTCTACAGGAAGATTAGCCCCTGCATTCTGAGCCCCCAGCTTAGCACCCCCCAGAGCAGATGAATGGCGCAGGGTGAGAAGGCTATACTTCTGGAAGTGGTTGTAAGAAGATGCTTGGGCTTGAGATAGCACTTGAGTAAAACCTGAAAAACAAAGAAACCACAGGCGGACCACAGTATCCTGTGAATTGAGTGTGGTGTGACAGGTCTGAGGTTCATAAGCAGGCTTTCGTTCCCTGGTTACACTGGTCATTTGCCTTTGGCCCCATATGCATTCAATACTAAAAATATACATTTTTAGCTCACATCTGAAAAGCATCTTAAGTTTCCACAATTATTTCAAAATGTGTGTGCTGGCATCAGATAAACATTTCTGAAGTCAGTGTGGTTTTGGGCTGTTTTGAGGCTTTACCTGCTACTGCCAAAGATAAATAGTTCACATCATAAACAGAAAGGAGAAGTCACTGTCATACTCAGTCAGATGACTTTACACTTACCATCCTTCATCAGCTCCCAGCTTCCCCATACAGATCCAACACACAGAATGGGCAAGCCCAGCTCACCTGAGAACAGCTCCTGCAGCACAGAGAGACAGAGGTAGTGAGTCAGAGTCTGGGTGTCTGGAGTCGGTCGTGCTCACGTGCATAATGTTTGCTTAGTGATTTAGATAAGAATGTCTAACCTGGTGTGCTTTTGGCAGCACTGCTACAATGTGCTGCGCTAAGACTTTACCAGCCTGGGTAAACACATACTGACAGAGAGCATCACCTGCATTGGCACCTGAAACAGACACGCATACAGTAAGCACAGAGATCAGTCACAGCTTAGCCTATGCAATCCAGCATTCAGTTATGGCAGAATGTTTGTCTTGTACATTCCACAATACCGTCAGCAAGTATTCTGCAGAACCCAGCAAAGTGTGATTTCTGGAAGTTTCTGTACAGGTGGGGCAGCATGCCCATTAGATCTGACACCTAAAGGTGAATTTAAAGATATATATAGTTAGTTGCTGTCCAATGAAAAACAAGTATCTCTGAATTGCAACTTCACTTCCACATGTGTTAACTCATAGTTTTAATGCTATCAGTGTGAATCTACAATTTTAATAGTCATGAAAATAAAGAAAACTCTTTGAATGAGAAGGTGTGTCCAAACTTTTGGTCTGTACTGTATATATATATATATATATATATATATATATATATATATATATATATATATATGCACAATTATTTTTTTTATTTTACCTAAAGTGTCCCAAATTATCTGGAAATGAGGTTTGTACTCTTATGGTGTACAATTAAGACATTATTTTGTTTATATTCTATTCCTGCATAAAGCTGTAATTGTAACAAAGTAACAGAATCTATTCAAAGGTGTTGTCCAATTCATCGTTTAAACGTCCACTGAACAACATGAGATCAGAGATTTATGCTCCTGGTTTTGATCACTTACCTGGAAGTACTCGTCCATGGCTTTCTTAACATAGGTGATATCATGCGGAGGCTCGGCCAGGTTATCTTTGGCATCAAATACAGTTTTTACAGCAAGATGAGACATCCAAAATGCTACAGAACAAGGAAGAAGAAAGAATGTCAGGAAATCTCAGTGAACAGCAACAACAGTGTTTTCATAAATAGATGTACTTGTCACAGTTACCTGATCCCTCATCCCCCATCATGTGACCCCATCCCCCGCAGCCCACTTGAGTACCATCAGGGTTCACCAACTTACAGTTAGAACCAGTGCCTGATATAACCACTATGCCACCTGCAGAGAAAGAGAGTCTATGTGTTACTTGTTTTGCCAGGTTATTTGTAACTCTCATCTATTTTTAAGAAAAAAGGTCAACATGTGTGTGAATTAAATAAATCAGTAAATTAAATTAGCTGCTTCTTTTATGTTTAATGTCACTACTGCAAATATGCACCTAGGTGCCGAAACAGTACCGTGATCACTGGCTGTCGCCATGGCGCCAATGGCATCAGTGGTGATATAATAACTTTGGCTTAGTTTGGGAAATCGTTCTGCCATCTCATCAATCAGTTTCTGAATGGCAGCCTTCTGCTCCCCACCACTCAGTGACATGCCCTACGGATAGAGACACACAAACATACCAAAACAGTTATAACCATTTGAAGCACACAAGAGAACACGCAAATAAACTGACCTCAGTTTACACTCACCAGTGAATGAATGGGTGTGTCTGGGTCCAGCCCCGCAGTGACCTTTGCCTTCTGGACCATCTCGTTAATACCCTCGATACACTTATCAACACCAACCAACTACAGACCAGAGCCCAGATTTATTTAGTTGGCAAAGCATTGGAGCACATAAAAACTCACAATGATATTACGTATGTGTGTGTGTATATATATATATATATATATATATATATATATATATATATATATATATATATATATATATATATATATAATTTTTTTTTTTTTTTTTTTTTTTTTTTTTTTTTTCCTCACCCACCCAGTGGTTGGTGCAAGGTCCATCTGTCTCTGCAAGGATGTCTCCTGTAGCAGAGAGCAGCACTGCTTTGGAGTGAGTTCCACCCCTGTGAGAAAAGACAATTAGTATTCAGTTAAACCCAAATTAGTACAGCATCACAAATCAGTTAAAGCTGTCTGCAATAGGAACTGCATTGGCACGGACCTTAGGTCCCCACATCGGATTGTAAGTACAGCTAAAAAGATCATCTGGGCATCTTTATGCAGCAACAACAGCTGCATCCGCACACCTGCACTTCAATTCCTAACTTTTTAATGTGTTATGAGACCTTCTGTACAGGTTACAGCTGACAATGTTTGCACTAGTTTCTTTGCACATATATGTAGCCTGTGTGTACGTACATATATCGTCGCTTTCCTTAGAAAAAACATATAACTCAATTTTTGTCGATTTGTATTATTCTGCATCATTTCAAATCAGCAGCTGCTGTTTACATTGTTTGAAAATTTCATGATGAAGGGGACAACAAAAATGCTCCAAAATAGCTTGGAAATACTTCTGGTTCCATTGACTTACATTGAAAGTAAAGAAAGTTTCTGTTCTCTACTGTAAAGTTGCCATTTTGGAGATAATTGTTTTTCTTTGGACAGTGATGATATATGCCATGATATTTATTGTTTGGGGCACTTATTGTATGTTCTGCACTGTCATGTTTGTCTGTGTAGACCTGTATAGTGTGCCGCTGTTGTGTGTGGCTCTATAAGACCTGATGAATGACATTACATAAGTTATATAGTTATATAGAAAAATTGCTGTTAAAAAAACACTTGACTTCTTGATAAAGTCAAATGAGTACAGGTTCAATCTGTTAAAAGTAAAATATTACAGAACAAGAACACAACCAAAGTAATAATAATATAGGATAAGATCTGTTTTTATAAGATCAATAATCAGTTAAAAGTTAAATTAGCTCGCTATCCAACAGTCACTGTACTTCCCACTTACAGGAAAACAAAACGCCAGGCAGCCGTCTTAACAAATCACTTTACTCGAGCACATTTCTGTCATTTTGATTATGATGTTGCTGAAACAAAGTCAAAAAGCTTTTAATAATCAGTATTTTTGAGATGAACTCACCCTTCCACTCCACCATACACCTCGCTCATCGCTGCCGCTTCCTGTTTCTGTCATGTGACAGCCACGTAACCCAGTCACTTCCAACCAATCAGATCGTCGCCTGCACGAGCGCTAAAACTCAGACTTTGAAATATGACATTCTGTGACTCCTCTTTATCACTCTCGTTTATTGCTCTCTTTCATTACTGTCTTTCTTATCAAGCTCCAGTTTGTGCCTACTGTGCTTTTACTGAAATAATAAACGAATACGAAAATTAAAGAATAAAACTTTCTTTAAAGTACTGTATTCTTTCATACAGGGTTTCGCAAGTTATCATTATAAAAATATGAACCTACACATTCTATAATATTAAAACAATTGCGTATGCATTTATGCACTCAGGATAAACCCTGATTTGACAAACATGATTAAAATTGCAACATACAAATACTTTACAAAAAATATGTTTATTTATTTATTTATTTATTTATTTGACAATGTCTGGTTTGGTTGTGCAAAAGAAATGCTGCAAAATGTGAGGAAGGAAGAAAATTTATTTCTCTAATTGCCAGTAGATGGCGGTGTGTGCGTTGCAATTGTACATGAAGTTGGTAGACCCAGTTTCACTTAAGTGATAAGAAGTGATGAGCCTCATTGCATCAACATTGTAAAGCACTTTAATATATTGTATATTGTATGTATATTTTAAAAACTTAATATATTTTATTTAAGGGGGACCCATTGTTGACAAAGGCAAACACACACTATGACTAGAGTAGACTGCAGGATTTCATAGTAAACCATGTTCTGCTCTATCAGCTGACTCGTTTTAATGTGACTTTTGAAACTCTGTATCCTGGGTCTCGAAATTTAAAGGATGTCACAAGGATATCTTTCCACCTTAAGAAGGGGTGTCTACTCTTGTCTGACTTTTACTTTGACCTCCTGTGCTCACCCTTACTGAAGTTTGTTTGAAGGCAGCTCTGCGGGAGCATGTAATGACTTAATGCAGTGGATCCCTGCCACCCACTGTCTCTCTGAACTAGGCCCACACTGTCTGTGTTTGTCTGTCTGTTAACATGCCTGTGTGGGGGGTGTGAGTGAGGGGAGAATCTTTTTCCGTTAGTGCAATGCAGAAACGCTTTCATTATGTATATTCAAAACCACACTCTATCACAAACGCACACATGCTCAGCCGAGACATCAAACTATGCCAGACAATGACCTTATTGTCTGCGTATGAGACAGAGAGACAGAGAGAGACAGAAAGAGAGAGATGTACACAAAATGTGGTTTACAGGTGGAATATGTGTGATGATTCCTTCACAAGTCAAATGCTTACTGTTGGGTTAGTTGATCTGTGCATCAGACCAGTGTACCAGTATCCAAAACACAACATGTGCTGGTTTTGCTGGTGACCATCATTGAATATCCTGCTAAACAGGTGCAACTTAACTTCATACACTGAAATAAAGTACTTGACAGAGATATATGATGATATTGTTTGAGCATATGGTGGAGTTCTGCAGTACTAAAATAACTGAATGCACGTGTCCTCACAAAACAACAGCATACTTAGTTCTGTTTAACAGGTTTCAGTGTAACATGTTAAATGCTGATACTCATATTTTTTAATGTGGCACTACACTGTTTTTCTTTGTCCATTCCAAACAAATTACCTTCTAGAAAACCAGTATAGGTGGTGTTCTGGGGGCTGGTATGTTGGTCAGTGGCAATTAAAGTTAAAATGCTGCTCACCATCAAACCCAGCGTATGGTATGTTTTGGTGCTGGTACGCTGGTCAAACTGGGTGACCAGTTAAACCAGCACAGACCAGCTAAATGTAAACTGTGCCGACAGTGTCGTCACGAGTAACTTACAGTGTTCACAGCTGTGGCGTCCAGCTATAAACACCCCTTCACATAAAGTTATTACAAGAACTGGTTATGTATTGGCTGCCTGATGCCTGGGATACTGCTTTATGGTAAGTGTTGGTATAAAAAAGTATTTTACTCAATGCATTTTAATCCACTCATGATGGAGGGAGACATGAAGGATGTTCTAAGGCAAAGTAGAACCCCAAAGAAAACGTTTTATATTACCACCATCAACATCATCCAAACTCAGGAGACGTGTGTAGGTTTACTGGTGGTTTTGGATAGTAAGTAAAATGACTATATTGTAGCAGGAAATATTAGGACCTATGGATCATACCACCACCACTGTACAGAAAATGTGTCTAATTCATTTGCAAATTCATTATTTTACATTCATTCACGCTAAATGACTTGAAAAAATGTGTAAATTGGTGGATTTACCCCTATTACTTTTTCAGCATGGTTATTAAACCTTCGAAAAAAAGAGAAGTATCCTGATGTGATGGTGAAAACGCATCAAATGGTTTGTTTTTTTTTGCCATGTCGCCCACCAAGGAGTAAAACGCGCGTAGAGACAATCACAGAACAACAGAACACGAGAATACATCACACGTACACGCGGGTCACGAGCGGAAACTTCTAGATATAAATGTACTTTTTGACCACATGAGAGCACAGACCTCGACTCAACACGAGGAAAGTGACGTGCTGAGAGAGAGAGAGACAGACACAGAGAGAGAGAGAGAGAGAGAGGGAGAGGGGAGGGAGCTGTAGTCTGAAAGCTCGTGCGCGCTCTGGGGCTGCGCGTGAACTCCAGACACCTCCAGAGGCTGCACTGCTCTGAGATAGCGCTCCGGTTCTCAGCGAGTCCAGCGCTATGTGATAAAAACAGTAACACAGAATACTTTTTAAATGACTCTCCTGCGACAGTTAGGTGAAGTCTGGCGAGCGGAAGTTCGCGCTGAAGGAAGTGTGAAAGACTAAGGGAGAGAGAGAGAGAGAGAGAGAGAGAGAGAGGAGTAGATTCGCGTTTTTAATAGTTTGGGTTTCTTCAAGGGGACAGGATTCAGGACGCGATGGACACTCACGTCAAAGAAGGACAACTTTATGTCCAGCACCAGAAGTTCGGGAAGGTAAGCTGTTGTTGTTTTGCCGCTTCGTGACTTCGCCCAGTTACGCAGCAGCAGCAGAGTGGTGGACTCAAAGGGGAACTCCATCGACTTTTCAGAAAGAAAATTTACATAATTCAGTGGTTGAGATGTAAACAAACCCATTCAGGGTGTTTTGGAGTGAAATGTGTAGTTCTAGAGAAACGTGTCTAGTCAGGATTGTTCTCAGTGGGTTTGATGGGAACCAGTAATCCTTACCTCTGAAAGTGCCCTTACAGAATGTTATTTCATGATATTCTTAGATATATGCTGCCTGATGTCTGACCTTAACCTTGCATTATGATTCTTTTGTGATAAAGTTTTGATTTAAAATGTATTTCAATTAATTTATGGTAGATGGGGCACATGCAGGGCACTGTAAAGGAAACATACTTTTCAGATTTAGGACTATTTTACGCTGATCAATGTTACATGTAAAACCCCGGAAGACACATGTAGGTTTACTCTTGGTTGTGGATAATAAATCAATTAGCTATACTTGTATGGTAGACCCCTGGTTCCCATTACAGCTGTAAAGAAAACTGAGTCTAAGTTTCTCCACAATGAACTATTTCAGGTCACGACTCCTCAAGGCCTGACTTTTTCAGAAATGTTGAAAAATTGGTGTAATTTCCTGTGAATGTAGCTTCTACCTCAGAACAGCAAATTAGAACTGTTTACAGCTGTACAGCTCGAGGACAGACGGCAGATGAACTCATTTACATCCAAATGTCACTTCTGTGGTATTCATTTGCAGAGATGGGCAGAGTTGCCTAAAACTTAGTACTGTAGAAGTAGAATTAACGTTATTTTAGTTTCCAGAAAAAATGCCAGCTCAAAAGCTATTCCTTAAAAATGAAATATTGAGTAATTTATAGAACTGCAGTGGAGCTACATCCAGAAAAGGAACTAAAGTTGTTCTTCTCTTTTTGCTCTCTTGGTATAAAATAAAAAAGATAAACCCCAGAAGTCAGAAGTGTGGCCAGTCACATAGTTGCACAGCTGCTTTCAGCAACAAAACATAATGAAACTAAACACAAAAAAGGAATCAGTGACCAGTACCGTACATGTAACTAAGTAAAAACTAGATTCCTTTCCTCAAAAATTGAACTGAGGTCTATAAAAAACTGATATTTGACAATTCAGGAAAGTACAGAACATTTGAGTACACATAAGTACTGATTGGCTGTCTTGTATTGTGGTGCAACCCATGTATGCTCTGTTGGACGAATAAATACTCTTCATTTATAAAATAAATAAATTGATAAAATAAAATAAATAGATTGACGGACAGGCCTTTCAAGAGTTTGTGTCTGATAATCATAATGCATTGTGACCATGAGGTCCAGCTTTATTCTTCTCTTTTCTGTGACATATAGTCACATGAATAAATAACAGTCAGACACACCACGTCTGGCTGCTGTTTACTGTTTACCGTTTACTGTTTATGATATTCCGGCCTAAAGAAGGAAGCGTGATGGGGCAGGGCACTGAAGAGGAGCAGTTATCTTACTCACATATTAAGCACCCTTGATCCAGCATTCTAAAGGCCCAGATATAACAACACATGCATTTTGTTTTTCTCTCAGTCGTTTACACTTTCACTTCTAAAAGTCTCTACATGTGATGTAAATGTTTGACTTTGTCTTTTTACCAGAAGAACTAAACACAAGAGTGGGAAACTCTATCTGAGCAGCCCAGTACAAGCAAGGCATACCGTTTTAGGCCAGTTTGTTTTTATTACCATTTCACATTGACATGAATCATGTGACCTCACGCAAAACTTCTCTCAAAATTGTAGCCAAGGGCCCTAAAGGAGCCATAAAAATCCAGTCAGCTCTGCTAGGATCTATTCTTATAGCTTCCTTAATGTGTCTTTTGAAACCATTCTCTCGTTTTGGTTAAGTAAAAACATGAGCCCTAAAGCAAGAGCTGCGGGTCATGGTTGCTGTGGAGAACAGTCCGCTACTCCACACAGTCATCCTTTTTCAACTTTTTTTTAATAATTCATGGAAATTTGTGTTTTCTGTAGTTTCTTTAAAGTTATTTGCCATCGCTGGATGGGCAAGAGAACAAATATGATTTTAGAACTGCATACCAGACAGTGTGGACGAACCTGTGAGATTGTCTTTTCCACTGTAGCTTTTCAGGTTCATCACTGATGTATATTTACATTATTAATTAAAACTACAGTCTTGGGTTATGGCTCCACTGGAAGATTGCAGCTTTATTTTACTTTGTTTAAGCATTTCAAGCTGAATGGAGCAGTAAAAAAAGATCTTAATAATATCTCCTATCATGATCACATGAAAAACATCTCCATTTTTAACGATTTTGTGTTTTCTACAACATTTGAACCCACCAATGGTCGTTTACACTGTGCTGAATGGACCAATAGAAGTGCTCCAAAAGAAGCTTGGAAATAATGGTTGTGGTGAATAATGGTTGTGGACTTACATTAAAAGTAAAGTATGCTTTTGGTCTCTCCTGTAAAGTTGCAGTTTTTGGGATACTTGTTTTTCATTGGACAGCAACGATACATTGATGTTGGTACTGTCTTTTTGCGTCTCGTATAAAGTTTCTATTTTAGAGATTTGAGGTTTTGCTGATACTGATAAAAAAATACATTCTTCAGAAACTACTGGTCTATGTTTTTGGTAAAATGCAAACTCAAAGCCAAATCTTTTACGGATGAAAGTTTCCTCTAAAGGTTTCTTCCTCATGCTCTTACTGATTTTTTCCTGGCCGCGGTCACTCTCAGCTTGATCATTAGGGCCTGTACCCAGATAATACAGCTTTCTGGCACTGTGTCATTATGAAAATGCTCTACAACTAAAACTGAATTAAATGAACGTTTGCTAATGTGAAGATTGTGATGACTTGGAGGAATGTGAGCTTGGTTGCTGAGGGCTGAGGATTATGAAGAAGGTGAAACGTTCTGGTTTGTAGTTGGCTGATATTTTGAGGTGAGGTTATGTTTGGGTGGCGTTTCACTGGGGTTGTGGAAGATAAGGCATACTGATCTGGACCAGGTTTTACTAAACAGACATCATCAGTATTCAAAGTAATACTCTGTACCGTGATAATGACTGCTATGAGATAACGCTATGGGGGACCCTGGTCTAGATTTGTATAACAGATCTTTATCTTTAGTAGATAAAATTAAAACTCTTGTTGGTACAATCGATTGTTTTTGAATCCTTATCGCAATTCTGACTTGGCAAAACTGATATTGCAGAAACCTGTGAAATTCAAATGAGCTGTCTGAACACTCAAGGTTTTATTTGGTGCTGTGAGCTTCTCACAGTTCTATATGTTTTTTTCCCCCATGAACCTGTTTTAAAGAATCAAAAAAAATGATGGTCAGTCTTCAGTCATGTCACATGATTGATTCACCAGTGCATTCTGAATATGTTGCAAGGCATATTTACAGTGACTCAAAAGCAGTCATTCATTACTAAGACATTTCTTGGCTTTGTAGGTGTACATGGAAGTTGCCTCAGATGTTTGATCCTTGACCTTCAATTAGCCCTTTAAAAGTGACCTCTGGATAGAAAAACATCAGGTGCAGGAGTGTGTCTGTGTGGGCTTGTGTGAGACATGTTTTAAGGCATGACAAAGTTTACCCTTGCCAAACTTCTCCATCACCCGAGACTCATGTTTGTGTAATGTTGGAGTGTAGAGGGATATTGACTTTGGCCCAGCCCCCTAGGCCTCTGTCCACTATGCTGGCTGCAGCTGGAAGAATCTGGAAAGCTGCCTTGTCTCTACCACCTTTCACCAAGTTGTGGTGAGGGTCTTTTGTGGTCTGCATTATGATAATGCAACTTTATGATGATAGGTGGTTTACATTTACTCAGCACATAAAGAAACAAAGCCAGTAAGGTTTACACAGTGGTATATGTGTTTGTACTATTGTTAAGGCAGTCTGAAGTTGTCCCCTCACTTTGACATTTGTTTCAGATACCATACACCCCATTTAAAGCGTTGAGGTGAAGAACATAACACCAAGCTGTTCTAAAATAGAATGTGCTTTCCACTTGAGTAAAACAGCTCAGAGAACTTCAACTTCTAGTGCTCTTTTAGTGCTGTTTAACTTGCAGCTTCATCTACATGACACAGAGTGTTTGATCTTTTATTGTGAACTATTGCTGCTTTTAAGTGCAAACTGAGAAACTGTTTAGTTTATGCATTTATGTGGTTCATGCTGGAAGTCAACTAAATAACAGAGCTGAAAATGGTTGTTGTGCTTAATTAGCTAGCAGTCAGCAGGCATCTACAATTATTTGCCCATCCCATGCATCACTTTTGTGATTGATTGCTTTGCATATCAGTTAGAAAGGCCCTTTGTGTCAATTCCGAGCAGCCTTTTTAGTTACAGTGGAACCTCATATAGTATTTCAATAGAAGACCTATTGTGTTCACATTATTATTTATTGAGCTCTACTAGAAAAGATTTACATGCTGCAGTTTTCCTGATACACAATGTTTTTCTCATACTGTACATCTGTATTTATCATCTGTCTGAAATTCTCCTGTGTCTTTGAGCCCATGGTGCTCTGATTGGTCAGTTTGCCCACTCTGTTTTGAACGGTCAACCACCAGGGTGGCATCCTGCTACAAGTTTGTCCCATACACCTCTGGCTATTGGTCCAGTGGTGTCAGCTCAGGCAGTTTTGTGACCGGGTCCAATCCTGAAAGTAAGGTAGAACCCATTTGTAGGCCAGATCAACCTTCACAAGCTAGACTGGAACAGAATGTTTCAGTATGGTAAGTTAGCTCTCTGTATATAGTGAGGGCATGCCAAGCTTGCCTGTATGTGAGTGTGGCAGTCGTCCCATCCCTCAGAGACCACCTTCTTGCTGCCTGTTGTTGTTCTCATTTCTCCTCGAGGGATGGACACCCACAACTCCCACAACACACAGACACCTAAAAATAAATGTGTTACGTAATGATGTCACCTTGTGTCAGAGAAAGCAGTTGGCATTTCCATGATGCGTTTCAGGCTGCTGGGAAGAGTGGTTTCTGTGGGAGAGAGTTTGTCCCAATGGCATGTACTGTGGGCTTTATAACTTTGCAGACTGTTTACATGTTCAAAAAGCTACAACACACTAAAGGAAAAAGAGAAACCAGAAAAGGTCAAGGGTAAAATTTCTGAGCACATTTATTAAAGCCTTGATTTAAAAGCTTAATTGTGACTATGCTTTTTTAAAAATTAAGTATTTATTTTTTCACATATGTGTGTTACAGTTTAGAAAATCACCCATTTTAAGTTCTTAACAACTGTCATCTATTTATTTTATTGTCTAAACACTAAATGAAGACATTTGGGAGCAGCATCTTAGGAAAGACTAATCTCATTTTACTTTTCCCTCATTAATAACACGTACCACCTAAATGTCAAGCTGATACAGAGACATCCAGACTACTTCAGTGCTTAGTCAATGTTTAATATATGAAAATGTGAAAAACACTACTGTCTACTAGTAATAACACTTTCTTCTGTAGCTACATATTAAACCAAAAAGCCTAGTGTGGGTTTAGTGCACAAATGGATTAGTGAAGAAAAAAAACGGTAGTAATAACAATATGCAGTTTACAGATATGTTTAATAAAAGACACTGGATGATGCATTTAATGTTATTGTTATTTAATGTCCTCTTTGTGGTCATATTTCACTCTGGGCAAGTGATCCTAATGTTTTGTTTTTTGTATGAGTGTACGTATTAGCACTACTTAGGATAGGACTGGGACACAGATTTGAGGAAGTCACTCTCTCTTGGTTTATTTGCATAAGTTCCATCCTGTGTAATATATTTCTCAAGCACACTGTTACCGTATATGGAGTTAGTGCGGTAACTGTGATGAAATCACTTGTGACATGACATGTGCCATTAATTCAGCTGGTTGGTTGAGTTGAGTTTAACGATGAACTGGGTTTTATTTTGTAAGCAGCGATTGGAGCTGTATCATAAATTCTTTGTTGCATGTGTCATGTCTCTAAATATTCTCAAGCATAAGCATATTTGTGGTGTAACTGGTGTGTTTTACTAGATTTGCTTCTTCCCTCTGAATTGGCCCAACACTTTTTTCAACCCCAAAATGTCACGGCATATATAAAGACCATATATCATTAGACTGTTGGATAAATGTTGATCTGAACACTCTGCGAGTAATAATAATAATAATAATAATAATAATAGCCTTAACTGTGGAGCTGTATTGGGAAAGCAGGCGCAGAGTAGATGTGCAGATGGAACAGTCATACTGTACACCTGCAGTGTGTTGGAGGAAGCAAAGCACACTGGGTAATCCCACACATTTCCTCTTTGCTGTACTGATAAATGCACATGCACACTGAATTATAATAACCCGCACTAGCACTGGACAATATATTGTTCATACCACTGTAGTGTTTTTGGTGTATAACGGTGTAGGCTTTTAGTTTAAGGGTTTATTGATTGATGAGAAAAACTATAAAAAAAACCGTTAAAAATAAATATATATATATATATATATATATATATATATATATATATATATATATATATAATTTGCTCAAGTGTTTCGCTTTGCTCTGAGAGAATATAACTAAGTAAACTGGTCTCTGTATTTTAGAGAAGTAAACTGAGCTTGATGTCTAATCAAAACAAGGTATGTCAGGATTGTAAGACCTTTCTTGCATCAAGAACCAGCACGCAGGAAGCATGGGTTTCACTTTATTAATGGAAATGCAATAGAGATATTGGTAAAAGACTGTTCTATTAAATTTGACCAATATCACCCAGCAGTAACACATAGTGCTTAACTAGCTCTAGATCTTTAAAACAGTGACTGCAGTGCTGACATGTCAGTCTGATTGTGCCTGTAGTTTTCTCTTGAGATTGTCTCCTCCTCTCCCGTTACGTCTTTACTGGTGACAGCAATGGCCCTCTGTTTCTGTATGCTGTATCTTCATTCATACAGAGACCTTCTGTGGCATTTCGACCGTTAGAATCTCAGCGCTCTATGGCATAGCAGTAATGAAGTCACAGGAAGTGCATAGTTGTGGAACATAGCTTGATGAAGGCCCCCAGATGCCTGAATGTCATTACGGCGTTCACTTCACATGGTGGCACATAACACATCTATCATTTTTATGCACAACACTGAAAGACAATGTAGGCCGCGTACTATCTATCAGGAAGTTTACTGAGAGATAATCAGCCTCATTCACCAATAACAAATCCGAAACAAGAAAGCATTGTGGTGAATAACAAAATATTTTTTAAGGACTGGTTGGTGAATGAGGCCCTTTGTTATTGTTATTTATTTTGACTAAAGATATTAATATTAAATAGCTTCTCTACTACCAGATGTATTGTCACTGCTGTAACAAAGCCTCTCTGAAATCACCTAATTCACCATAAGCCCATTACTATTGGTCATAGAGTGTTTACACAATGTAAAGGCCAGCAGGTTTTTTTAAAAGGTGTAAAGGAATAAAGAGCAAAGTAACGAAAGCATTACCACATCAAGGTCACAAAACTGCCATCCTGTAGTCAAGACAACCAAAATATTTTTGTGAATGGAATAAAAGCTGTTTCTTTTCTGTTCAGGCTGTACTATTACTCAACCGTTACCGTCCCACCTCAGTGTGTGGTATTAATTTAGTAACCAGGCCTGATCTTCTCAGTACAGCGTGTACTTACTTTATGTTCCTACTTTCATGTTAATGTTTTTTTCTAAGTTTAAATGTAGCTTAGAAACGGCTTAGTTTTTTCTCCTGTTTTAAATATGATTGATATTTACTTTAGTGTCATAGCACAACTTAATAGGACCGAACCTTTCACCTTTTGAATACACAAACAAACACACACACACCACTCCACAGGTGTCCTTGGCCACTCGTTTTGTTTATTTGCGTAATCTCTGTGCTTTCCTTCCCTCTTTTGTACATCTGGAGGAAGGGGCTTGATAGTGACTGGCAACATAAGTTTCCTCACAGTTACCTCAGCATGTCTCTAAATAAAGATGGTGTGACGTTAATAAGAAGTTCCACTTACGGATGTCATGGTAAATACTGACCAAGTATAGAACCCTAAGTGAGAGTTCAGATATACCTTTTTGCTAGTCGATCAGAATGTTGAGTTTACTGTGGATGAATTCTAAGGGATACCTGGTTTCTGTACTCTGCTTGTCAGCAAGTGGTTCTGTTTTAACCTATAATTGGTGTTGTTCCTCTCCAAAATGGAGCAGTCTCAATTTTTTATATAAAATAATGTAACCAGAGTTTATTCCAGGACCCAATTTAAGATGGTCAACCAGGCAAGACAGTTTCAAGCATTATGAAGGGCAGCTGATGTTTTCAACTGATGTAAAACAGACAAAACAGAATAACAAGGTTTTGATCCGACACCCCTGGTATGTAAATCGTCAATCCAAATGAGGCAGGATCTTTTCGCCAGCAGCAATCTAGACATCCTGTTTTAGATCGGATAAGCCACAGTGCATTTCATCTCGAAGTCAAAAACCCATCAAACAGTTTGACTTCCCTCTTTACTCAAACAATGTCTTATACAGAGTTTGAAGTGTTCCTGCTTATAGACAAGTGTTTCCTTACTCATCTCTTCACTCTCTTTTCAGAAATGGAAGAAGAACTGGTTTGTGCTGTATCCTGCCAGTCAGAACGGCATTGCACGGCTTGAGTTCTACGACTGCGGAGGCAGTGGCACTGAAAAACCCAGCACTAAAAAACTGGACAAAAAGATCATCCGCCTTTCAGAGTGTATCAGCATCCTTCCTGCCGTTACCGAAACCTGCCCCAAAGAGAACATGGCAGCCTTCTGCGTGGAGACCAACGATAAGATGCATGTGTTTGCAGCCGAAAAGCACATCACAACTGAGTGGGTGGAGAAGATGTGTGAGATTGCCTTTCAGGTGAGACACAGTGGAGTGTGTTTAATAATTTCACACTTACACTCTGGTTGGTAATTATATCAGAATAAGAGATTTTTGCTGGATTTCAAATGTCACAAAATGATTCATAGAACTTGAATTGTCTGACAAACATTTTATTTACATTTTATTCACGCAGAGTATGACAAAACGAGAAACTCAAACTGATCGTACGTTTAAATGCAAATTTCCACTTGTAGCCAATGGAGAACAATACTAGTACTAGTAACAACACTCATTCTAGTATTCTAGTAAGAAACAGCACATTAAAGAACTGTATAATACCAACACTTAAGCTTAAAAGCAATTCTAAATCATCTGTGATTTAATTCTACGAATGTAAAATTTCAAAGTACTAGTCTATGCTACGTTGTTTAGTGTGAGTCATCTTATGGTGTTTGTGTTTGCATACCAAATGAACTTGGAATGTCTGGGCATGTTCCGGATACATGCTGGGAACTTTCAAAAGGAAAAAGGACTGTGAGCTTTTATGAGAATCAGAAAGGCAGCTGCCTCTTTTGCATACTCAGCATCTCTTCAATTCTTTGCCCTTCTTTTTCTCTCCCTTTGGCTCTCAGGGTGGGAGTGCATCTCTTGGAAGTCCTGACTCCAACGGACAGCAGGATCTTAAGATGGCTGTGAACCTGATCTATGACTCCAGAGAGGAAGGTAATAGAAAGTGAGGGAGGACACATGCCCCGTTTCATATCTTGGCCATTTTAGGATGTTACATAATCGTAGCCAGTAGAAGGTTGATTTCTCTCCCATTTTCCTTCTCACTTTCCCCTCATGGCTCTCAATCAAGAAAGTTTTCATACTCTCTTAACATAAAGTCATGGCTGTGCCTGCTTTGGGAGCGAAGTCCTCATTACTACAAACAGTAGATAGAGCTAGGAGTTATATGTGCCTCCAGGGCAAGTTCTTAAACAGGGAGGCCTTGTGACATCTTTTCCTGTCCCAGTTCAGTATTGGATGTGTGTGGAAGTTTGCCTTTTGTGTTGAAGGAGAACAAGCCATCTCATCACCTGGACCATAAACATGTAGAAGAAAAGGCAACGCTGGCTTCAGGTTTGGAGGCGGAAGGGTACTTTTCCTGGTCACATGTTAGGCACACAGCCCTGGAAAAATGTGGCTGTTAATGTGTTTACACTAGACAGTATAGAGAGGAGAGCTGCTTCCTTACTGTGACAGACACGCGCTCTCTCACACACACACACTTACACACACACACACAGAAGGCAATGCATCGCTGCATACCATTGCTGCTATTAGGGCAGTTAAAAGTGATTGAGTTAAAGAGAAAAATGTTACTAAGCAAAACAAAGGAGCTGTACAGAGAGTAGTACAGCATCTCAGGCATGTAGCCCCCTCCTTCAGCACAGCCATCCACTGCATTCAGACGTCCATGAGAGACAGTTAGATGGGCATAGAGATATTTACATTTGTGAAAAAGTAAAGGCAGCAGTCTTTCTCCCTTCTCTCTCTCTCTTTCTCTTCTTCTCTCTCTGAATTCTGATCCCGAATCTGAATGTTTCTAGGGAAATGGAGGTCATGAACACTTCTGTTTTTCATAAGGGCTCCAGTGACTTCCTCAAAGAGGCATGAGTGCCTGTGAGTGAGCACTAACATTAAGAGGCTTGTGACTTTGCAGTCTTGGCACACTCACTCCATGTCTTCATTGCATGAGGCTGTGTGTGTGAGCTGTGTGTGTGTGTGAGCTGTGTGTGTGTGAGCTGTGTGTGTGTGAGCCGTGTGTGTGTGAGCATTGTGGTGGGTGTATTTATTTAGTTCTGCAGTTTAGCGTCACCAACCAGCAAGTGTAGTGACACCATCTTACGGCTGTGCAACACTAACTGTCGGTTTTACAGACATTTAATTTTCCACTGGCCTCGGGGGGGATTTTGAGAGCCTCTGAAGTGAAGCCACTGATAACAACTGTGAGCTTCGGCAGGACCCGATAAGCTAGCAGACCAGAGCAAACTGACAGAATGGCACAACTGTATCAAAAACATCCTGGTTATATACGTAGCTGACAGGCCTGCTGCAGCAGGCATGGCTGTCAAGTCGACTTCCTGCGAGCGTTAAAAAGTTAAAAATGAAGGAATGTTGTTTTTGAATGTCCTGTAACCTCTTGTGTTGGAAATTCACTAAAAGGTCTTCACTAATTTCAGTTAACTTGTAAATTGAACTATGTGCAGAATGCAATCCACATGCAAAAAGCGCACTTTTTAGTGATTTCATTTGTTTGGGATGCTTTGGCAAAGGAAGAAGGTGCTTCTACCTGCTTGTGGGTTTACATAAGTTATTAGTGTGCTTCTTTTAAACTAAAAATAAGTGATTCTTTTTGTTTACTTTTATGTAATTATCAGAGATGTGAACGCTTTGAAATGACCTGGTTGTCTGCACTAATTGGTCATAAGACGTGACAAACATGTATAGACAAACTCAATGTGCTTAACCTAATACCACACAAACAGTTATAATAGTTTATTTCTTTATTGGACATATCCATTAAACACTCACAGTGCTGGTGGAAAAAGTAAGTGAACCCTTGGATTTAATAACTGGTCGAACCTCATTTGGCAGCAATAACCTCCAACAAGCGTTTCCGGTAGCTGTTGATCAGACCTGCACAACACTTTACAGAACTGCTTGAGGTCATTCCACAGCATCTCTATTGGATGCAGGTCTGGACTCTGACTGGGCCACTCCAAAAGGCGGATTTTCTTTTTTTAACGCCATTCTGTGGTAGATTTACTTTGATGTTTAGGGTCATTGTCCTGCTCCATCACCCAACTTCTACTGAGCTTCAGCTGGCAGAAACCCACCCTGACATTATTCTGTAGGATACCTTGATAAACTTGACAATTCATTTTCCCCTTGATGACGGCAAGCGGTCCCGAAGCAGCAAAGCAGCCCCAAACCATGATGTGCCCATCATGGTACTTCACCGTTGGGATGATGTTTACATGTTAGTACGCAGTACCCTTTTTACGCCATACGTAGTTGCCTTTTGCTGTTACTCTACGGTTCTTTTTTACCTCTCTGAGCATTCTGTGTTGTGCCTACAGAGTCAACAGTCAAGAGCACTAAATCGTCTTCATTTGTGAGACGGTTTGTCTAACTGTGGACTGGTTAATACATAAAGTTTTGGAGATTAGTTTGTATCCCTTTCCAGTTTCATGCAAATCAGTAATTCTTGATCATAGGTCTTTGGAGATATCTTTTTTGGCAAACCATGGTTCACATCAGCTGATGCTTCTTGTGAATAGCAAACTCAAAAAAGTTTGAGTGTCTTTTATAAGTCAGAGTAGCTCTACACCTCGCTCCAATCTTGTTTCCTGCATCTAATTAGTTTTTTTTAAGTCAGTAGCATAAGGGTTCACTTACTTTTTCCACCAACACTGTGAATGTTTAATGCATGTGGCCAATACAGACATGAAATATTCAAATTGTTTGCGTGGCATTAGGGTTGTGACATTGAGTTTGTCTATACTTGGGACTTAGATGTAGATCAGATCACATTTTTTGAGCAATTAATGCAGAAAACTGGGTCATTTCAAAGGGTTCACATACTTTGTCTTACCACTGTAAGTGTATTTGGCTTATACTGACATGTATACAGAAAATGTTTAGTATATTTAGCCTGTACTTGTACTTGTACATTCATAAACTAAAAGGGGATAGAAGTATAGATAACTAACAGTATAAGTTTAATTTTAGTATAGTTTATTGTAGGGGTTGCACAGACTGGTCAAACGCACTGTTTTGTGATTACTTTTTAAGCTTAATGTTGATTAATCGTGGATCATGTGATTATGACACTGACAACATTTACACCTCAGAGAAGTCAACAAGCGATCCAGGGCTTGTTGGAATGGGCAGGTCACTCTCTACAGACCTGTGGAGTTTGACCACAGTTCCTTGTTGCAAAGCATTCCCTTCTTCTGTGGTTTTATTTTTGACATCATCAGCGATTGGTCAACATCAACTTAACTTTCATCACATAACTGTCAACTTCGTAACAGGTCATAATCCAATAAACTTTAATTATACTTTTTTGACTTGTCAATAAAAACGTAATGGTTTTAACTAAATAAAGTCATTCTTTTGGGATTTGCTGTTTTACATATTACATGTTGTTTAAGAACTTTTATTTACTTCCAAGTGAATTATCATGATTTCAGATATCTGACAGAAAACAAGCCAGACTCGCTGGTCAATATCAGCTGTTTGTTCCAAAAAAAATCCTTAATATATTCTTTTCTCTCTCTTTCTTTCTTTCTCTCTCTCTCTCTCTCTCTCTCTCTCTCTCTCTCTCTCTCTCTCTCTCATTGTAGTCAATGAATTCTGGGTGAGCATCCAAAGGACAGAAGCATCTGAACGTTGTGGTCTTTTGGGTAATTACTGGCTTAGAGCAGATGGAGAAAGCCTGATACTGAAGGAGCCTAAGACTAAGAGGAACTTACTGGTGTGGCCCTACAAACTGTTGCGTCGCTACGGCAGAGATCGAGTGAGTTCATAACCTGAACAGTGCAGAATAATGCTGACCAGTGCTCAAACCTGATGATCTGTGTGTCAAGAATCAAATGACGTGAGCTAATACAATCTCGTGGTTGTTCTCACCATGCTTTTTTAGTGACAGCTGCCCTCATGCAAAAACTGACACTTCTAGCAGGAACTTGAGGCCACAGTTGTTTCCAACTCTGCTTCCTGTTGTTACCATAGAAACTGCTTTGGTACAGGAAGCTGGCCTTCCTCTCTCCTTCAAGAGTGGGCGGGAGGCAGGGTGAAGGTGGCAAATAACTGTTGAGGCATCAAGCTTGTGATATCTCTCGAGGATCTGAATACACTATGTAGCACAATATGCAAGTCCTGTTCGGAACATGACCCTGCAGTTACGCCTGCATGAAACATAAAGGGCTGCTTTCATACACAACAGTTAAACCTAGTCTTGGAGTACACTGATTGTGAGAAATCCACCCACAAAAAATACAGATGCTTAGTTCTGTTCCAGTTGGGTAGAAATGCCACTAGTGAATTGATATTTCAATTCAGTGAATCTTCTAGGATAATATCTTAATCATTGTGTTGCATAATCATTGCTCTCACTCTAATGTCTCTAGGTGATGTTCTCGTTTGAAGCTGGCCGGCGCTGTGAGTCTGGTCCAGGAAACTTCACCTTCGAGACAAAGCAGGGAAACGAGATCTTTCAGATCGTGGAGATTGCAATCCGGGAGCAGAAGGTCCAGGCTGAGGAACGGCACCAGAGCTGCCCATCGTTCGATGGTGACTGTCCTGCCATGCAGCAGATACGTGCCGCCATTGCTGAGGGGAACAGTCGAGAGCCCGACGGAGACTCTGGTGGCAGCAAGCCCGGATCTGCAGATGGTGTCATCGGCCGAAGGGAAGGTGAAGGCAAGAATTTAAAGGGGCGTAGTTTACCAGAGCCCCCGGTGCCTGTTGCAAGCACCCCACCACGGTCTCCTATGCCTCGTGGGCCAAAAAGTGGACTTTTATTGGAGGACCAAGTTAACCTGTACTCAGAGCCTGCTGATTCTGTCCGTCTACCACCTAATCTTGCAGACTGCCTATATTCTGACCCTGTAGACAGCATCAAGCCCACTCCAACCCCCAACCCACGACTACGTCCACTCGGAGACGAGGGAGGAGGGCGTCATCCAGGCAACAAGGCTGAGCCGTTCTATGCAGATGTCTATGACCGGGTAACCCTAGACCTAACCCAAAGAACTGGAGCACTAGGACTCGAGCCACGGGGGAGACGTCCTGCAGAAGGAACACCATCAGAACATATCTATGATGAACCAGAGGGAAGAGCAGGTCCTCCAGCAGGCCAGCCCCTAATCACGCTATACGATGAGGCACGGCTAGAGAGCCAACCCTGGAGAATCAGAGGAATAGAAGAACCTCAGGGTCATGAGGTGCCCTACAACGCCAGTACAGATGACTATAGCGTCCCTGCCTTTGGCAAGACACCTCTACCCCAGGGTATCGCCAGGCCTAAAGGTCCGAAGCCCCTCACAGCACCCAAACCAGGAAAGGGAGCCCTTCCCAGAAAAGATCCTCCTCCATTGCCCCAAGGTAAAGCTAACATAAACAACAACAATAGCAGCACCAGTAACCATTATGGTGGTGGAGAAGGAACTGGAAATGAATGGAGTGGTGGAGGAAAAGCAGGGAAGCAGGTTGAGCTTTATAGTAAAGTGTCTAAGCATAAGCCCCCTGCCAATGCTTGGCACCCTGCCATGCGAACCCCGGACATCATCTATGACAACTTGGGTGATATCTGACCTAAACCTGCCTTCTGACGGCCCACTTTGACATACAAACTTAGTCCTAGAGGTCAGGTGAGCATTTTCTGGAGTCTGCTTGGAAAGCCTTTCTTGCTTGCCAGTAAAATATCCTTTGATGCCTGATAAAAGAGTGTTCACAGTGTAGTGTCATAAGTACCTGACATCACAGATAATAGACTTTGGTCAGTGATTAGTGACACAATGACAAAGGAAGGTCTTTTTCACTATGGAGGACAAAGTAACTACAGATTTCACAGAAAATAAATGTGACTTTTCTTACATGTGGGTTATGCACATGGTCTCATCCTAGAAGATATTATTTGCACTTATTTTGCCAATTTTTGTTTCTTTTTGTGAATCATTATGAGTCTGTGACTTGCATTTTAGAGTGTGCAAAGCACTTAAATGTCAGAAATCAGAAATGCTAGGCAAGGAGTTTGTTTCCTGTTGTCTTACTGTGCCTGACAGTTAAATCTTGGACGCTCAGCGTTTAGAGATTATAGATTATGTGGACAATCATTGCACACATCCACCTTTTTCTATTTGTTTTGTATTGAAATTTTAAATGTAGCATTTTACTAATCCACTGCTGTGTGTGTGTTGGAAGAAGTCAAAAAACAGCTGTGCTGTTGATAGTATGATTATAAATGTGATGATAACAATAAAAAAATATTCATAGGAAAACAATTTTTCTGCTTTTATGAATTGTTGGAAGTACCTAATATTTCTACTTCCAGGAAAAAAATCTTATTTTTTCAATTTTTTGTTGTTCTGGGAGTCCGCAAAGAGGGCATGAAATTACCTTGAATGCTCTTTTCCTCTTTCACTTTCCCTTATTCACTCCTTTACTTTGCCCCTCTAAATGAGTGCTGAGGACTGCCAGAACAGATAAAACACTGCCTGATGCCTAGTGAATATTAACCACCTGTGTAAAATGGGGCCTTACTTAAAGTGTGGCTTGAATGTTGGCTAAATTAATCCGCGTCTGCCTGGCTCTGTTTGAAGGTACAGGCTGTTCCTTGTCCTGTTTTCTCTCTCATTCACCCCTTTGCTCTTTTTCTTTCATTCCCCCCACCCTCACTCTTTTCTTCCACTGTCTGAAGGGATTTTTTTTTAACTGGCCACCCTCTTGGCTCGCCAGAATCTGATCTATTCATCACTTTGTGCCTCACTATTTCAATCTGCAGTTTTCTTAAGCTAAAACGCAGACAGTGCTGTGTCCTTCACACCAATGTTTTTCCTTAGAAAGACACTAAAAAACTTTTTGGCCAATGTGGACTATGTGAAAGGACCAAACCACTCTCTTGAATTTAGTCTGTGGCCATTTATAACTGCACTCATGCATCTTGCTGCTTTCTCGTAGAATGTTTTCAACATAGAAATGACCCAGTGTTTGACACAGTAGTAACCTTTTGGAGTTGTTTGTCCATATATAACCCTATAAAGCTCCCTGCTAAACCCTTCATGGCCTACAGTTGCTTTTTCAGCTGATATTTCTCAAGGCATATTTCAGATATACAGCAGTCATAGGACTTTGGCCTCAGTGTAATAAGGAAATGCTGTCTTTTCATCTGACAATATTTTACCATATTATAGTGTTAGTAACTTTCATGACACATATACACATTTACTGAAATAACTCTATGCTTTGACATACAGCTCTGTTTTATTATTGTCACACTGATGAACTGCAAGGGTATTGGCTTTGACTTTTAATTGGCATGTAGTTAGAGATCTTTTGCAAATCAAAGAAAATAATATACATATGGTCACAGTCCAAAGAAAAGAATAACATGCATCTCTATTTTTGTTGATTTTTTTTTTTAACACGGCAGCTGCCGTTTACATTATGTGAAAATTTCATAATGAAAGGACTAGAAATGCTCCATGATAGCTTTGACAATATTCTGGTTCCATTTACTTACATTAAAAGTAAAGCAAGTGCTTGTTGTCTTTTGCAAAGTTGCCATTTTGAAGATAAATGTTCTCAGCTGGACACCGACAATATATGTTATCAATAAAGTACTAACATATTTAGTAAAATATACTATTATATTATAATTTTTCAGCAGTCATATTCTCTGGTGCTTAACAGCCAGTTCTGTCAGCTTCTAGCTCGTTTGTATTAGCAAAGAGTGGAGAGGAGTTTGATTTACACTTCTTTCAGATTACTATTCAAGTGGAATGCTTGTTGGAGCCCGACACGAATCAGATTAATACCTGGCACACTTCACTGTGAAATTTAGTAGATCCTGAAATCTTTGCAGAACACAAGACAGCTGGAAAATAAGCCATATTTAACCATGAAACCTTTAAATAGTGTTATTTTAATGGGTAACGTTTTCAGTGGTTTCAGTTTTGGCCTTTTGTAGCCTATAAAAAGGGTTGCACTTGGGATGTATTTCTCATCTTGCTTGACTTCCCCTTTTCTAGAATGTTCCGTTTCTGTTTTCATTCCACCCCCATCTCTACGCTTGGATAACTGGAGGGAAAAACAGAACTGTGTCGTTGTTCTCTGCATAGCAGAGTAGAAGTACAGCTGTTACCTGAAAATGCTTCTTACTGTAATCATACTTTGTCTTTTGCATATTAAACCGTTTCATGTTTTTGTAGAATGGAGAATACTTTATGTGCTGTTATGAACAGCTTGGCATGCTGAATCTTAGCCTTTCAAAGGTTTCTTGAAGAAAAAAAAAAAGTTCCACAACCACTTGGCTGGGTGTAGACTTTGTCATGATTGAGTCACTGATCACGTGCATGAGATTTCACATATCAGCTACTAAGTAAATATGATTTGTATTAAATCGCTCAGATATGTGGCTACACTGATGGGACATTTCTTAACTGAAAACTTGTGGAAAACAGGAAAATATATTTCATAAAAAGCATGTTTTTGCCAGAAGCTAATCATTGTTATTTATGGAAACAGCATCAGTCCTTCTGGTCCCTGCCAGATTCTGTCTCTGTTTTTCACACAGACGCTGACTGTTACGACACAAAGGTTTCTGTAGATAAACTAGGAAGGCCTATTTGCATGAAAATGAGGCCAAACTGTTAATCTTCATACATTTTATTTTAAATTCTTCATGCTGGCACAAAACTTTGTATTCCAATTATCAGCATCAATACATTTAAGTTGTAATCAGTAATCTGTTCTAAACATTGATGCACTAATATATTTACAGTGGCATAAAGCAACTAAGCAACTAAGGTAGGAAACTTCGGTCCCAGTGGATAATGCCCAGGCCCAATTTCTCGATCTCAACAAGACTGGTTCAGTTGATTTGTAGAATTACTTCTGTGAGAATAAGGGCTGTTGTTGAGTTTGACTGAGGTTTTAAATAACACTGCGTAGACATTACAGTCCAACGGGCTGGCCCAGGAGAGAACACATGCTCGGGCCATTAGGTGGGGGTGTGAACACATTTGGAACACAATTAGAACAATACTTCAAGTCTTTTTCAGAATAAACATGTAAGAGGAAGTACTGAAATGCTTCGAAACCAATACTCATGAAATGCCACTGACTTGGGCTGAGCTTGCTTAATAGCTAACATCAAAATGATGTCATAACACCTTGGCGTAGGCTGTGCTTGGTGGGCGGAATGGCGGAAATCTTAATGAAGCAACCCTGATGGGCCTTGGTCACAGAGCTCCTTTGAGTAACATGACAACCCTGACCTTAGTTCAGTTTCAGAACAGTTTCTATAACAGCAGCTCCAAAGCCGGGCCTTATTGCCCCAGGACTGAACAGAGCGCTCTCTCTTTCTCTTTTACTCTCTCTCATTGAGGTCTTGTTCTGAATTTCTCATCAGCTGAGTACAGTGTGTTTCTTTCAGTCTTTTTGTACAGGCTTGCAATGCCTCTGCATCTTTATGTGCTTCGTTCTATTCCTCACCCTTGCACCCTAATACTCTACAGATAGACTCTTTCAGTTAGCACAGCACTCTGAAAAGAGCCCTGCTCTCTCTTGTACTCTTTCATTCGCTTTCTCTTTCTAAACAAGCTTTTGTATTGCTTTTGTTATTAGATTGTTTTGCATTTCTATTTAATTATTTCCTTGCCTCAACGTTTCAGCCTAGATCTCAGAGAATTTCCCAGTTGTGGTCAAGTTACTGTTAAAACAAATAGGCCAGTAGTAAAATGCTGAATGTGAAATCATGCTAATTAAGCACTGTGAGAACTGCTTCTAATTGTAGGCGTTGTTTTAGAAACAAAACAGTTTTGGTTTATGTCTTCTGGCCATCTGAAATATGGGCGTTAAGTTAACAGACTGTAATGCTGTTTTTGGAGTCCTCTGGGGAAAGAATGGGGCGTTTTATCTGCTTGGTAATGTGTTACAGCTGTGGAGAGATATAAACAGTTGGTGTGAGCTCCATTGTGAGACTGCCATGCTGCACTGACCAACAATAAACTCAAGAAGCTTACAGGGACTAATGAATTGAACTGAACACTGTTCATGGTATTTAAGAAGGATTTAAAATCATTAATAGGCTTTTCTTTCTTCAGTGGTAATTCAATCCTGAAGTTGTTAGCATGTCTGTACATATCTTTAATGTTTCAAAGCTGTAAACATGGACCTCTCTAACTCTCCGCTTAAGCTCAGACAGCTGTAAGACATTAAAATATAAATAATATCTTCTATTGGTCTACTAAAACTTATCAACATGCCTAAGAAGTTGTGAAGTCACAGAATAATAAATATATCACAGAAAGCTAATTTGCACAAGCCAAAACAACCAAACTAATAAATAACCCAAGTTTCCGAACTATAAATACATATACAAGTTTGCATCTGCGGTGCAGTGCAGTTTGTCAGCTTATGTAGGCATGTTTAGTGTGTCTAAACATAGACTGACCAGAAGCTCATTCTCATTCAGGTGAAACCATTTTTGGGTACTGGTTACCAACAGATTTAGTAGAGCAGAGCTCTTCCTTGTTCTCTCTCAAGCCATCATCATCAGCGAGTCATTAGCCCCATCTTCATCCAGGAAACAGAGCGAGGGGGCGCGGGCACGGGGGTGGCTCAAGGTCAGAGGGGGGCGAGACATCTTATTGTGGGGGGCAGAAGCAAGAGGGGCCACTGTGGCTCTCACACGTCCCTGAGAGACCGAGAGTGAGAGCACAAAACAAGAGGGTCAGCACTTTCACACTTCACTACATTGAATGTGCAAAAGTATTAAGGGCCATTCAATTGTTTAAGACTATTTATTTGGACAGTAAATGTGGCTTTATTTGTATAACAGCATTACAATACATACTCATAAGCAGGTAAGTAGGAAGTAATAACAAGAACTGCTTGTATTTAAAACATGGTTAAAATGTTGTATTATGGCGTCATTGCCTAGGACTAGCATGTTTGATGTAATTTAATGAAGGATAAACATTTAAGGTTTTAAAGTAGTGTGCACTGCCCTTATAAACTGCTTTTAAATTTATCAGGTGGTCTAAGACCTTTGCACAGTACTGTAAATGAATTCCACAGTCTATGTTATCAGTATGACTAATGCCAGTAAAACTCTTTTGTTGTACAGTCGTAAGTGGTTCATTCTCATGCGCTATTTTAAAAATCAGTCGCTGGCTGCCTTATAAAGTATTGTGCAAATGGTCAGGACCACCACAGAGCAGGCATTATTTAGGTGGTAGATCATTCTTAGCACTGGTGTGTTAGGGTGTGTTGTGCTGGTATATGCAGATCGTACACGGTCCTCTGACCACTGATAAAGGAGAGGATGGTCGACACAAACTGTGCAGCAATAGAGCTATAAAGTGTACCCACAAGGTAAGAGTGTCTAATAAAGTGGACCGCGAGTGGACACAGTGTGTAAAAACTCCAGCAGCACTGCTATGTCTGATAAACTTGTACCAGTGCAACACACAACCACCACCATGGCAGTGTCACTGCAGTGCTGAGAATGATCCACCAGCCAGATAATATCTGCTCTGTGGTGGTCCTGTGGTGGTCTCGATCATTGAAAAACAGGATAATATCATCTAGCCAAGTATGCAGAGGAACAGAAAAGCTATAGTCTGTAATTGCAGAACTACAGAATGCACCGATATGGTAGGTGAAGCTGATAAAATGGACAGATATTGCTGAAATGTCTGGTCTCCTGACGTGTGGGTGTTCACATATTGGGTTAGCATTTGGTCAGTGATCTCATGGACAATGTTTCCTTATTTTATCTTTTGTCTTTTTTTTTCCAAACACACCCACACAGTGCTTCTTTATAGTTAGCTTCTCTGTACTGTCCTTGTGAAATATTTAGCTCAAGCTATTTGCATATTTGTGTGTGTGTAGGCTATATTTACACTGATAAGCAAGTTCAACGTTACACAAAACGCAAGCACTTCATTTTAGTTTCCTGAGCGTCTAACCTTTTATCTAATTAGATTAGGTGATTAACATTACACAAAGTTCAATGTTGGCCCCTGGAACAAATTTGTCTAACCTTATAGTACTTAGAAGCTGGAATCTGCAAGCCTTCAAAAAACCATCAAGAAGAGAGTATACAACGTACAGTACAGTTTCTTTCTGAGGACCCTATGCATGTAATGTTTTTTGTATTTTCTTTATTGCAACACACATACTGCACATCAGTATAAGCTTGAGAATTAGCCGATCAATCTATCAGAGCAGCGAAAACAAAACCAAACGTAGCAGAGCATGGCAGCGCTGACCTGCCGTGGTGTGGAGCCCTCTGCTGGGCGGTCTCTGCGCTGGCCTCGTCCCTGGCTCTGAGAGTGAGATCCGTATGGGCGGGAGAGCAGGCCTCTCATCTTCAGCTCAGGGTAGAGATTGGAGCGAAGGCACAGGGGGTTAAACACAAGGTCCTCCTCCAGCTGCTCCAGACATCTCTAGTAGGCATAATGATAACGATAACAATAAGTTTAATGTACCGAGTACCTTTCTCATTTGAAAGGATAAGCTCCGTAAGTAATGACGAAGTGCTTTCAGGCTCCAAATTTTTTTCAGGTACTGTTGTGCAAAGAAATTGCAATAAAAAGCTGACTAAGCTGAACAGAAAGCATAGGCAGAGAGTGGTAAAATGTAATAGAAAATGTGATTATGACAGACTTCAGTATGAAGATCAGGGAGGTAATAAATATTGCTACTTTAGGTCATTGAGCATTTTTAGGTGCCCTAAAAGTTTGTCTATACGTTTCAATGTCTGCTCATTGTATAACCACATATGTAATACATGACCTACTGACATTAGCAGTTGATCATGCTCTTACCTACGAATTCTTTTGGCCAAGGAGCTCTATGTTGGGGAGGGAATGACACATATGAGGCTAGGATGACAGTAAGTTATTAGTTTATTTTACAATAAGAGCTACAGTAGCGAAAGGCCTGAAAATGCTAGAGATGAACTGAAGAAATAATTGGCCTGAGAGTGCTCATGAGAGACCGACAGTGTGAGAGACTACCTGCACCATAGTGAGAGTGCTGTGCGGTGGTTCCTCATTAGAGACAGGCATGCTACATGGTAGCATTAGTTCTCTTGTCAGGACAGGCTTGAGTAACAGAGAAAGTGAGGCAGAAGACTGAAGCATGTAGTAAGAAAATGCACGGGATCCAGAACCGAACTCAGAACCGAACTCAGATCGCATCAGTAGAAACCAGTCACGAGTCTGGAGACATAAATCAACAAATCAACGAATCAACATGCAACATCGAGGCAAAAGAAATTAAAACACTGTAATCTAAAAAACTACTGCATTACATATCATCTGTTGGAATATTAACCTTTGTTTCCTTCACACACAGACAGGAGCAGACAGATATGAGAAAGTGCCCTGGCTGGTCAGACCACCAAGCCAATTAATTTAGAGTAATAGCAACATGTTTATCCAGCCTGCACTGTATTAACAACTGACAGGTATGCTTCAGAACCAAAAACCAGATACATGCTGCTCTTAAAGAGACACTGCTAGTGAAAACTTTACATCAGTGAGAACATTGTAGTTGGTGTGACTGTGTTGGTGACCCCTACCGAGCGGTTACACCCTGAGGTATTGTTTGACTACTGCAGTGACGGACTCTTTATTTAATTTAAGACATTATTGATAGAATGATATTAGCAAATGTGGACTGACTCTGAGTATGTGGCAGAGGGCGTGGAATGTCTGGTGGTTGCTTTCCATCTCATCCCAGTCTAGCTGCCAACAGGTCGTAGGTCTGATGATCAGTGGAAGGCCATACAGCACAGACTGGCATACTCCATCCACTCGCAGAGGTCTGAGACACACATACTAATTCAAAGCAATGCTTTGGCAATAATCACACTTACAAATGATCCCCGCTCTGACAAATGTAATAAATCAGCGAGCAATGTTTGTTTAGCACTGGAGCTAATTAGCATTGTGGGAACTACATGCCTAGAACATCACACATTTACACCAAACTGAGTTGTTGTGCGGCAACCGCTGTGTAGTCTGAGACCACCATACCATTTATTACATTTTCATGAAAAACAACAAGGTTGTTCATTTATCAGAAATACTACAAAATATTTACACAGAATATTTAACAGACATTTTAGAAACCTCAGTAGCTACATTTTTAGTATTTGGTGAGTTCTCTCTTTTGTCTTTATTACAGCTTTCATTCAGTTTCAACACCTTCCAAATTCAGTTTTAGAGTCCAAGAAGTCTTCACTCCAAGTAATCCCAAACATATGTAGTGATGCTTGGATCTGGAATCTACGAGAAACTGCTCATTATTCTGAGAAAACAGCAGCTTCTTTATTTGGTTTACCCTTTTTCTTCTTTTTTGTCAGTAACAGCTTTTGACAGCTCAAGTCAAGATTTATTTATATAGCGCCTTTTAAAATCGATGTTTTCACAAAGCAGCTTTACAGAAAATCTGGGTCCAAACCCCCCAATGAGCAAGCCAAGAGCGACAAGGAAAACCTCCTTCAGAGCAGAGGAAGAAACTTGAAGAGGAACCCCACTCAAAAAGGGGAACCCATCCTCCTCAGGTCGACAATAGATAGGAAAACAAGCACAAACGCAATACAAAGAGGGCTCAGAGTTCAGACTCTATAGAGTTGTTTTCTCACAGTGGAAAGATAGGCAAAGGAACATGTGGATTTTTTTTCAGATCTGAAACAAAAGTTGAATTTTCTCCTTTAAATACTGTCTGGTAGTGAAGGTTTGGTGGTCCAGCGTTTTGGTAGAAGGTGCATTTTTTCTGTATTTTTTAATAATGTTTTAATCCCAGTCGAAATCCTGTTTTTTCACATACTTTTCTTTGGCATTTCTCTTCCTTATGTGAATGGATTGTCTTATATCTATTGTGGGTAACACTTGCCTGCAGGTGTTCATGTTCATTACACCTACACTAGCTTTTGATGACAAGTGGCACAAACCTACATAAATGTTTACTTCAGTAGGCGCCGTCTGCCATAAAGACTGCTTTTGTCACTGTTGATATAAAGTCATTGATTATTTCTGGTATTGGGTTGAGTCATGGGTGAAATGACATGTTATCAAAGCTGATACACCCAGAAGGTGTCTTGACACACACATCACCCAAGGTGGTCGCTATGTTAACTTGACATCAAAGTTGGAAGATGCAACCTTAAAGCCAAATTTAAGTCTACTGGAATATGCTAATGAACGTTTACGCAGGTCTACACACTGTCAATGCCCTACGGTAAAATATTACTCTCCTCAGAAATATCTCCTGAAAATGAACAACCTAATGACTGTTTTGACTAGAATAAATAAACTGTCACAGTACTGTAGGTAAAACTGCAGTAGCAGTCATCTATAAGCCAGAATATTGACCATACTTTGGTTCATTTGTATAGATACCAGAATGGCATACAGTGTTAGAAACCACATGACTCAATTTAGGTTTATGTAACAACTCAGCATGGTTTAAGGGAAGTGTGTGATGACCTAGATAGAATTTAGTTTCAAAATGCTGTATATCCATTAGTAACAATTTAAACACAGAGAGTTTTTGAAAAATAGAATTTTGGATGTTAATAGAAAACACATTTTCATTTGTCTATTAAAGGCATTGATATTTAAAACTAGTCTTTTGTGCTTGTGTGCTTTCACCTGATGGGCAATCAAGCAGGCAGAGAGAGAGAGAGTGAGAGTAAAACTGAGGTGACGGAAAGCAAAAGAGAACGAGAGAAAATGACACAGCGAGAGTGTTTCGATTAGCTGCACAATGGCAAGGTAAAATGCTCTCACTGTCTCTCCAAAATTCCCTTAGATCAATGATCTCATGAGCATGCAAAACATATGCAAAACCCACCAAGTCACCACAATGTATGGCAGTGTGTCTGTCCGTGTGTGTGCTTAAAGCCTTACACACTGGAGCCTCTGTCTAGTTGTTCCACACTACATTAAAGCATGACTCATACCCATGTTCAGCATGACACTGATGCCCTTTTTGCATAATCCATTCATTTTCTCACTCAGCCGTGCTCTCTATCTGCCGCTCTCAGTTTCTCTATCTCTGTTTCTCGGTTTCTTGTTTGCAGTCACTTTTTCCATAGGCCACTTTTTGTCCAGCTTAATGTTTAAGGTTTACTAAACTTTAATCAATACATCTCCCATTAAAATCTGTATTGCTGTGAACACTGAGGACGTTCTAAATCTTCGTGTTGGGGGATGCGAGGCACTAGCTTTTTTATATATTTCATATATTTTTATATATTTTATGTAGTTAAGCAGTTTCCAGTATTACAAACTCTACGTCCTTATGTTTTAATAGCAATGTAATCCGTGAATGTTTGCAGCAGTCACGGATATTCATGCAGATTCAAAGTAAACCCTGTTCTTATGACATAAATGTAACCTTTTTCGATTTCTGGGTTGTGTGTTTTAAAAACAGAATTCACACCTATATTATTTTAATCACCCTTTTTAGTTACTGTAATATAGCACCATGTTAAAGCTTACGATCAAGCTACAGTACAACCTACACACAGTGAGGTTAATTACACAGTGCTAGACCTACAGTAAACAATGAGAGAAGCCTGTATCTTGCCAAGAGACTCAAAACAGTTCATTTTTGGAAAGTTGTTATTAAAATACGAGAGCAGAGCTGTATAGCCAACGGTTGACGAGCTACCTTTGTAGAACACAGCATATTTAAGTCCTGCTTGCACAAAAACATGGCCAGCTGATAACAAAAATAGATAGCTCAGTTCCGTTTTATTTCATTTTACCAGACCATTCCAACGCTAAGCCAGCTTGCTTGCTATGCTCCCGAGCTGTAGCCGTATGCAAGGTGACTAACAAGGTGACTAAGCGGCACTTCAAAATACCACACGCCACATCAATTCAATGACAACTTTCCAGCAAAATCAGAGTCGAAAACAAAAGATTGCAAGTTTGATTGCTGCCTACAACCATTCTGTTACTACCATCCATAACAGCTGCACAAGAAAACACAACAACAGCATCTCCGAGCGTATCGTGGAACTTAGCAAAAGTTTAAAAACCTTTAACGGAAGCCGAGTTGATAAAGACGTGTGCAATTGATATGGTGAAAGAAGTTTTCTTATAAAATGGTGAGTAAAATCATGCAGCTGCAGTTGACATACCTAATTAATGACATGCACTATAACAACAAAGAAATAATTACTGTACAATCGTTTGTGGTGTTGGCTATTAAAAAAATAAATTAGGGACCCCTGATCTAAGACATACAAATATTTTTTAATTTTACTGTGAAGATATATGCTTCTGCAATTTGTGCTCAAAAATCATATCGACATTTTCGACAAAGGTTCTTCTTAATAATCAGAATTTTTAAAATATGAATTATAGACTAAATTAAAAAGATACCCTTCAAATCATTCTTAAAAGTGTGCACTGAGTTTAATTGCCTAATAAGAAGTTACACAGTTAAGAAGAAAAATAACAGAAACAAGCTCCTCCAGGTTTTTGGTATTTTACAGATGGTATTCGTAGAAAGCCAATATCTGCAGATCTATAATAAGGTGTTAGAACAGACACTCTGGGAGGAATGCAGGTGCTTTAAGGTTGTTTACAGCTTTAAGACTAGTAGCAGAACTTAAAAACCTTTCCTAGAAGGTAAATTACCCTCTCCCCTACATTTTTTTCATGAGATAAGCCTAAAGCCTAAAAGTTATTTATAGAAGTTTAACTATGTACATATAAATACTAGGCATGACAAGTCTTGATTACACATAAACTAAATGACAGTCCCTAATCTCTGTGTGTTTTTTTAAAGAATCTTCTCAAAATCATGTTTAATGTCATAATGGGTCTTCAAGAGCTGTTGACAGTGCAGAAGTGTATCAATGACCCTATTTATGGCAGAACTTTAATATGACAGATCTGTAGTGATTAAGCTCTGGTATAGCTGCAATAGAGCCCAGTTTATCTTCAACCATACTTGATAACTCGCAGTTGTTGTGGTGGGGGGCTTTGACTGGTCAGGCTCTTGTTAGGAGGCTGGAAGTCACGGACACTCTCAGTTTTGGTTCCAAGGTCAGGCGTGCCAGGGAGAAGGGCTGGACTCACCAGTCTTTCCTGCATGTCACACTTTATACACACTACAAACATAGATGGTTTATTTGCCTCCTTATATACAAAGAACTGATTGCTTCTCAGTGTGAGACTCCTTTTGTGCATGCAATATGACTTACCAGGCTTAGCCCTGTGAGTAGGGTTGGTTTTTGGGCTGGGTACGTGTGCTGCCGCAGGTAAAAGCAGCTGAAGATGTTCTCTTTCTCCTGCTTGGTCGTGCAGCCATGTTTTTAGAACATTCTCCACAGCAACCACACTGTTCTCCACTAACTGCAGATCAATTTCTGCTCCTAACATCAGATCCTCTGCAAAGAGAGAGAGTGAAGGACCAGTTAGATACCTGAGTGAAACAGTGAAAATCCTTTTGCATCAACCTCAAATCACCACAAGAGGGTGCTGCACAACTGTTGCTTCAAAGTGTCAGGAATAAGTTTCACCACAGGTTCTAAACAAATCTTGTTTGGCAGAAATTACTGTTTTGAATAATTATGCCCAGAAATATGTGCCTGCTTACATTTGTTATTACAATTTAGAAAAACAAATGATGAAAAAATCTGTTCCCTTTAGGGCAACAAATCTGGTAAATGCTGCTCAATTGTGCAGAGTAGGCAAATCTTAAGAGCCTAGGCTCTCCTTATTTGGACATCCAACGACCTTTTTGAAGTCGGGACTAATACTAACTCCATATATTTCCTAATAAAACCAAGGATGGATTAAGGATAGTCTGAGCCCCTGGGCCACTCTTTAACCCCCCCCAACCCACACGCTTTGTAATCAAGGGCCCTCTAATGGTATGCCCTGCTCCTCTCTAGGGCCCCCTGGTAGAGGCTCTCATAACCAGGGCGCTCTAAAATTATGCCCCCCTCTTTCCTAGGACCCTTAATAGCCAGAAGTCGAAGTCAGAGCAGTGCCACAACGCCTTGTCCATTTTCACAAGGGGCCCAAAAGCATGGCTAGGGCCCAAAAGCATGGCTAGTGCACAAAAGCATGGCAAGTGCACAAAAGAATGGCTAGGGGCCCCAAAAGCATGGCTAGGGGCCCCAAGAGGCCCTGGGATTAAAGTCCCTAAAAGTCAAAGGAACCTTAAAATAGCCCTCGGAAATAAAAATATATTGACCTCAAAGGCCCCTGGACGCTGGCCCCACTGGCCCGGTCAGTAATCCAGCCATGAATAAAACCCATATCAAGAATTTACATAGCTGTCTTTAATGTAGGCGGTATGGTTCTTTAATGCTTTAGAGAAGATGCCTGAATTAAGGGGAATAATTCCTTACGAACGTAATTCTGGAGTTAAACCTGTCCAAGATAAGACGATCTCAGCATAAATGGACTCTTCCTCTGGAGCCTCTGCTGTTTTCAATTATTCATGTACCTCTATAGGGCCTGTAGAGACTAATGGGAGCCAAGTGGCCATGTTTAATTTTTTATTGTTTAGTAGAAAGAAAGAGATGGGGGGGGAGAGAAAGAGTAAGGGAAGAATAAATGGAAGCAATACATGGCATGCAACCGCTGTCTCGGGAATTGTGCTGGGAGGAGACATTTGGGCACTTTTAAACCAACAATATGCACTAAAGCAGTTTAGCAATAATTGCTTTTCCAGGTCATCAGTGAAGCAGAGCTGCTAATTTATTGTATCTGACCTTCAATTTATAAATCAAACATCAATGTGATTGTGTTTTCTGCTCAAATGCTATGCTACAAGGACAATGAAACCATATGCTGGAAGTTGATATTTAAACAGTAAAAAGAGCTTTACAATTCATTACGTGCAATTTGTAGGTAAACATTATCCCCAACCACGTAAACACAGTCAGCGTCCTGAAATACTCTTCTCCCCTGGTTGATAATAATAATAATCTATTACAGTAGCATCTTTCATACAACTAAACATGATGTCTTACTGTCGTATTTCATGCGCAGTGCTTTAAAGAGCTGGTTAATTTAAATGTTTTTAGCTATAGCTGTAAAATAGTGAAGAAAGTGAATCTTGAATGACTGCTGATAAATGCTGTGCACCTCTCTCTACACTGAGACTTTTTATCTAGTAAATGTCACCCAGATGGTGTGAGTGGGCAAAAAAAAAGGTGTGGATATGGAAGCGGGAAGCCTGACGGCTTTGGGTAGATAGCAGTGACAGATGCAGAGCAACCCCCACATCACCTGTTAACACATTACATCTCATTATGCATTTCTATATCTCTCTACATGCACTTTCCTTATGCACTAAGATAATCCAGTCGAAACAAAATATAGCTGTCAAAAAAAATTCATATTTGAGTACAGGGCCGGTTCTTTATATATATATAATTACCACTTTTAAGACATTACATTATCCATCCAATCTTATCAGCCCCATTATATTAATCTAGTCCTCATTCCTTTAGGCCATTCCCTCTATGTCAGTAAAAAAAAAAGCTTGAGTGGTTACCAGCACTCCAACCCATTTGCACAGAAACCACGCAATAGTCATATCCTCTCTCCATCACTCATAATCTCTGTCATAAGTGTAGATAGACATCAGAGTACCAGACCAGCCTGGTAAGAGGAAGTCTCTGTCTTCTCTGAGAGAAACTAATGGGGTGTAATCGATCATTTCACAGCCACTAAGAGATCAGAAAGTTTAGCTTGACATGTATTGTGCAGTTAATGACTACTGAGTCATTAGGATTCATTACTCTCTACTAGTAATTAGCTCTATATCTCTTGTGTCATCTTATGAGGTAATGAAGAAAGAGCAAGGTTATGATCTCTAGAACAGATTATAAGAAGGGATTTTTTTTCTTAAAAAGGGGATTTTTTTTCCTTGATAGTGCTGTATATAGGGCTGCACCTAACGATTAATTTCTTAATTGATTAATCTTAGTCAAGTAATCTTAAGACTAATTTTAGATTACTCTCATGTGAGTTAGGAACTAAAATTTTGTAACCAAAGGATGATTTTGTGTGTGTATATATATATATATATATATATATATATATATATATATATATATAGAGAGAGAGAGAGAGAGAGAGAGAGAGAGAGAGAGAGAGAGCACAAGGAAAACGCATGGCCATTCTAGACTTAATGTATAAAGGATACCTTAAACGCACGGGATCTATAAATGGTTACGAAGACTAAAGGTTTAAAATGACGTGTAGCCTACACGCCTCACACACAAGAAATCAGACAGTTTGTGGACTATATATTTTGGCAGAGGGCTATTTGAGAAGCAGCTACGTGTGTTTTAAAGCTCCTGCGGTATCGAGAACAGCCTAGGTATCTACACTGGACGATTAAGAAACGGTTAGCAATGCCACTACTGAAAGAAACATGTTAGATGTGTTAATATCTTAAAATAGTATGCGAAGAAAAACAGGTAAACAGGTGCTGTCCTGCTGCTGTGTTGACGAAGCGCTACGGGATGTTTGCGTTTTAAGTGCTCGTGTATAGCAGTTGTACTGTTGTGATCATCTCCACTGTGCAGAGCTGACAGAGCACCACACTGTTGTGTTTCTGTGTGAAACACGCCCACAACTTTAGATGCACGCGAGCGACTGTTTGTACCTGCAGCTTGCGCTTCTGATAAATCCATGCTTTCTGTAGACGCGCCCCAGTCCTGGCTGTATATAATCTGTAGTGGTTTTCAGGCTGTGGATTTTGATCAACAAATTTACAGCTATGACCATTTTAAAAGGGGAAAAAATTAGAATAGTAGGAAAAATTATCTCAAGAATCAACCTATTTCATTGACTTGCCAGTTTTATGTTAAAACATAGAGAAAAGTGATCAGTGAGTAATCAAAACAGAGAAAAGAAAAGATATTACATTTTAAAAAAACAGGGACACTTAGTGAGTCATGTCAGCAGGTTAGCAGAGAAAAGAAACTGAACCACAGAAGCTGACGGGTGGAAATACACTGTGATCTCAACATCAATATAAAATCTGCATGATTAGCAAATGATGAATGATATCCACTTGTACACGCACACCTGCCAGCATTCAGCTAACGTCATTACAGAAACATTATGACCTTTATAGGACCTTTTCCACCGCCAAAACAGCCAACTGTTTCCTGAAACGTAGAGCAGTCCACACTATCTTCCAGATCAGCACTTTGTATGGAAAAACAGAATAAAAAAACTAGTTATATGAATCTGGAGCTCTACAGAAGTTGATGTCCAGTTTTACAGGGCCACTAATGGGCAATGCTAATGAGTGAAAAGTAGAAAAATAAGTGGCGCTTGGGGACTGGGAATAGTGATACAGTTATGCATCAAATTCTACTAAGTACAGAAAACTCATTTAAAGGAGAACATCAGGTACTGAAGCAACTGCTCATTGGTTGCTATCAGAAGCATGTTTTGAGTTTGAGTCCAAAATGTAAAATCACAATACTTCCAAGACATTTTCATCATACACAATACACATCACAATATTTTGTTTAGTTTTCTGAGGTTTAAAAGGTTGGAAGAGATTAAGTAGAAACTGTAGTGGCATATATAAAAGACACAATACTAACATTGATGTTCCCCAAACTATAGCAAAATACCACTCTGAATAGTCTTTTAATAATAATAATAAAAATCCTGTATCTACAAAGCTTGTCTTACAAACTTTACTAAATCTAAATCTTAATAAATCGAACAGTACTAATTATGCTCAATTTGTGATGAAACACGTAACAAGTTTGGGAGAAACTCTGAAAATGTAATATCATGATTATTGTGACCAATATTATCATAGTTATCATAGTTATTACAGTGTTGGTAAATTGTGCTAAAAATGTTCAAAAAGTACTGATACACAAACAGAAATCAAGTTTTATATTGAAAACTGCAAATTTAACTAAAAATTAAAAAAAAATAAAAATTAATAAAAAAAATGATTTACATTAATAATTACAGCCAATATTTCATATAAACATATGAAAGCTTTTTGATTGTGCATTTGATTGTGTTTTTTTGTTAATTTAGTACAGACTTTATATTACTACTTACCCCCTGATGAGATGATTTTGGCTATTGAATTATCCTAATTATTATTAAATGCTGGAAACATCTTTCTGATGAGAACACTGAGATTATCAAAATGTAGATTCTATAATATTTACTGCACCATTCAAGGTGAAACAGGAAACAGCAAAGGCGACTTGTAATTTTAATGCTGGTAGATTTTGTTTTATTAAGGTACCTTAAGCTTTCAAAATATCCTACCTATAGTTTTGTCTAGGGAGCTATATATACGAATGTGCTACAGTAGAACATTTTGATGAGGCAACACAGCTTTGCTACAAAGATGTGGGTTGTGATGAGGAACAGGACTTTTCCACCTTTTTTGCAGTGTTATTTTTTTACTGCATGTTCTGCAGGCAGGGTGACCATCTTTAAATCAAATTTCCCTCTGTGATCCTATAAAAACCAAAATGTAACCACACTTCAGACTTACTTCTCTTAGACACCTGAAAAATCTCTGGAGCAGCATCACTAGCTTCTGCCCTGTTTTACCTTTGCATGCTGCCCTTGCATATGGGAGACTGTTGCTGTTGGATTTTGGAAATCATTTATTCATTTATTTATTCATCATCTAACAGTATTTAATGCAAGTTTTTAAAGTGTGGTAATCAACCATGGTTTTAAAGAACATTCAAATTTAAAACAACAATATTCACCGTCATGAAGGTGTTTCTATACAGTAATTAGTCAGTGCTATTTAAGTACTAACAATATTCTTAATATGCTAAGAAAGGCATATTGTGACAAATATTAATACTACTGACCACCTCTATTTTGAGTCAACGGGTTTACTCTCCTTTTCTAAGGAGAGGGCAATGGATCAGAATTATTTATTGTGGCAATTATGTTAGAAAACACTGGAGTGCTCCTTTAAGGGAAGTATGTTTTGGTTAGGTAAATCCACACTACTAAAGTGGAATCTTCAGGAAAAAGCAAAGTTGATAAACAAATTCCCTACAGACCAAAAACATTTATTCTCTTCTAATCTGTCAGACAAAACAGCAATGCTTCTGAATGCCTCTACCCATGGGCTTACTCGTTCTTTCATCACTGCACTAAAAGGATAGTGGAGGTGGGTACTCTTCCAGTGAAAGTCCTTTTCCCTTTTTTTAAAGGGAAAAAGCAGAAAAAAAGAGAGAAGGCAGACAAAGACACATAGAAAGATCCTCTTAACTCTCAGCAAACACTATCATTCAAGGCCAAATCCTCATGAGAAAATACACAGTGAGTGATGGCGTTGCAGTGCGTGGGGATGGACCACCATGCCAGTTCCGCCCTGCACACAGGCATACTCACACACAAATACATAAACACAGTCATCTATTAACTCATTTCAAAGGGCTAGTTTATCTCTAAGTTAGTGAAGTTCAGCAGACAGTGAGAGAGAGAGAGAGAGAGACAGCAAGCAACAAAATCTCAAAATTTCAAAACAACCTATGTGGTTTACAAACTGGAGAATATGTTTATCTTAGCCTAGAGCCAAGAGATAAGGCAATGCAGAGGAACAGAGCTGTGCAGAATGATGTTTATTTAAAACATCCACCGCCTGTTTAATTCCATCTATGACCAAGCAATGTGATTACAGTTGACAACTCTCTGACCTTTTGGCCACAGTTCTTAATATTCTACCGCAAGTGTCCTTATATGGTCAAATAATAAGTTAGTCGCACGTACATATACAAAATGCATATAAAAAAGCAGATAATGGAAATCTCACACAAAATACATTTAATATTTCATAGATGAAATACCTTAATATAATAAAAAAAATGTTTAAAATGATTACAAACTGATTAAATGATCCAGAGAAAATGGGACTCCTAACAATCACGCAAGACCTGGTAGACCCCCAAACCATCTCCCATCAGATACTTAAAGATAAAGAAGAAAGTCAAATTCCACAGGTGTTTCTCTGTCATCCTTCTACTGTGAGACAGAAAGGATGATTCAAACAGCTGTAACTGAGGAAAAAATGCTGTAGAACAATAAAACCAATCGGGGCCCAGACCTCATTATCACTAACTGTGTGTGTAATTACTTGGATTGTGAGAAGCTGGAAACACAACCAACTTCTAACAAAGAACTTTGGAAGCGTTTAGAAGAAGCCTTGAAGATAACCCTGCAAGTCTGAAAGCATGTTTTTTTCTCTTTTGTAATTTCCTGATGCTAAAAAATGCATCACTTGTACTTAGTGGTTGTTTTAGCTGTAAAGGAAATCAATTAAAGGTGTTCTCAGGTATGGTATGATTAAAAGTATGCACTCTCATATGTTATTGACCACTTTTAGATTTGATTACAGCAATTTAACTGTGGTATTGTTTCAACAACCTTATGCAACATTGCAACATTTATTTCGGTTTAGAGGTGCATTAATTTTTGGCCAATATCACCTATACCAATGATAGGAGAGTAAAACCAAAAAAACAAAAGTCCTCACAGGCACATGCCAAAACCTTCAGTGGTGTTAAAGTTAGAACTCTGTAACTCACATTCCTTATGCTCCCTGAAACACTGACGAATCTTGGCATTGTTGTCCTGAAATATGTTCTTGCCATCAGGGATGAAGAAATCCATTTTTATTGCTACATAATGTTGCTAAGCCTTAACCTGAGCAATTGAAGCAAAAGTTCAAACTTTATCCTTTCTAGCAATATAAGGCCCTTTTGTCTAATTAGCCAAGTGATTTACTTACAGCCACACAGTGGTCCCCAGTCATCACACTGTTCATGTGGAAATGTTTACTATTAAACAAAGTAGTTCAGTTCTACTAGCACGGCGTATATCTTTCGACATGGTTGTTTAAGAAATAAGTAGCTATTCATGGCATTAGCTGGAACATATTCATCACTGCACTGATCAACCAATGGAATTCTAATTATTTGCTTATTTTTATCCAAATGGCATCTTGTTTTGGTTCAGGCTGTGTACATATGCTGACAATATGTATGTACACACAACATTTATCACAACACTTATTTGTATATTTATTTCTGTCTATCTATATATATACACGACATGGCACCAATCCAAGACTGGGCATCAGTATCGAGTTGGATTTAATAATAGAGGGAAAAAAATCCAATCCAATCTCATTTTGTCAAAAATGTAGCGGTTAACTAACACAGAACTGCTTGTAGCATCTTAAAATATGAAATGTAGGTAATCACATTATAACAACAGTTGATGTTATAAAATAACAATGGTGTAATAAGGAGTGCTTGAGTAGTTTGAGCATGGCATAAAAATATAACGTTACACAAAATATTTCATATTTAAGCATGTTTTACATTATGTTAACAGTATTTATCTCTGAAAAGAAAATAGGTGAACGGCACAATCTCACCTGTTACTGATAAAACAATTTGTTGTTATCAAACAATATCAACAATGGACAGCTTGTACTGCACAAAGTGACCTATTTCTAGCCTAAATCAGTTCTGTGAATAAGTCGTGAGAGCCTGTAAGACATTAGATGCTCTTTTTTTTCATAATGGAGATCATCTTTATGGTTCAATTTCTAGCAGTCTAATAACAGAATTTGGGTGAAAACAGCAGATTCTAAATCAAGCTAAAAGGCAACCCCTAGGTCTGCATGCTCAGAGAGCAGCTTATGGTGATGAGTCATGTTGCTTAATCTCTGAGTGAGTGAATAAGGGTTTATGGTGTGGCTTTGTTCCTCAGCTCCCCCTGGAGCTAGCGACGTTTTTGATATCACCCTTCATGCCACATACTGTTTCCTTTTATTACATGCTGGAGCTAGTCTCACACTTTCCCTCCTTATTTCTCACTCTGCTTACCCACCCCCCAACTAGTCCACCCTCATCTTCCCAACGCTCTCTCCTTTCTTCTGTCCTTCTCTTTCACACTGCCTCAGTCTGGACACGCTCCTTCTCTTCTGCCTTTCAGTCTGCCAAATTTTTTTTTTGCTCTACTTTTCACTGACTTTTCTGTTTGGCTGTCTATCCCTCGGTCTTTGTCCAGCTAGAGACAGCACTTTTTTTCTTTCTACTTCTCTACTTCCACCTGCTGCCCTTCAACTCTCTTGTTCTTCCTTTTCTTTATTTTGGCTCCCTCTCTTCCTCCCTTCCAGCTCTCCCTCTCATGTTCTAAAAGGTTTGCTAACTCCTCAAACCAAACCCACTGTGGATTTTGGCCTCTTTTAATCTGATTTATTCGCTTATTGATTTCCCTAAAGGAGCACCATTTAGGTAATTAATTTAGGGACTCATTAATTAGACTAAGCCGTTGGCGTCGGCTTAGGGTGAAGCTTTAGGCGTTAAACAGTAACACTGTAGTGATTACCAACTAAAATATGTTCAGTGTGAATTGGTGCGAGCGTTATAATACAGCCTTGTTAGTCAGATCCAGTCAATTTAGTTATTACAGGTAAAGTAAAGCAATGACAAGTAAAGTATGCAATGGTGAGTTATAAGCAAACACAGGCACAAGGTCGACCTGAAGTTGCCCTCGTCATATGACATTATAGCATCCAACCAAACCAAAAGTTGAACGCAGGCTAATAACTAAAATTTAATATTTCATCCAATGATGAATACACAATACATCTACACATAGTAGCACTTTCATCTTTAGCTTATGGCTATAAGTTGAACAGCCTGCTGATACTTTAAATAGCTATTATAAAACATGAGACGGTAAAACCATGCCATTTAAATGTTAACTTAAGGTTTAAATGCTTCACTTAGCTTTTGTTGTCTATAACAAACGCTTAAATGATTAACTATAAAACTATATCTGAAATAATAAACGGCAATAAACTGTAATACTGCTAAGGTCAATATTTTTTTTACTTAAACAACTTGCAAACTTAAAATGTGGTTAATTGCATGAGCATATTTTGCTTTCACAGCAGAGATTATCTTTATGCCTGGTTTTTAATAACCAAGGTTGTGCTCTTATGGAGTCGGCTGAGGATACTATAGCCTAAACAGCTTCTACATGCTGATAACCCTACTTATGGAGGTCGCCGAAGCACCAGGAAACATGGCTCTTTTTCTTCATTATAAGAAACACAATAATCCTCAAAGCCTGGTATAAGGCTTTGACTTGTCTCATTAAAAGCTAACAGCGCCCTGCTTCGTTGATATGCACAAACACCCCGGGATTTGCGAATGAAGTTTGTGGGAGAGAACATCTTCACCTGAAATGACCTGAGAAGATTAGGCTATATCTCAGACACACTCTGTATCTGGTCAGCCATGAGAGATATATGGGGCATGCTCTCTAATGGGCGATAAACAGAGATGGCCAGGTGCTTCTGGAACACGGCAGCGTGATAGAAAATGAGGGAATAAGACAGATGCTATCCATCAACTTCTTTCCTGCAGCTCTCTGACCACAGTGAGACAGCAGACTGTCTAGGTCTAGACAGATTATTCATGCTAAATCTATTAATGGGAAAATAGATGCTTGACATCCACAAATAGAAAGATGTTTAGTCTCTGTTTATTAAACACTGCAGTCTTTACATTTACAGCAGGCCAGATGTTACAAGACAGGAATGATTAGAAATACAATATACTCATTATTTAACGTTGTTTAGTTTCTTTTCAGCTACAAGACAAGAACATCTGGAAATTGGACATGCCATATAAAAGATGTACCGCTGTGGCAGTTCTTGCAAGGGTCTGGGCAAAAAAACACTGTCCTATAAAATGAGAAATTGTAGTCAACTTTGTTTTGAGTACACTGAAGGTTCTTCCCTTAAATGTGGTCCATGAGATGATGGAATTAAAAACCTATACATAGTCTACATCTGATCATATCTAACAGTGTTACCTTTCACAAGAATGTACAGTTTAGGGAGTTTAGTTTAGGCATTTTGACAAAAATACTTGCTACGATTTCCCATTAGCTTGAATTAGGTATGTTGCCAATATCATGTAAAGCTTGTCCAACCTAGCAGCATGGGCTACAAAAGAATGCATTAGGTGAAATATGGCAAGGTCGATTAAGGTATCTGACCTTCATGAGTAACAGATGTTACTCATACAAAAACATACACATGCATATGCCTTTCAATACAATAAAAAACATCTTATCAGTTTGCCTGTGTTGGTACCAACCCACACAAGAAACAGACACTAACCTTGAGACCTATTTATGTAGCTGCCAGCTTCCTGACGCCTGGTGAAATATTCCTTTTACTCATGCATGCACTTTATCTTATCCAATAGCAGTCTGAATGTCATTAATGTTGGCCCTGCTCTTCACATACGCTTGTTTCCTTGACCACTCCATCCTGTCGCTATGGCAATGCCACAGGGGGTGAGAGAGAGAAAGAAATGTGGAGGGCAGGTCCTTCTTGTACCCACACCCCTCCCTAACCATAGCACTAAATCTGCCACCTATAAAACTACAGGCCAGAGTTACTGCCACCGAGACAGAGAAAAAACAAGGAGAAGTTGACTGAGAAGTTTAAAGATAATCGGCCTAGACTGGGTGGCCTTGTTTTGACTTGTCACCGAGAAAACTGGTGATATAATAGAAAGGCTGGGGATGGCTGGTCAAGTGTGTCTATCCAGCCTTTGTAGCCAAACTTAAAACATCAGCAAAAAGGGTCTGGCTTTAGGCTCTTTTTTTTTATTTGGCCATGCACAAGCTATGTCTGTCGCTGTGAAATGACACAGATGAGCAACACACCACAATGAGCAATTAAAACAAAATGGAAATGGAAACCAGCATTACAATATTCTAACTCCACTTGGGTGCCTGAAAACAACTGCATTGCACAATTTGGAAGTGTTGGGAAGTCCGTCTGGTTTAGCTCATTAGGTAAATAACAAGGTACAATGGCATGATTGTTGATGAATAAAAAGACATCGCTGCTTGGTTATGCATTTCTGTAAAAGCATGATTTCCTTTAGGTCCATAGGCATTACTCATAATAAGTGCTTTTATCTGATATGCACTACAGGTTTAAACTGCTGTATAAGCATTCGGAACGTCAGAGGTCAATACTCAAAGAAGAATTGTGGGTAAATGTGTGCTCACTGAATATGCATTTGACAGTAATGCCATGATAATGTAGTAATTTGAATGAGCCATTGAACCTACTCTCTGCAGCTTAAGGGTGTAATATTGCAGAAAGATTTCAGAATCCATGATTCACTCTCGGGGCTTAAAGCCCAGGTAGAAATGCATAAGGCTGCATCATAATGACACGGCTAGGATTTGTAACGCTATGAACATATGGTTTCGCAGAATGAAAGAGTCTATTTGGTCTATGGTTCAAAGGGTTTAAAAACAATCGGCTTTGCATTAACCCAAGGATTTCAACACTACATTTGTCATTAGAAAACAATGTTGTCCACACTTTAGATGTGGTACATTAATTTGTGCACATGCTCCACAAACCAAGACCACAAACTCTAGAATTTCTCTGTCTTATTTATACTGTACACTAACACACACTCTCCTGCTTCCTTCCTTTCACACAACGCCTTCCACCAAGCTGATCATGAGGTCCTCTGCTGGAGTCTGTCCACCAAAGGCAAAAACAGGAAGTGAGCGAGGGAGGGAGAGAGCGATGGATGCTAGACAGATTACTAGCCTGCCTGCTGTGAGAGTAGTTCTGAAATATCGAGATTATTATGGAACTGAGCATGGAAATGACAAGGAATCTGTGTATTTGTTTGTATGTGTAAAAGGAATGTTTTCAACAAAAAATCTAATTTTCACAATTTTCCAATTATCAAAGATGTTGTTTGACATGTTTGGTGTCCAAATGTAAGTTGTTTAATTTTACAGTGGAGCTACAAGGCTTAAGCAGTCAATAGTGACACAAAACTTTGTCAGAAATACAAAACCAAAGCTTCTCTCCTAAAGCACTCATGCAGGTTATGCTGATGTCAATGTGGCTTTGAATGCAGTCAGGGTAAATAACAAAAGTGCAACAACAATGATTTCTGTTTAATGTTTTACATTAATGTTTTGCACGGTCATACACCAAATTAAACTGGCCTAATTATGTGTAGTTATATAGAAAGCTATGATTATAGGAATTATAGCCATTATAGGAATGTTCTGAAAAGCATAGTGTGACATAATTAATCACGATAACAATAAAATATCACTGTAGTGCTCACCCCTACAACACAGAATGATATACTATGAACTATAAAAAAGTTGGAGTTTGGGTGCTTGCTGTGCTCCTCTGCATAGTGAAGTCTTAGTTCAATACATTACAGTATTGAAAAATTAAAACAAATGACCATTAAAAACAGTATATTGAAATTTACTTGAAAACTATTGCTAACACGACCTTTGGTGTTATCTGATGTTCTCTAATTTACTGTCAATCATAGAAACCACAGTCGATAATAAAACTTTTGCTTGCCACATAAAAGTGGGACGGTTAAAGTGAGAAGGCAGTAGCTATGCCATGAATGCAACCACACTTTTTATTCCTCAAGTCACTTAAAATTTCGAAGGGCTGTGATTTTTAGGGCTAACCTTGTTACTGAAAATCAAATTGAATCTTGACCTCAAATGCGAAAAAGTGTTACATCCCAACTGTGTGTCTGTAAATATAAGAGAATTGCACTGATCCCTCTTGAGAATACACTAAACTACTCTGCTTAAATGAACTTTGGCAAATGCAGTGCAATAGATGATCCCCGTCGTATTCTAAGCACATTACATGAGATGACCTCAGTCACTCTGAAGGCTTGTGTCAATAGTAGAAAGCTAACTTTGTGATTGGGAAAGTTTTACAAAGTTACTTTATGATTTGGAAAGCAATGTTCCAATTGTGGTTGTTTTGACTCCTCTTGCTTTGCTGTGATGATAGAGTTCTTCGAAAAAGCTAATATGTATTTTTTTTATCAGCCGTTATGCAATTTCCAGCTTGGCTGACTTTTCAAGGGTCAGACGTCTTTTGAGTTCATGAGAGAGGGATGGCCAGACGGAGAAGTTTTCTCTTGACTTTTACTCAGAGGAGGAAACTGAACAGTACTCCACCCAGTCCACACACTCCCTGGGCTAATGTAAATACGCAACGCAGGACACAAAGCACAGCATGCTGGCAGAGACGCACATCTGGAAGGAGACATGTATTTCAAAACCGAGCACACTAACATTCTGACTTGAGTTAACATTCCAATTAAGTTTCCAGCGCCCTTAACTGTTGTGAATGTCTGATAAAATACAGATGGGCTAATTGCGTTCCACGCACACCTCAGATACTTTTCCAGGCAAAACAGGGGTGGTCCTTTTTAGCACTAGAGAGCTAGCACCATTAGGATAACTACATACTGTTGCTCACAAAATATGATCTGATCTTCATCTAATTTATAGCAATGCAGTATTCTAACAAACAGTGCACACATTTACAGTCTAATATCCGCACTAATATCTATGAAGGTAACTAATGGAAAACAACGCTTAAAGCCCTATAATGAGAAATAACCTCAAATAAAACCCTCTCTGTAATCAATCTCTCTAATCAATCTGTAATCAATCCTGTGTAGTGCTGTGGTCACGAACGCTAGATCCAAGTGCTAGCCAAGTCCAAGACTGGGATACTTCGAGTTTCAGTCCAAACCAAGACTTTTAGTATTCAGGTCTGAGTCATTATCATTGGTTTGTAGTTCAATTATCATTTTTATGATTCATTCTAATTTGTGTGTGCAGTTGGGAACCTTGATACAGAGAAAAAACTGTTTTGTTATGGTTTTGCTGACATCCAATGACTAATTAGCTTCCAGCTTCAAACAGGACGTCACACTCAGCTGGTCCCAAAAAGACTCTAAATGAGGCTGAGACCAAGACCGCTAATTTATTATCTTTAGTTCTACAACACTAATCGTGTGCAGCGGTTAGGAGCTATTTCAGTTTACTCTTCTTATTAAATCAGTTTCATCTTTGGTATATATTCTATATGTCTTTCTTAAAATAATAATATTGTCAAGACTTTGCCTAGGCTTTTCTAAAATGCAAAAAGGTCTGTTAGCACCATTTACACTCATGTTTGGGATCATTGCTACGTTGCATAACCCAAGTTTTAGTAGGGATGCCAATAATCTTCTTTAAACAATCATCTATAGTAATATGACATCCAACATGATATGATATCATCACACACCTTTTTAAGTTTAGATCACTTACATTTTAGCTTTTCATATTGCATTTGAATAGACTTCTGCTATGAAGTTCAAGATCAGGTCAAGCCCACACATGAATTATTGTGTTTCACACTCCTGTTCCAGAACTCTTGTCACTTGTTCCTGATGTGTGTCAATGTGATGACATCTTTTTTGGCCCAATTTCTCTGTACACATGGTTGAGTGTTTGGTTGGTCTTAGGCACAGTGTTTTTTACTGTTGTTTTTTCTTGAGTTTATTTACTTTTTCCATGGGAACCTCTTGTTAGTTAGCCTGTGGTTAAACAGGCCTGAGACTGCTAACCACAAAACCCTAATTAAAGTAAACATGTAGAAAACAAGAGAAGGCTTAAACATCCGACTGGAAATCATGTGTAAAACCACTCGCTGTCGCTCTGTTGCTATTTTGACTTGTATGTTAGAGGTGCAACAAAAGGCAAGTGATAACAGATACTCAATATTAAGTTAATAAGCTAATTGTTTATTTTCTAGTATTTAGTATATTGGACATATTTTTCCCTAATAAGTCATTATTGTGGAGAATTAAAGGCCAGAAATTTCCATGACAGTTGAGTTAAACTGAGCTAAGGTTTCCAAAAGCATCTTGTGGTGTCATCTCTCTGATGCTTCAGGGAAACCCAGCCTCTATCAAGATTCTATTCTCACCTCCTGGCTCATCCATGTGCTCTGTAGAACAGGGCTCTGGGCTCCAGATTGGTTCTCTCTCTGGGAGGCTCTGCTCTACAGCGATATGGACCACCAGCAGCCGGCGCAGACTCACCAGGTCAGAGTCCTTCAGGCCAAGCTCCAGGTGCCTCAGTACTGCTTGGCCTGGCTGACAGCTCATCACAGTCACCTGCACAATGGACAACCGAACACTGAGACAGATCACAACAAGACAAGTGGCATCAAACAGGTTAGTAGTCATCAACTAATAAAGCTAATCAATGAATAATAACACGTCATTTAGAGCTCACTGTATCAAAACAAGGTCTCTTTGAAAAATAAATAATTCTTCATGGCAGCTTCATGCCACGGGTTTCCATGCCAAGCAGGAGTGGTGTAAAGCCACTAGACTCTGGAGCAGTGGAAAAGCGTGATGAATCATGATTCTTGCAGCCTGATTGACGAGTCTGGGTTTGGCAAGTGGCAGAAGAATGTTATCTGCCAGACTGCATTGTGCCAACTGTAAAATTTGTTGGGTTGTTGGTTGTTTTTTTATCTCCAGTGAAGAAAACATTTTTGGACAGTTGTACTCTTTTAACTTTGTGGGAACAGTTTGTGTAATTTCAGTTTCAGCATGATTCTGTATCTCAGTGCACAAAGCAAAGTCCATAAAGGCTGGTTGGGTGAGTTTGGTGTGGAGGAACTTGACTGGCCCACACAGAACCCTGACCTCAAACCCATCAAACACCTTTTGGATGAACTAGAACGAAGATTGGGAGACAGACCCTCTTGTCCAACATCAGTGTCTGACCTTACAAATGCACTTCTGGATGAATAGGCAAAAAAATCCACTGCCACCAGAAGGGTGGAAGCTGCTATAGCTGTAAAGGGATGTCCAACTCCATATTAATGCCTATGGATTTAGAATAGGATGTCACAAGAGCTCCTGCATGTGTAATGTGTCCCAATACTATTTTTTTCCATATGGTGTATTAAAACCATTGATAATTTGACATGAGAAAATAAAAAAAGACAACTGCTTAAGCTTTGATAAAATGATAAAACTAATAAAAACAATAAAAAATATTGTATTTTGTCTTCTTCTGTAAAAAGTACTTTCCATGTAATTTCATATAGTGCTTGTATAATGTGTTCAGGAGATGAAACAGTCTTGTGTGTGTTAGTCTTGTGATTGCTGATGAAGGCAGATGATGATCATCAGGTTTGCCCCATGTACAACCACATTAACAACCACACAGCTTCAGCAAGCTACTAAACCTCTTTCTAAGACAGAAGCATCTCTGTCTGAATTACAGTCACTCAGTGCTCTCTTGAAGCTGTTTAACTCCAAAATGAGAGAGATAGTGGGCTCAAATTGTTACATTAATCCCATTTAGCAGACAAAAAATGAGAACAATCTAATTAAATGCACTTGTCCTCTGCTCAGCTTCCTGCATGGAGAACATTAGCGCTGGCTTTAAATGGAGCCTGTGGAGAGCGGAGAGGCCACGACAAGCCATGTGGTTTGTGTCAGGATGTTGATAGCTACATTAAAAAATGATAAGTGAGATTAAATATTCTCCAGAATTCTTAGCCAAATCATCTGAATATGTACTGATAAGATCTGAGGAAAGTGGGATTTCATTCAGCTTGACATGAGGTTTCACTGACGTGTGTAATGAAAGCACACTGAACATGTGGCAAAGGTCATGGAGTCAAACAGAAAGGTGATCTGCTGATTGATCGACAGCAAGTGAAAGACAAGTTGGGACCTGAAAAACCCAATACTCACCCTAGAGGGTGAGTTTTCTGATCTCACCTCTACAGATCCGCTCTTGAGGTCATTTCCTGGTATAGCATGGTGGCTGTAGTGTTTGTACTGCTGCAGGCTGTCCAGCACTGCCTGCTTGAGGAGTTCGGGCCGTGGTCGAGTGCAGCCCTCTTTAGGCAGAGAGCGCAGCTCCTCCACACATGAAAGCAGGCGTACAAGGTTGCCCTTCACCTGCTGGAAGATAGATTAGACATTTTTTTGCATAAAAGAAAAAATAGTGATGACTGATAGAAGACTAGAGGATGATTAACACAAACTGCAACATATGATCTACTGTCTCTGCCTTACATCCCGATATGGATTAAGGTGGAAGTATCTAACAGAGAGGACCGTACGTGGACATAACGTGTATAAAAACTGCAACACTACTGTGTCTGAAATACTTGAACCAGTGCAACACATTCACATTACTCAGGCAGAGTCATTGAGAATAAATCACCACCTAAACAATTCCTGCTCCTGTTTTAACCACTGAGGAACAAGGTGACGAACAGATGCACCGCAATCTGTAACTGTCAAACTACAGAGTGCACCTATATGACAAATGGTCCAGAAAAACAGACAAACGAAGATAGGGGTACTTAATGAAGTGGTTGGTCGGTGTATATGGATCTCACCACAAATGGCAGCAGGCACTCCTGTTGTAGATTTACAGCATACAGACTGAGCAGAGGAACTCGGCTTGGTCCCTCCAGAGTGCTTGCTAGAGAGAGGAAATTCTCTAGTGCTTCACACAGGACAGAGCATGTTTCTGACCACCAGGGTGGCGACGTGTCCACAATGAGCACACGAGGTGGCTGTCTGCTGAACGACGACGCACGGCTCACCTGAGTGGCCGAAGAGCAAGAACGGTTTCTGCCACTCATGTTTCTCTGCTTCTGCAGGAATATGAGCAAAACACGAGGCAAAACTGCCAATGAGCTACATGAAAAACACATTTAACAATAATAAACTGGGACACGGTAATAAAAACATAAAGAAAAAAATATATTTCTCTGAACCTTTTCCATGGCTATATGAAACAAAGAACATATTGTTGGTTACATCAAACAGAGAGACTGGTTAAATATGGCTGCAATCTATGGGCTCATCAGTGCTATTTCACTTCACAAGAGCACTCTTTCTTTACGAAGCTGATGTTCTGGATCCTTCTGTGCTTCAGGCTTTTTCCTGTTTCAACACAACATTCACACAAAAGACATACTGTTTCATCAAAAATAGCCCAGTGTTTTAGATCCGAGGGCATCACAGACTGAGTGTCATTAGATGAGCAAGCAGCCTGATCGTAACACTAGGGGAAGAGAGATGATGATGACGATGGGGAGGATTTAATAGGCATTCTCTACATGTCCTCTAAAAGTATTTCTGATGTATTGTTGTCTTTGGAGAGCTAGCACACAGTATTACTCAGCAGCATTTCCTAGTAACTTCAATGAATGTAATTTATTACTTTCAAAGCAATCCTCCCTGGTCTGAACTTAAAGATGCTTTTAAGAACTATAAGGCATGTATTGTGAATAATGATAGAATATACTTTGCTGTCACTGTTGTATACCTCATATCTTATATGTTTAACAGCGAACTGTATTAGGGTGATCAGACATCCCTGCTTTCCAGGAACAGGGCACCAAAAGCAAGGATTGTTCCTGGGAAACAGTGATGTCTGGTTGGAGCTGTCCATTAAAAAACACAAGAAAGACCTGGCAGCAGAGCAGATGGGCAGACAGACGGGACTGGCTACTGATATCTACTAACTAGTTCTACCACTTGTTTGCCTAGTTTTTACTGCTGAAATAGTTCATTTAAATATGAAATATGAGCTCATACAGCCACCAAGTCATTTGTGGTAAATGTATCTAAAAACATATAAACTTAGTAACTTTTAAAACCTATTTTTACTTAAAGACTTCATTTCTAAAAAGTGTAAAACTTCTGAGGGTAAGCAAGAAATATTTTTATATACATTATTGTTATTGTATTTATACTAGTGACTATTGTAATTTACCCCAATGCTTGCTGCTCAGGCTAACAATATCATCAGTCACAGAAGCCACAGCAATGTCTTTCTCTCCCTCTCCCCACACCATGCTCTGTGTTCTCAGTTTTGTCGGTCGGCCTTCACCTTCAATTTATTACAGAACATCGCTTACCATTGTCAAAATACATGAAGCTTGAACTGCCCCCTTTTTCTTTTATAGATATAAAAACCTTGGACATTTTAATGGTTTTCCTTTGAGAAATATGGGCACCTTGGCCTGTATAACTATATGGTTAGCAGGCTTATGTATATGCAATCAAGGCTGCCTGTAAATTAAGCTTTGGTCCCAGCTGGATTTTATCCATGAGCAGATAGCTAAATAGCTCCTAGCTTGATTTCTTGATTTGTCTGGAATAAACAAAGAAACATCAGTGATTAAACAGACAAGGACAGCTGCACCATATGAGCAGGACTGTGAGAAAATATTGAACTAAGTGTTTATAGAGAAAAGATCTGCGTTCATACTGTAAAAAGTAGTCAAATGGTCTGGTGGGTTGCAGTGAGGGTGCTCTGGTGGGGTTGAAGTTAAGTAGCCATATCTACTATTTCTTTTCTCCTATTCTTTGAGAAGGGTCGGTGGTGTGTGTGTGTTTGTGTATTTATATATTCTTTGTCAGAAGAAGACCTTTAGAGCCTTTCTGAAAGCCTATAGGATTCAAACTCATTTTGTATCAGCTACAATGATTAGAAATGTCAAATGTCCAACAAACCTAATTAAGTGACTGTGTTTTTTTTGTCACGGTCTATATTTTCATCTTTTCATTTTTATACATTTTATTTATATATGTTGTACATATTTTAAGAACTTTATTACAACATCCAAGGCAGACTGTTGTGTAAATCTTGATTGTGGATAGTTTGTAAATATCCTTTGGTTATACTATATAACAGAATTAACGCAAAGGGAAAAAATAGGGGTGGCCGTTTTAGAAAGGGAATGAATTCTGTCTCTTTTTATTTGACCAGAGGATTAAAGTGTATCCGTACGTCGTAGCTCGACTTTAACCTGTCAGCTGAGTTAGCCTGTGAGCTTAGCTAGCTAGGTAGCTAACAGGTAGCAGTGCTAACTTAACCTGGCTACGCACTTTCATGTTTCAAGTTAGCTACTTGAACTTTCCTATACACAATTAGGCCATTCCTGACAGCTTACCTGTTTTAATTCGTATGGAAAGCCTGGTCAGCTATTTGTCTAGGTTATTTAACGTTAGCTAGATAGCGAGTAATCTCTAACTTCCCCGGCATTCACAGCTCCTCATTCAGCCTGAACGGCTACCGTCAGTGCACGTTATATGTAAGACACACTGTTCTGTGGTAGATCACAAATGTTCAGCTATTAGGATAATGTGGTCTCTTGCTTATTCTCTCACCAGCCTCGTACCGTATTTTACAACTATTAGGTTAAAATTAAGGGGGGGTTGATTACCGTTTATCTGCGCGCGACCCACGACAAGCGCTGCACGAGATGAGCTGCTGGACTTTTTACATGGTGGTTTAAGGTTCGTATTATTTCAGTAACAATAAAGTACGCTACGAGGTTATAAGTGCTTAAGGAGCTTTCTTTCAGCTTGTAGAGGTTTTATGAGGGTCCTGGGCTGCTTTAAGATTAAACAGTAACTGTTCTCTCTCTCTCACTGCCCCAGACAGCCAGCAGCGCTGACCGTTTTAAGAGCTCCTGTCCAGATAGAGAGGAGCTGACTGACCCGGGGTCAGTGTGAACAACCAGAGGTAACAGAGAAATCATGTAGCGGTGCTACCAGCGGGTTTCCATACACACACGTTTTGTGAATTTTGAAAACGCACAAAGAAAATCGTGAATGGAAAAGACTGAGTAGGCAGAAAAGGCAGAAATGTGAAACGGGAAAGTTAAGTGACGGAAAAGAGACTTTTTGAATTATGGCGGTTCAAGTCGTAAAGTCACACGACTCAGTTCCGCCTGTAACACTAAATTGTTTACACCAGGGTATTTAATTAAGACTCAGTAAGGTCCAGTTAGAGGAAAATTCCTCAAGCCAAGGTCCGGACCGTCATCATTTCTATCTTGTGTTATGATTCAGTGCTCTGTATACTGAAGTAGCCTAGTTATATCAGCATTTTACGTCAACTAAAAGACAAACAAATTACAAATACTGTTCAGTATATTTCAACAATATTTATTGTATTTATTATATTTATAAATAGTACGTTAAAAACAATGCTTTTGAAAAAAGTGCAAATGTTTATTTCTAGAACTTAAGTAATTAAAACGTGCGTCTACTTGGTAACTCAATGTCATATCTTGACCTGTTGGTTTGGAGCTGCCTATGTGAATAATAAACATGTCTCCGCCCATTTCTGGTTAAAATTCGGTTTTCGCAGTCGACTTTTCTTGTTTTTAGAGCACGTTATTCTCCGACTGTCGCTTCTCACGTGTGTGCACGCGCAGGCCCCATTCTGCACAGATCTGATTGGTTGAGCAGCGCATTTGGTGCTTTTAAAACGCACGTGATTGGTCTGTGAGTTTCCCGCACCGCAGAGCCAGTATACCGTAAAGACAAGAAAAGTTCAGCCGCTTACAGTAAATACTGTCTATATTAAATCGTTCACAATAGTTTATCGGTTTGGTTCCGCTTTGGACAACGTCTGGGTCCGGACCCGGACTGCGGTCCGCCTATTAGTGACCTCTGGTTTACACCAAACAGTTCACCCACCATACACCTCACACGCTGCCAGTTTATACAGTACTGTTCAAAAGTTTTATGCACTTGGCGACATTATATTTAAAAAGTTACCTTTCAGACAGGAAACTTTTACTTGCTCAGCAAAACACCTTCCAGAGGGTCAAATCAGGGCGCAAACTTTTTTAAAGGTGGTGTCCCACAATCTAAAGGTCTAACCCAAAACTCATTTAAAATGGTTCTGTACAATGGGCTCCCAGATGAAGGCTGAAACATGCCTAAAGATGGGTTTTTATCAGAATTTCCTTTTCCACCTTAAATGGTACAGCAGTTGGTGTGATTTAAGGTGGATGGGGATATTCAAATAAGAGCTTGCGTCAGCTTCAGATAATGGACGCCGCCAGGGTGGTCCAGAGATTTCATCCCTCATTTTCATCCTGCCTGGTGTTTCTGAGGTGCATGTCCATAAAAAGATGGCAAACTGCTGTAAAGATAGTTCTGCTTGAAGGAAATGAAGTGGATGGACAAACACTATCTGGGTCATCCTGCCCTGTACATCATATGATGCAAGCTGGGTCCATCACTCCCAACTATTGCCAAACTTGATGCAGCCCCTAATCATGTTGGCCTACGGCATCAAAAGTTTCTTCACATAACTGTAGTGCATGGAAAAACTACTCATTTGCATTTCTGCTGGAATTTCATAAATACACATAACACATTGTGTAGATGGAAACCAGGCTGCTGTCTTTGATACACTGCTAATTAACAGCAGTCACTAAAAAGGGCTTTGCTGAGACCTTGCCCCAAAACTCTGTATACTGACTGAGATTCAGGATGCATTTAAATTAACACTGTTTTTATCCTTAGTTTGTTAATGAAACATAACATGAACAGACTCACATAAACGCCTGTATGCACAACACGTTCCTGTCTTCAAGTGATCCTTGACCTAGTTCCTTTTTGCGATACCAAGCAGTGTTAAAACATGGTTCATAACTGGGAACATATTTTCTACATCTTTACTTTGCTTTTGTTTTACAGTAAAACACAGAAGATGAAAGCACGTTAAAATATTACTCAGCAGAGTTCAATGTCCAGTGTAACTGTATGTTTAAGTTCAATATTTTATATGCTGACAACCCAGCAGGTTCCTAACAATAATCTCACAAATCTGGTTCCACTATTTGGTATCCTTATGATATTTTATACAAAATTTGCTAGAAGGGAAATTATGACTGTAATAATGTTGATGCCCAGCTTACCAGTACCGGCTGGAGAGCAGGAGGAGTGCTGGAGCAAGGTGTTGATATGTTCTGATCGTTTATGAATGTTGGTGTTTAACCATTGAATTTGCATCAGGCAGTATAATAAATAGGTTGTCCATTCCCTGCAATGCACAGTTTTGCATTGTGATATTAGAATTCCACGATGAGGTGTTACATCCATACTGTGTAGTAATTTTTCCAAACCCAATTCCAGCCAACACATTGCAATAGGTTGACAAGCTTTGACTTGACAGTACATTTTCTACCATTGCCAAGACTTTTTTTTCTTCAGCAACCACCTTCTTAAAATCCCCACTGTCCATTTTTTCCCCTAAAATTAGTATAAGGCTTCGTGTTTTTGTAGGTCTCTGTTCTGTTGCACATAGGAATGTCCACTCTAGGTGGGCAAAAGCTTGTACTCATCACGGTGCACCATCAAGTACCTCTACTGGTAACTCAGTAGATGAAATTGTGTAGAGGAGAGCATCACGACTTGTTGCTTGTTGCTTGTCATTCATGGTTGAATAATAATAAATAATGTGAATAGTCCTTTGCACTATCTGGGTCACCCTGGCCCTGTAAATCATATGACGCAACCCGAGTCCATCACTCCCAAGTATTGCCAAACTTGATTCTAGGCCTTTTTCAGATTTTCCACAACTTTCATGAAATATGCCTACAGAGATATTATGAAATTCAACTCTGTTCATCTTCCCCAAAATAAATACCGGCGGTTATTTAAGCACATCCACCGTTGCGGGTTCATTTCCGCACCTTAAGAGGCTTTGGCTGACGGCTGGGCTGTGAAATCAGACCTGACATATGACGACGTGCCGCTTGTCCTGTGCAGGCGGGAATTAACATGAAGCTGGTGCATCTGTTCTGTGGAGATAAGGGAGAACGGAGTGGAGCTCCAATCTGACGCGACCGTCTCTGCAGAATTTGACTAAATGGAAGGCCCAGCTCTGTAATGCTTGCAAATGTTTGATCTATGTATGCCTCCCTGCTGTTTCATGGTATACGAAAATGTGAATGAAATGCCAGAGAGTATTTAGTGTTAGTATCAGTTAGTAGTCAGTTTTAGTATCTAGTGTTGGCAAATATTTTCTATTAGATTCTGATCAGTTTGCTGAACTTGACTTACTCTATGTATACCCAGCAGTCTGTAGACATCATCCAGTGTTTCCTCTGGAATTAAGGGTATTAATATGGAATTTGTCTTGTTTTGCTGTAGTAGCAGCCTCTGCTTTTCTGGCAAGGCTTCACGCCAGATGCTGGAACATTGCTATGAGGATTTGTTTGCATTCAAACTGAGGTTGGATGATTAGTTGTAAATCACAAACAAAAAGGCAGTGGGTTGAGCTCAGTCACTCCAGAGAATGCAATTTCAGTGTTTCGCAACACACTTGTTGTTATTATTATTATTTTTAATGCTTTTCTACTATACAAGCAGTGCACCATTGAGTACTCAATTGTATCACCCTAATGTAGCTAAATGTGTTAATTATAAGAGGATATATAGTGTACACTATATGATTTTATATTGAATGCACCACCTAGCGAGTAAACAGTAATTAGAAGCAGAGCAGTAAAGTAATGGCTGTTTAGCCTTATCTTTGTGGCTTTAGCCAGAAACCCACACTTCGATGAAACAAAGGCCATATCCCTGCATGTCATCTCTGCGTCTCTTCTTATGATGTAACAGCTCTTTGGAACAAAGGCTCATAGCAGGATCCGGATTTCGAACGTAATAGCATCTCCGAAAAAAAGCCGACATGCTTTTACACCTCTTAAGGGGATTTCACCGTAAATCCCTTTGTTTTATTTGGCAGAGCGACAGAATTGCAATTTTGTGATCAGGAGGCAAATTTCATGGGAAAAGTGCATGTTGTGTCTGTTGTATATAAGAGTAGCACTCTGACTGGCCCATAATGTTTTCCTACTATTGCAGAAAATTGCATTTGTGTTGTATGAGATCCACATTTGTTTGAATAATGTGCATCTTAACGTGCCAGTTAGTTCTTTAGATTGTTAGCTTTACATTTATTGACTGTGTTCTGTAAAGGCCCGTAGGCTCATACAGCGTATGCTGAAAGTGAGCATTTTTGCATCTTCTCTTGCTCAACAATCCCTGTGAGCCATTATATTTGCAGAAACTCCTTTCACGAGATTTATTTGCATTCTCACAGTGTTTAGCTCTTTCCCATTACCTCAAAGCCTCTTAATCTTAAATCTGTGTAGCTTTGAACCGTAACACTGTTATTTAGCCCACTCGAAAATGTACTGGTGCACAATGATGGGATAAACATCTTCACTCAGTGAAGCCATTCCAGTCTTATGATGCTAAATTCAATAGATGGATTTAGAAGCTGTTTGGTTTCAGTACATACTGAGAGAGCCATCCTCTCTGAAGATGCACATACACCGATCTGCCAAAGTACTAAAAGCTTCTCCTTGTATTTACACTCCTTGTCCATTTTATCAGCTTCACTTACTATACCGGTGCATTTTGTATGTCTACAGTTACAGACTGTATGTAATTCATCTGTTTCTCTGCATAGTTCTTCAAAGGCCAGGACCAATACAGATTAGGTATTATGTGGGTGGTGGATCATTCTCTGGACTGCAGTGACACTGGTGTGGTGGTGGTTTGTTAGTGTGTGGATCAGACACAGCAATGCTACTGGAGTACCACTGCTTTTATGCATGTTGTACTGTTTTTTCTGCTCTGATGCATTCAATCCACCTCAGGAAGTGCTTGTTAATTAGCTCATTACTGAAATCAGATGTGTTGGGAGTAGAGCAGTGCAGCCATGTGCAGAGACAGAGAGATTAATTTAAACAACAACCAACCGTCATCTTTTCAGGCACAGTATTTCGTTACAGCAATGACAATATGATAAAGCCTGTCCAGTCATATCCGCAGAAACACACCTGATTCATTGTTTAGAGACAGAGACCAACTGATCTAACAAGTAGAAACACGTGTGCTCCTGTTTGTTTGGAATGAAAACCTGCAGCCACACCAGCATGCTGTGAATAAGATTAGACTCCCCTTACACAGATCTAAAGCTCCTCTGAATTAGCAATGATTTTCACCAAAAACTGAGAAACAATGTGCTGGTGACCTGCAGTGATCTCAGTAGGGTTGTGATTTGATTGTGTCTGTAACTGTAACTCCACAGATCGCTGTGTTGCTGGAGATGATTAGATGCAGTACGTCTTGACCTGTTTAGTACAGATTCGCTCCATTAGCTCCAACATTTTTCGTGTCAGTGTAAATCTGCTGTCTCTAACCTTTCGCCCTGACTTCCCTCCCATTCCTCTTCCCCTGAGTCAAAGGTTTATTCAGTACATCGTTTCTACTTAGCCCAGCTGCAAGGCCTGCTGAGGAATTACATCATCAGTAGGCACCATAGGGAGGCTTCAGCTTGTGTCTGTCTCAGTGTCGAGGTCGCAGCTCACCACGTTTGTGTAGCTTGGACTCGTCTTGGAATGTGGATTTATAGACATGGAAGACAGCCTGAACTATGTTTTTGTGTGTGTGTGTGTGTGTGTGTGTGTGTATGTGTGTGTGCGTGTGATGTGCACACTTTCGATTAATGATTCAGGATGTTTTAGATTCTGGATGTTTTAGTGTGGCTGGCTCCCATATTGACCTTGCTTGACAAGATTCTGCTGTCAGCTACAACCTGGCAACCGTAAAATCAGTGATGTGCTGTTAGTTTTTTAATGCCCTTGTTTTAATTCCTTGTCCTGTTGTCTCACTGCACTAAAGATGTAGACTTTCTACTGTTCCCAACACACATAATACGTAATAAGTAATAAGTAATGACATTATTAATACAGCTTCCTGAGGTGAACTCTGGCATGCCAGAGCAGGGCAAACACTACATGCAGTGCTGTGTTACACCAGAACCTGTATTGAGTGCACTATTTAGTAGGTGAGCCAATGGTTGAGAGTGCGAGGACAAATTTCAGAACTCATTTGGGATTATTGAGAGAAAACAGGGGTCGTATACTGACACAAGTAGGGTTTGCGTGTTTGAATGAAGCTATGTGATTGGTAAGTGCAAGAATTCCTAGGAAAAGCATTCCGGATGCTGAAAGATCTTAGAGCTACTGGATGTCTGGGTAGACAACACACATCACATAGTTCATTGAGTGACAGTGCAACAATTACAGTATTAGCACAATATCAATCAATAATGTATTAAAAATAATCGATAAATGTTGTAAATGATGCATTAAAATGTAAAACATTATTGATCTTTTCCACGGTTCTCTCTTTTGTCATCTTTTGTGAAAACTAGCCATCTGAATGCAGGGCTTATTAATGAATGGGGTTGAAATTTTTGGGGCTTATATTTAGGCCTGTTATGATCATAAAATGTTAACTGATGTCTAATTGCCATATAAACAATTGCAATGAACATTTAAATGGACTTTTTCATGTTAATTATATGGAGCTAATAATCTAAAGGGGCTAAATGGGCTGGTAAGCTTGCTGTCAGCACTTAGTAGCGCTTAACTGACGACAGAAGCTGCTCAAGCTTAAGTAAACGACTATTACTCACTCCTGCTCTCTAAAACTGATATAATACCAGATCAGAAGGACCAGATCAGAAAGACGTTTACTGTTTTTGTTTTGACACGTCCTAGTTATTGTGTTTGGTGCTTCTTATATACACATGCATAACAAATATACATATCTGTTGCAATCTAGAGGATGAAACTGCATCCAGTGTACATTTAGATTGTTGCATTGTAAACATATGAGATCACTAATAAGTCACTAGTTTGAATACATAATAATTGTTGTTATGATTCAAATAATTGTACGAGGTTTATGCGTAAATTCTCAATCGGCCTGATATGACAGGCTTTGAAAAAGTCTATTAGAAAACTTTTCTTTTTTCAAGCCTGTGCAGTATATAGTTAGAGCGCTAAATAATCTAGACAAATAAAATCAAATTAAATCTGGACCCCAGGCTCAGGTAGAGCTTAAAATATGTTTACTTTTATGCAGGCTACAGTGTTTTTGTTGTGAAAAGTCTGTCACTACTCTTCCAGTAACTCTGTGGCCACACGCAGGGGTGTGCGTGTGCAAGTTTGTGATTGACAGTGACGTTTCTGCATCAGGAGACTGCACATTGGTTGAGTGGGAACGCTAACAGGAAGGGTAGTTAACAAGGAGGTCACAGGAGTATGAGCTCATTAGCTTATTCATGAACCTCCGCCATGCTTCTTGAATATGCTATTCAGGTGAAAAGCCAGACGCGAACAGAAAAAGCTGCAGAAATTTTCAAACCTTTTTCGCAAGTGAAAAAAACCTCCGTATGTGTCCAGCTTTGTACGAGTAGTCTCTTTCAGATTCATCCAGTCAGAACCAGATAAAAGGTTTAAAATTGAATTGCACACACTGCTCGTATTTTGAAATTTGCCCATGAATTTCACATGCTCTGCTTTTCTCCCCCCGCGTGTTCCTTTGTTCCCCGGGCCAGCCCGTTTTCTCACTGAGCCACTCGCCCCCTGCGCTCTCCCTCCTCAGAAATCTTTAAGTGCTTTTCCCAATCAAGGACCTGCACAATCGCAGTTACCCCCCCCTCACATCCTAATCTTGTCCTGTTGTCATGGAAATGGCCCTCTCAAACGTAGCTGTTGAATAGTCTCGTATGAAAGATGAATTTGAGGGGGCTGGATTTGAGTCGTAATCTCCTCATGTGGAAAAGGAAGAGAAAAGGGGGAAAATTAGGGAAGCTGATGCCTTATTTTCAAATGCTGAATAAGCACTTAGCTCGAGAAGAGCTAAATCACCACCGGCCCATTTCCAAAAGGTAGCACTCATCTATTTAAGACCCTTTTAGATTTTTCTCATTCAGTTCTTCAGGTTGGATATTTGGGCTTGACCCCTCGAGGACCTGTTGATTGACCTGTGTTGTCTTTGTAATGAGAACCACCATTCTGCAATTTCAGCAATTGCATATTGTGGCAGTGGTCATGTAGGGGGGGTTTGTATAAATGATTTAAAAGAAAGATGTAAGAATGTGATATTGTTTTGTCAATGAAGAACATTTGAATGAACAAATGCCTTTATAAAAAACTAGGGTACGTGTTTTACAATGTAAGTTATGAGCTATGTTATTAAACATCCATCTGAACATGCTCTTTTTGCGAAATTGATGGATTATTTATACACTCGGTTTTACATAATTTTTTGTGACTGTTGAACAGCACCTTCTCACTGTTTCAGAGTTGTTATGTCTTTAATAAGTGTATGTTCCAACGAGAGTTTTGTTAAACAGTAAAGCTTTTTTAAAAAATCAGAAGTTTATCATTTGATTGCACTACGTTTGAGGACAGCGGGCATCGGCCCACTCAAAATGACCACTCAAATTATCTCTTAGTATTAAAATCTTGTTAAAATGATAACCAAAAATTTAAACAAATGACAATGCACTCACTAAATATATTTAACTTGTGAAATTTAGTTTTTGATATGACCAGTTAAAATCCCTGCACAATGCTAATGGAATATTTATTTGTTTATTTATTTATTTTTTATAAATTAAACTATGATGCTATTTATTTACTGATTTAACATCCTTGCGATTAACGCTTAATAGAAACCCCAAAAATAATAGTCTTAAAATATCCAGTCCCAAAAAAACTTCCCTTCTTTAGCCAGTTTAGCCAATTTTTCTTTTCTTGATTCCTACTTCCACTATTACTTGCAGGCGACACCTAGTTCAGAAATATTCACAGATTTTCTTAAATGAGCAGTATGTCTGGCATCTAACCACAAATTGTCATTAATATTAATGTCTGGAGGCAGTAAAGATTTTAAAACCTTATCCTCTTGTTTTCTGATGTTTGATCTTCCTGAAAGTTAATTTTGGTGTATGTTTTGGATCATTGTATTGTTGTAGTATCCAATCTCTTGACATCTCTTTTCATCTTTTTTTACCAACTGTGGGATTTGGGTTTCCAGGATTTGTTGATATTTTATAGAATCCTTTCTTCCTCTATCCCCAGATTTCCTGATCCACTGACTACAACACCAAAACACTACAATACAACCTTGAATTAAAATACTTCTATACTCAACAATGGGCGAAGTGTAGCTTCTCCTTTGTTTTTCAAAAATAACTTTGGCAGCGATGGTCAGAGAGCTCAATTTTTGTTTTGTTAGTTCAGAGCACTTGTATCCAAAATGCCTCTGGCTTACTTGGATGTTGTTTTCCATACTTCAGATGTTGACTTTTTTTTTATCACAGTTAAGGTTGATTTCCTTCTGATGACCCGGCCCTACAGAGGACCAGGTGCATCACTATTCACTATAGTGATATATATCACTAAATATTGGTAGTGATATGGGGGTTTTGCCTTGCGTACCTGACCAGTCTACAAACAGCGCTATGTCAGCTGCTTTAGGTGAGCTCATGGCAGTTAAGTGTAAGCACAATGCTGTTAGACGTTTTAAAGGGTCAAAGGGTGCCCAAACTTTTGCTCATGCCACATGTTTATTTTCCTATTAGATGGTGTTAAAATCAGCAAATGAATAATAATTTAATTGGATTCGAATGTGCATAAATATTTCATTGTAGTGTAATCCGTGTAGCGCTGAGTGAACTTATGTTCACTTAGAAGATTATCAGGATGAGCAGTGGTGACCAGCAGCATCCAGACTTTCCTATACAGCTATATGTGTACACGAGGCATGCCATGTGTCACACCCTCCTGAGCCACAATGGACCCAAACAATTAGCAACAGTTCAGTTTTTATTTTGGATGTGTCTTTAAGCACAAAAGCAGCCAATCACACAGTGACTGTTGTTGTATTTGATAGTATATTTTTTTTTATTTTGAGTTTGAACTGTATTTAGTGCCTCAGTTATACATTATTCTTTGTTTTTTGTAGCCTTTACCATCTTGCTTGTTATCAGCGCATAGTTCATTAGTATAGGGCATTAATGCACATGGCGTATATATATATGTGCCATGTGCATTAATGCCCTATACTAATATAGGGCAGAATGTAGTAGGGCTTTGTAGTAGGGCTTTGTCATTTTGAAATATTATATACAGTATATACTGTGTGTATATATATATATATATATATATATATATATATATATATATATATATATATATATATATATATATATATATATATATATATATATATACTGTATATAATATTTCAAAATGACAAAGCCCTACTACATTCAGCACGTATTACAGCAGCATGACTCCGCTTGAAATGAGTTTGGGAGCAAACCAGTCACCCATTAAACTCATTTGGTGCATTATGAAACGAAAAACGCGAAACCTGAACTGTTGAGCAGCTACAGTTCTATATCAAGCAGGAAAGGGAAACCAGAACTATAGTAACTAGCCTTCTCAGTTCCCAAACACTTACAGAGTGTTGTGAAAAGATGAGGTGATGGACACAGTGGTAAACATCAACCTGTCCCAAAGTTTTTTACGTGTTGCTGGCATCTAACGTGTTGCTGGCATCTAATTCAAAATGGGCGAGTATTTAAAAAAATAAAAATAAACATTTCTCTGTTTCTCTGTCTAAGTACTCTTAAAACCACGTGCACAAGATTTCATTCTGTTTTTTATATACATTTTGCATTGGGGTTGATAAATGGAAGTATTTTCTTTTTAAACTGCTTGCTGAGGTGAGAGGCATGTGAACAGGAGCAACTCATAACATGGTGCACCTGCTGGACTGCAGCTGGACTGAGCCTCCACTAAAACACATAAACTTGCATTTTTCTAGAGCCCTGAGGTCCACTGAGAAATACAGAGAGCTCATACACAGTGCATGTGTCAAAACAGAATTCAAGCCAATCTGAAAAGCGAGAATACAGTATGTATCTTTGGATCAAGGCCTCGTTTCTTGATCTTACCATGACACCATGCTTGCTTTGAGCTTTGAACTATTGAGCTAGCTTGGCATCTCATGGTGGAGTGGGTGGATGTGTGGGAGGGAATCTGTGTTTTTGCTATGTATTTCTTTCTGCTAACTTTTAGGGTTTTGGAAAGAAAGCAGTTCCATACAAACCCAGTTCGATCACAGCCCCCCCCCTCTCCCCAAGGACAAGAATTGGCACGGGTCAAGATGGGAAGTGTAAAAGTGTTTCTGCTGTGCATTTGATGTGTGTGTGTGTGTGTGTGTGTGTGTGTGTTAGAGGTAAAAGTTGGGATGGCTTTTTTCCTACTCTTAAAAACTGCAGCGCAATAAACATTGTTGCATCATTTAGACTAGCTGATGGCTTGTAATGTATTTTCTTATCTTCCTGTTTTTTCCATTGGGTTGCAAGCAAACGCAGCTCAAGTTCAAGTGCTGTTACTGAATCAAACACGCTTTGAAAATAGCTACTTTAATTCCCTCTATAATTCAGCGGTCTTATCACGCTCATGTTTCTTGTACAGCCCCCTACAAGCTTGCCTCTGAACAGATAAGGACGTATTAAATGCTGCCTGAAGCTCTGATGTTCCTAACGTGCTTTTGTTCAGGCTCTGATTGAAGTACACACAGAACGAGAGCAACAGGTCAGCGCTAATAGCTAATTACTGTACTGAAATAGGTCGTGCTGTGATAGAAGTTTCCTTCAGCGACAAAAAGCGGGCTTCATTTCCATGTCAGTGGGTTCCCAGCTACTTTTCTTCTTTCTGAAAACACTTTAAATGTTTTTTTTTTGTTTTTTTTTTAAGGGAAGCTTTTTCACTCTTACTCTCTCAGTCACAAAAAACACATCTCTGTTTGACTGCATGTCTCTATGGCAATGAGTTCTCGGAGGGAAGCAGTTGCCAGGTGACCTTTGGACAGGCAGTTGCTCCGTCTTCCCCTCTTCCTGGAGGCACAGGAAGCAGGTAGGGGTGATGGTTGGCTAGAGGGCAGGAAGAGGAGTTATCCCCCCAACTGACTGACCTTTCCTTCGAAAACAACATGGAAAAAGGCACATATACTGTACAGCCTGGAACTTTGGCCTTAATGTGCCAAGTAAGCAAACTGTTTATTGTTTCAGTATGTTCTGTGGAAGTGGCACGTGGGTCCTCCAGTGATTTTCATACCCTCTGGTTCACTTGTGTGACAGGTGCAGTAAGACCAGGGAGACATTTAGCAGTTAACTATTACAAAACTGTGGTGTTTTTCTGAGTTTTCTAAAATGGAGACATTTTTCTGGGTTATGTAGATCCACAGTATGTACTCTAAACATTCAGACAGGCTCCCAAACAGCAAGTAATGCTTTAAAGCTCCTCATCTCTTAATATTAGAACACGCTGTACATGCCAAGCTGAGTTTTCTAGTTTTGTGTTGTGTAAGTTTTGTCAGTACTAGCTTGGTCTCAGCCTTAGACACTCCTGATATCTGTGCTTAGCTGCCCTCAGCTCTAGATTTTGTCGATTGCATTCTGTTTGTAGCCAGAAGAAAATTGTATTGCTCCAAGATAAAGGAGAGATGAGAGTTTAGTTGCAGATAAAGATTGACATTGTTATCTTACAAATCCAAGCACAATGTGTGACTTTAGAGAGACGCTAATTTATTGATGTAGCTAAAGCTTGAGATAAGACACGTGAGGTGATCTGAGGTCTTTTTGTTCAGGAGATGACTAGTCAGTGGGATATGCCAGTACTTGGATTTCACTCTTAAATATCTGTTGATACGGTCTTTTACATGCAGGAGGTTCAGTCTTTGAAAAGTAATTGAATGTCTAGTTGGTTATTTTTAGTTTTGTGTGATCCTCTCTTTAAACAAAGTTCCTAAATGCATTTTATTGAAATACATGAACAGCAGCCCTTGCTAAATTGCACATTAGCGCACAGTTTAGGATGATGGATGGTTTAGGTTTTTCATTTTCACATTTCAGTGTATTTGTGTAAACAGTCATAAGCGGATACACACTATGCTGTGAAAGATTCTGTTAAGCCTGCGATTTTGTCGAGGTGTTCAAAAGTCTTGCTAATGTTGACTCTTTGGTAATGTTTTATCTGCAGTGACTTCAGTCTCTTGCTTTCTGAACCTGAATTTGCCTCCAGTTTCTTAGAAGTTATATCTTTATGCAAAACAATTTAATTTAGCAAAGCTCCACCTGTTGTGATGTTAACTGGGACCTTACGTGGATTTTTGTACAAAATATTAACAAAATATTAAGTCAACTTGATGTGGCAATAATGTTTTTCTTTTACCCCTAACTTAATTAAATTCTTGGTTTATAAGAACATATCAGTTGAAGTTGATGTTTATAATGTATGTGTGTGTGTGTCTGTCTGTCTGGTGGGGTTAGAGCTATTGTAGGGCTTTCCAGTCTCAGTCCTAGCAAATCCACACAATCCGCATTCTGGTGATTTGTGTCATCTAGCACATCTGATCCAACTGCTTAACTAATTATTAAGCTCCTTATGGGCTTATCAGGTGAGTAAATTTGAGGAAATGCAAATGTCCGGGCTCCCCAGGACTAGGAGTGTGAGCCCCCGCTCTAGTGGGAGTAGATTATTAGTGGGGCCTTAGAGCCTCAACACCCATGGACCTGTTGGAGTCTCAGTCTGACCTTGGATAGAACCTTTACATTATTTGGAGGTTCTTTAAACATTGAAAAGTTTCTACACACTTGTAACTCTTATTTTCAGAAATATTCATTTAAAGTCAGTAGTGGTTCTTCTATGGCATCACTCCAAAGAACCATTTTTGGAAGCTTTATTTATTAAATTGCTTAAGTAGCTGAACTATTGCATGCTACAAAGCTGATCTGACATCCTGCCTGGAGGCTGCAGTACCTTGAGGCTCCTTTAGGTCATTCATTTTTAGTCTGGGAAGTTGAGCCTGGTTCCCCGAGTGGCAATGTGGCTATTATTGCCTGGTCCAACTAGTTGGCAGTGTAAGCATTTTCCAGAACAGAAAGCTTGCTGTGTGCACATCTCAGTGGGGTGTTGTGCTGCAGATCAGAGTTGTTTTACACCAGCCCACTCATTCACAGAAATTAGAGGTTTGAGAACTTAATGGGAGAGTGTGAAAAACAAAGAGTGTTTGCGAAACTGAATGACAGACAGTGTGAAAACCTGGAGTGTTTGGTGGGAAATGTAATATACAGTCTATGAGGTAACAGGCAGGCCTGGAGGAAACAAACACAAACAAAGTGAGACAAATGAAGTGATTTTAATTATATCCAATATTTGGTTGCTTTCCAATATCCAATGTAATGTTCACCCTGCTGCTTTGGGTGCTATCCTAAGGACAAACATAACACTCTGTGTACCCTGTGAGTAGAAACGACAACAGAAACTAGCATGAGATGTTTAACACAAGAAAAAGAGATAATAAATTAAAGGTACATATATGGAGCGTCCAAGAAAGTGTCACAAGAACGGTGAACGACTTTGTTGCGTGGTGTGAGCTGAACCATCTGCAGCTCAACGTGACAAAGACAAAGGAGCTGGTGGTGGACCTGAGGAGGGACAAAACACAGGTGACCCCTGTTTCCATCAGGGGGGGTCAGTGTGGACACTGTGGAGGACTATAAATATCTGGGCGTGCACATTGACAATAAACTGGACTGGGCTAAGAACACTGATACCCTCTACAAGAAGGGCCAAAGTCGTCTCTATTTTCTGAGGCGTCTGAGGTCCTTCAACATCTGCAGGACTATGCTGAGGATCTTTTATGAGTCTGTAGTTGCCAGTGCCATCCTATATGCTGTTGCATGCTGGGGCAGCAGGCTGAGGGTAGCAGACGCCAACAGACTTGATAAACTGATCCGCAGAGCCAGTGATGTTGTGGGTGTGGAGCTGGACTCACTGACGGCAGTGTCTGAGAGGAGGATGCTGTCTAAGCTGCAGGCCATCATGGAGAATGGCTCCCACCTTCTTTATCACACAGTGATGAGACGCAGGAGCACATTCAGTTCAAGACTCATTCAGCCAAAATGCACTACAGAACGCCACAGGAGGTCATTCCTACCAGTGGCTATCAGACTTTATAACTCCTCTCTTACTGTACGACACCTCTCACATGTACAGTGATACCAGTAGAACAGTAATTTAATTATGTATGTAAGAACTCAAATGTGCAATAACTTTCCTACCTCTAAACTCTTACTGCTGTATACAGTATATCTGTTCTTATTACTATAGCCACAGTCACTTTACATTTTATTATTCTATTGTATTATAAGACTTATATATGTGTACATACTACAAATTTCTTTTATGTTGTAAATTATTATTAGAGTGTATATTCTTCTTCTGCTACTGTAAAAACTGCAATTTCCCCCTGGGATCAATAAAGTATTTCTGATTCTGATTCTGATTCTGATTCTGAAGAATGTGTTGAAAGGATAGTCTTTTGTCTAAGAGTACATCTAGCCATTTACTGAACTGATGCATTTTAGATTGACCATCAAGTAATTGCAACATTCCTGCAGATTGCTGCCCTAAAGCAACTTATAAAAAATGAATAAAAAGATTTGAATCAATTGCGTTATTCATCAGCAAAAAGGTCAAAAATCTTTACTGAGAAACACGAGTGTAATGTTCTAGACGGGAATGAGCTGTCATTAGTCATCATCAATGCTGCCTGTATCACTCTCCAGTGCCTCTATATGAGAGTGGTTCACTTCTGTGTCTTGCCTTGTCTCTGAGTTTTTCTTCTCGATGTCGTCTGCTTGCTTGTTTGGAGTCAGTTTTGACCAGGTCAGTGTTAAATGTGTTAAAGATAACATTGACCTGAAAGCAGGTTGGTGTAGTGCCACTGCTGATAGGCAGAGTTGGGCAAAGTACTTGTACTGATTGCTGAATACACTGTGTGTACACTGTCTTAAATGTATTCTGTATACATTTAGAATACATGAAGGCTGCGTCCCTATTATCAAAGAACTCATTTCTGTTTAATTTACACTGTTAATGATTGTCAGTTTTCTTCATGTACCTTCATCATATGAATGTCATTTTTTATCATCTCATCACCTGTCCACAGCTGCTCTCACACACCCCGGAGCGGAACCGCTGCCTGTCTCATTAAGCAAACAGTTCGACATATCACAATAACCAAGTCTGCAGAAGGTGTGTATCTGTATGATTTTCAGTCAGTTTCAGTTTTTGAATGTAACATGCTGACACAACGCACTGTACAGTATAACACTGATGTTAAGATTATCACTTATAAGCATGTCCAATACAGAGGACCCTGCTCAGTTCTTTCCCCCCTTTGAAGATCTTAACATGATAAATAACTACGCAGACATGAACTTTGATGTTTGTAATGCAGGCATTTGTTAACAAGTGTGTTTCTTACAGTGTGTGTCTGATTGTAAAATAGAAAATACAACAGCACTGATTGTGTTTCTATTAAAGATTACATCTTTTAAACTAGTAATTTGTAAGTATTTTTAAGGGGTCTCCTAAAAATATCAAGTGTTACTGTATTCTGACATACTGACATTTTAAATGGTACATTTGTCTGAAAACAGGTACTTGATTTACGTATTCTGAAGATGTATTTGCTATATGTGTATATTACAGGTTCCTCTTTTTGATCTTATATTATCACAATCGTTGATAAAGTGATGTTTATGTACAGAATCTCTACAAAACTAGAAGGCTGTAAAAAGCGTAGGTTATAGCAATGGTTCCCAACCCTAGTCCTGGAGAACCCTCTGCCTTTACTCCACATCAACACAAGAAGTGTTTGTTAATTTGTGGGTTGGTTGTATCAGGTGTGTTAGGAGAAAGGCAAATGTGCAAATGGTCCCCAAAGACCAGTAATGGGAACCACTGGGTTATAGCAACATTGCTCCTGCCATAAGAAAACAATGAAACTTTGTTTCTTTCTTTCTTTTAAAAAAATGGCAGATGTCCTTTACATTGTGTAAACCTTGTTTGACAAATGGATGAATAGAAATAGTCCTTGCAGAACCAATTTGTATTTCCTCTCCTATGAAGCTGCCACTGTTTTCTAGATCTGGAGTTTTTGAGCTGCGAGCGGCCTTATCGTCAAAGCCATTAGTGCTGAGATGTTGTTGTAGGTTAGAGGCCTTGTATCTCCGTCCTTTTAGCTAAGCATGTCCTGTGGTTTCCCATGAGAAATAGGTAAAAGTGCCTCTAAGTGACTTCCCAGAAACCTGCGCTTCCGTCAGGCGTCTATTTTTGCGAGAGGCAGATGGCCCTCCGCGGTGCTCTGGAAGACTCTAGTCATGCTTGGAATGCTTGCTGTGTGGTCAGAATGACCTCAAAGCCAAAAGGAATATCAAAACTTCTATAAAATATGCACTTCTGTCACAGGCACAGTGAAATGTGTCGGCTGGGAAAGGCTGCCAACTGGTGCTGAGCATTCTAATGCAGCGTGACATCACACCATTCCATGTTCAAGCTGTGCGGCCTTATGGCCCTCCCTGAGAAAGATGCAGGCCGAGACTGGCTGCACGAGGCTCGGCTGCACAGATGAGATGAAAGAGGGAGGCAGTGGAGGCTGCTTTTCTGCCACGAGTCACGTCCACCAAAGCTAAACCCAAACCCACTCTAGGCATTATTGGCTGAATCTAATAATTACTTTGGGTTGACTGTAAATTGCTGTATTTGAGGAGCAGAATCCCTTTAGATACAGTACTGTACTGTCAGAGACCACCCTTTCCATCCTGTTTCACTGGAAATGAAATAAATGACTGTAAGCACCTTTGGTTGCTGTATGTACAGCGTGGAGACTATGAGGGCTAAAGTACAGTAACCTATCCCCACCGTGGTTAATATCCTTAAGTGTATATGCACTCAGCAACTGTGTGTACTCCATCTGCAATCAGGTTTTAACCTTTATGCAGTTTGAAGTTTCCTAGCCTCCTCTTAGGAAGGAAAGGGTGTTACCTGTCTGGTTTCAGCTTAACTGCAGGTTATGTAATTGTCTTCCAGTCAAACATCCATAAGGTTTTGTGTGCTGTAGGTGTGCTCCTGGAAACAACCACTTCAAGTGCCAGAACACCCTCATGTTGCATTGACTGAGAGTTCTAAATAAGTATGTTCTAAGAAATTATCCTTTGGAAGTTGCAGATGTTGTTGGCCAAATTATGTTGCAGTTTTGTTTATAAACAGTTAGTTCTGACTGCACCATTTGATTGGTTACTGCACCAAATTCTGAACCCAAATTCTCGCCCCAAGCAAGTTGTTTTTTCAGTCCGTAGAACAACTAAACAAACTGAAATTAGCCAAAGAACCAAAAGAATGTAATATTAGAATAGAAGCCTCAAGTTTGTGAGTTATCACAAGTAACAGTACAGCTGTGATGTGTTGTCTCATCCTCTAATGTTCAGATGCAAAACGAATGTGAAATGAAGGCTTTAACATGGAAGCAGGCAAACTTAAAAAAGTAGGCCAAATGCAGATCTTCTTCAACACCCCCCCCCCCCACACACACACACACACACACACACGCTGCGGAGAGCTCAGAGTGCTCTACTCCATATTCATATTATAATCTTTGACTTAAGTACTTGTACTTTCTAAAGCTCTTGAATAAACTCTCAAAATAAAATGAACGGAGAGAATAAGAAAAGAATGACTGGGACATGATTCAATTAAACTAATACTTCGGCAACAGGACAAGAGAGCAGCTTGCCCCCTCTTGAACCTCTTAGCCTGATGGCTTTGGCCCAATGTAGAGAGATGACATCATTGAGTAGATCCCAGCAGAGGTCTCTATTGTCTCCTGGGTGACTGGACGTCTCTATAGCGTCATTGTGTTTCATGATTGCTTCAGGTCTCCCCCTGGGCTTTGCTTCATTACCATCACACTCAAACAGAGGAACCTGTCGCTTCCCTCAAAAAGCTGGCACTCTCTTTTATTTCCCTTTGTTCTTTCTCATTCTTTTACTCTTTGCATTTTTTCTACCCCTCTACGCTTGGATCCTAATATAATTTCATTCATGTTCCCCCCCATAAGTATTGTACACTGTGTCTGTTTTTTTTTTTGTTTTTTTTTGCTGTCTTGTGTTCTCAGGCCCCGTGCTCTCAGTGAGATCCCCCCAAGTAGAGGTTGTAACTTGAAGTGCACTTAGAAAAGCAAAGAAAGTAAGAACAAAGTCTAGGAAGTAACTTCTGTATAAAGCTGTACTGCAGGTACAAATGTATGGTAGGCAAAAATGCACATAGCTCCTGGGCCACCTGCCCAGTTTGGAATATCCCTAAGGTTAGCAATATAAATGCAATTCAGCAGTTTATTGTAGAAAAACTATCAACCAGGTTTCTTCATGGTGGTGGGATAGGAACCAGGGGTTGTAATGTGTACAATGCATATAAAGCCATTTTATGTACTATCCAAACCCACCAGTGAACTTACATGTGTCTTCTGCAATGTAATTTAGGTAATATTATAATAGTGATAAATCTGAAAAACAAAAAGATTTATTTATTATTTTTGTTTTACTTCATAGCGTCCTCCTTGTGCCCTTCCACCATAAGTACATTGAAATGCATTTTATACCAAAATCAGAAAACTATTGTAAAACCCTTGAGGTGTCTAGTTTCTATTATCCTACCACCAGCACTCTGAACAATTCTGCCAATTTTATAGAGAATTTCATAGCAAACTGCTCCAAACAACTTTGTTTACATCTTATGCTAATTTCTGTATTCACCCGCTGACTGAAACGCTCTGTTAGAGCTCCTGTGTCTTTATGCCCCACCTCCCACCACCATTGCAGCATCCTGCTACAAGTTCCACCCCCACACCACTGCGGCTAATTTTACAATGTTGTCAGTTCTGTGGTATCAGTTTGAGCCAGAGTCCAGTTAGGTAGAACATGTTGGTAGATGCAGAACATGTTGCTGGTGCAGAACAAATCAGAGTGGTTAGTTGTTACATTTTTAGCTTGCGTGAAGGTGTACCACGCTTGCCGGTAGGTGGAAAATAAGAACTGTGTTATGTGATTACGTCACCTTGTAACAAAGAAAAGGGCTGAAATTCCAATGTGGCATTTCAGGCAGCTGAGAAAGTGGTTTCTGTGGGAGAGAGTTTCTGTCTCTAGCATGTATTTCTGACTTTTTAACTTTGCAGAGTGTTTACATGCATAAAAAGATACATGACACACTAAATGACAAGGAGAAACCAGAATAGAGTAACAGATGTCCTTTACCAGTATAATTATGTTAAGTTTTTAAAAATGATACAGTCTCATTTAAAGGTTGTTATTGATAAAGACTGCTGGTGTTTTGACATATGGTGCCTATGATATGGCAGGTAAATAAATTAAAGAGAAACATATAGGAAAAGAGTCACACTGTGTTAAATCTATGTTTTTAACATTGGCCATTACTGGTTTCAGCAGCTTAGATTTAAGTTAGGATTGTTGTTACTTAGCAACTGGTAGTCAAGTGGATGATGCAGGTAAAAAGAAAAACGCTGTTACCAGGTACAACGGCATAGGTAGAAAGTTTTTCAAACAAGTACATTGTATGGTCATAAAATCCATGTCACAGAACATCATCTTACTTGTATCAGCTTTTATAGTGATAGTTTCTCACAACTAGGTATAAGGCTGGTCACTTACTTCACCCTCCCTCCACAAGATACTTTAAATGGTGTTGTGTATCTGATTATCTTCCTATTTTGGAAATCAGGCCAGTAAGTGTACTGTCTGAAAGAGTACTGAATGTGTATGGCTTGGAGTGAATGCCACTGTGTCTCAATCAGATAGAGAAGGTCACTTTTAGAGAGATGAAGACAGAGAAAGAGAGAAAGAGAGAGAGATGTCTAAATGTCTCCTCCATTCTGAAGGGTGTGTTTAATAAACAGATAGATATCTCTGTTACATTTACATATTTTATTCATTTGTGAAATCACATGCTTGACAAATCTGATGTAATAAAGATATAATGTGAATCTTTTAGGAGCAGTACAGCGGAAATAGCTAAATCCTTTTTGTCCCTACAGTGTATCTCCTTCTCTTGGTTTACCAGCAGCACTGCACAGATTATTTGAGTGTCAGTTTGGAAAAGAGATTAAACAGGAACACACTGTTATCTGGCTGTTTCCCCACTCACCTAATCTTTTAATAACAAGTATATTGCATTAGCTTTGATTCCTGTAAGTAGATAATTTGCTTACCTTAATGATGATCAGCTTTCAAGTGCTAAAGGAATGCACATGTTGTGATTCCTTCACTATATATATATATATATATATATATATATATATATATATATATATATATATATATATATATATATATATATATAAACATAATGTAAATATACTGATATGTATAAATGTTTAAACACTTCAGTGTCACTGCTGCACTGAGAATAGTTCATCGATCAGCAATATCCAGCCGACAGTGTCCTGTGGTTAGGATCCTGTGATCACTGATGAAGGACTAGAGAATGACCAATAAAGATTGTGTAGCAACAGATCAGCTATCATCTCTGACATCTACACAGTAGACCAGCAAGGTAGGAGGGTCTAATTGAGCAGACAGTGAGTGGACACAGTATTTAAAAACTCCAGCAGCACTGATCCACTTGTACAAGCACCACACACACATCACGTGAGTGTCACTGCAGTGCTGAGAATGACCCACCACCCAAATAATATCTGGTCCTGATCATTGAAGAACAGTGTGTAAGGGGGTTAACAAAGTATTCAGAGAAACAGATGGACTGCAGCCTGAGTCTAAGTATAGTACTACATAGTGCTCCTGTGTTGTAAATGGAGCTGACAAAATGAACAATGTGTGTAAATACAAGGAGGTGGTTTTAATGTTATGGCTGATCGATGTGTAAGTGTTATAAAGCCATTCAACTGGGTTCATTCAAGAATTAAATGTTTCATTTCAAATGAAGCAAGACAATAGGCTTCCGTCCACATCCCAAAGACTGGAGCAGCCGCCGGCTAGGAATCCAAGACAGCATGACTGACCTCTCTCTGGGTGGATGACTCTCCCTCTTCCCGTAAAGCACAGCACAATGCTAGCCAGTGCTGCTCACTGTTAAGTGAAGTAACATAATTGTCAGTTAATGCTTCCCTCCAACCATACTGAGCTATCCAATGACGTGTTGGCAGCAGTTTGGAAAGATGTGGTGGTACTTTTTATGTCTTGGAGAAAATATGTGCTAGCTTGACCCTCCCAGTGTGGAAGCTAGTTGGCCGAGCTTAAATTGGGAAGAAGTGATGTAAAAAAACAAAAACAAATAGGAATTGTTCTTTTCCTTCTATTTCAAAGTAGATGTTCAAATCTCTTTCCAAAACTGCAATTAACTATTAGATCTTGGTTTTCTTCCTGTGTGATCTCTCAGTGCATAAGACAAAACTTTGGTATCTTTTTACCTTTCAGACTGTATAGTTGTGGTTTTGTATTATTGGTATTTGAATAGGTCACTTAGTATTCTTCTTGGATTTTCTTCCCTGCAGCTGCAGAGGCTCAGGCTGTATCTCAGTGCACACAACTGAGAAAGACATTTGAGGACAGTAAATGCCAACAGGCATTGATCATATGATTGTGGACAAGAGCCAGTAGCACTTTTCAGGCTGTGTTTGTGTCAGTATTTAAAGGGAATGATGGTGATTTTTAAAGGTCATGCACTTGGGCTGAGGAGCTGCCTGTTGTTCACTCAGTAAGCATGTGCTTGAGCATTAACAGCAGCAACCAGATGTAGTACCTGATATGGAGCTGACCTTTAGTTTTAGAGAGCATTTGTTCCATTTTCTTTATTAAATGTTAATGCCGTTTAATGCTCAGTAAATCTGCACCCAATTTCGCCTTTGAACAGCCACATGGATTTATTTCAAATGCTGCTCAACTTTGGTGACCTGCAAGGTTAACTTAATCTAGAAGTCCTTCCCTCATAATCCAGGATTATTAGTTTTAATCCTCCATAGGAGAACCCACTCTGTCTTTTACACATGTTGCACCGTAATGTTATGTTTTGATACTGATGGACTGGTGTAGCTTCCGTTCTCTGGGGCAAGCTGTTATGGTTGTGTAATTTTTTAAGAAATCTTTAAAAGTAATACCTAGAAAACTTAGAAAATTTGTGCTTCATTTTATTTATGACCATTTTATTTGATTAACTGACTGTCAAATAGTGGAAAGGTTGGATGTTGCTTTCGTAATGGTAAATGACTGAGTTATTTTTATATAATTTTATATAATATATAATAAATTGACTTATTATTTTATATTACTATCATAATATAATACAGTCCTTAACATCTCTGTTAAGGTCTTTAATAGGTCTCTAAAGCAGTAGGATACTGACACTATTTCCCAGCTGTTTATAGCTGTTAAGAGATTATATGTCATGTATCAATATAATCCAGCGGACAACAAGCAGTTTAATGTCAACTTTCACCAGCTGATGGGCATCTTGAGAAAACACACACTCTAATCCCCCTTGAGTGTCTGTAAAAAAGGAGACCCCTCCCTGATGGAAATGATGTTTATACCCATTCCACTGGTGCGACTGTGCTAATGGATTATGCCTACGGAAGATGTGCTTTCATTTAATCTGAGCAGCCTACAGAACAAACACTTTCTGATGATTTGCATCAGTGCTGTCATATTATTAGATGTGTGATCCTTTTTCAGCGACACCACAAACAAAGACCCCCTGAAGAGAAAGATGTTTGTTGTCATTAAGGCGGCGGGTTATGGTTTTAACTGCTTAGTATCAGAAGGCTGTCAGGAAATGTGATACAGGCCTAAAAACAATAAAAGGGTCACTACAAAGCAATTCACTGTACTAAAGCAAATGACTATACTACTGTACTGTACATACTATACTTATGTATGCACCCCTACTGGCTGTATGCTATTCAATTACTATTTATAAGGATGGTGTGCAAATTGGAAAATGTAAAAAACTAACATTTAAAATGCTATATAAGTATATTCCTGTCATGAACAAATGAAGAGATTGGATGCAGTTGCAGGGTGATTTTACTCAAAGAGACTCGCAAATGAAACAAAACAGCCTTTAAAAAATGAATAAATAGGCAAAGGTCAAACCCAGAATAACTAATAACAGACTAAAGCTACAATAAAGCCGTAACGCAGGTTTTTAATTCACTAAAGAGTTCCATTTTCTCAGGATTTTGAACTCATTCCATAGAGCACCTCCAATAGCACACTCTGTGTTTGTACTTTCAAGGAAATCAACAGCGCAGACAGAAAGGGGAGTAAATCAAAGGGAATCAGTGTCAGGGTGTGAGTGAGTGCTGGAAAGGGCGCAGAGGAGGCGGAGCCTGAGGCGTGACAATTCTGAGGGTTATACACGGAGATCACTGTCAGTGATCAAAACTAGTTATCTCGCCTGTTCACTGACAAGAGTTTACCAAAGTTTGTTTTTTTTTTATTTCTGAAACAACATTTAAAAAGTTGCTGTTCAGAGCTGGATCAGGGTACCTAGAACCAGCAACCTGCTATAAAATAGTTATTTAACAGATTTATAATATTTATTCACGAGGCTATCAGGTAGATATCAAATTGGAACAAATCTTTTTTTAATTGTTATTATAGTTACAGCCCTGTTCTATGCACACACCTGTGCACAAGTGATTATGGTTACACGTGAGGATGTGCTTATTTTCTGAGAGGACTTGACACAGCCAAACCGAACTGAGCCAACCATCTAATGCAGTACTACAGAATTACATATATAGGAATCTCATTGAACCTGAAGTGTCTTGTTAAATCCCAGTTGTGGCCCTCTGTCCTGCCTTGTGTCTGTTTGTTTTTGTTTACGTTGTCCTGTTGATGCCATGTGATTGTTTGTTTTTGTCATGCGTTCCTTGACTCCACCCTCTGTCTCTGCCCCTCACCTGTTACATGTTGTCTTCCTCTTGTTAGCCCCAGGTGTTCGTTTTTAGGTTCTGTATGTATCTCTGGTTGTCTGATTGGTCTGTGCTTGGTGTTTTGTCTTATGTGATGTCAGTGAAAACCTTGTTGCCTGTTACCAGGTCATTGGAATCTTGTTAACCTTATTGTTTTCTTTTGTAGCTGTACCAGTAATTCAGTGTTTCTTGTTTTCTTTTGTTATCTTGATAGAGTTTTCTGTTTTGTTTCTTAATAAACAGCCATCCAGCTTGCACCTGCTTCCTGCCTCCTCGACTCTGCCTTCGCAACATCCTCAGTACAGAATAATGGAGTCGATTTTAAGGCTGATTTGCACCTGCTTCTGTTATGCAGAAATCAGGGTGCTTTTAAACAATCTTCCTAGATTATCCTGTGCTGTGGGGTATATGTCATCCATTCTGTACTCCTGGTACAGCTGGGGCTGCCCTGATTATGAATTATAAATATTAAACATGTTTAATATTTATAATTTAGTCTCCTGTAACGTGGGGTAGACGCTGACTCTCTGGTGTGAACTGTAATGTTGACGTCATGTTTGAAAGGCCTGTGAGAGCCGAGCTGAACGGTACTCCGAATGGAACTCTGTCATTTTGTACGGAGGAAGTTGTAGGCATGGCAAATAAAAGGAAAACTTAAGTGGAATATTTATATATGTTGAGTTGTGGCAACAACAGAATTGTCTGTATAATGTGAGCTTTAAACCATACCAAACAGAAGTGACTGCTTGACTTTTTCTTTTTACAATAATTTTTTCAATTCTTTTGCTCGGGACTCATGTTTGTGTACGTTCTCTGTATGTGTTGTTGGATTCATGGCAAATTGTGTATTGTGTGGAATTTGATGACTAACAGTATTCAAGGAAAATCAGTGGAAATGTCATTATGTGTGATGATTTATTTCACTCTAGTAAGAATCTTTAAACTCCAGTATAGCGGGCCAGGCATTGGACGAACTCAAACTTTTTTAGCCGTCACTCTTCCTTCTTGGTAAACACAGATTTAATCTCTTATTTTTCACTGTAAGGATCAAGGACGCCTAGTGGGATTAGGTTGTCAACATGGGATAGATGATCACCAGCTTTACAGTTCCAGCAGATTCACTTCTAAAGAGATGTCTACGCATATAAGCTGTGGTGTCTAGAAGATGCAGCTTATCTCTGGATAATGATACAGTGTTGCATGTAATCCCTTGTTTATGACCCTAAACAGTCAGACATGTCCTGTTGAGTTTCCACAGACAACTGAAAGATGAGACAAGGTTAACTGACATTATTGTTGAAAGACTTTGGTTCTGTGGTTGGATATGTGAGGAAGACAACGAAAAAAAGATGGTAGACTGGAGACATTGTGATTTAAGTGACTCAAATGTATTTTACTCAGAATGTGTCTTGTTTTTATTTAATATTCTTGAAAATCAATGTGCAAAATGGGTTATTTGGGGTGATACTTTCGCTGAACCAGTATTGGTTCTCGCAAGAAATTGTTAATAGATGGATGGACTTTTGTGAATAAGATGTGTGAATGCAAAGAGCTGTTTAATTGTAAAACAACGTTAAGACTGTATACCAGTTTAAGGCTTTCTTAGAACTGTACATCCAAGTCAAGAACCATATAGAAACCTTTATGATCTTAAACTTTTTGTGTAAGTTTGTATTTTATATCATTTTTTCATTAAAGACATGATTTTCAAATGTTACGTACCACGTTCTACACAGAACAGACTGAATTTCACACAGAACATTACTTTTGCATTGGTTCTTCCTACTGAAGCCTTGGTGGAGCTTGTGTTAGAATTCATGAATCTTGAAATAAAAGATTATTCTTTCACATTGCACCAATTCATAGATCCAAATTCAGAGGCCAAACACACTCCTTTAATTCTGGGGGGGTGAAGAGCTGCTGTCTACATTTCTGCTCAAATTATAACATGCACAAATAAAACAAAGTCATTTTCTCAAGTTAAGCAGTGAAGCAGCACCTAGACGTTTCTCTGCTTTGATGTAGTTGAAACGAGGTCAAGTGTATAGCGACGAATTCTTCTTTTGCTTTGTTTATGTGTAAATGAAGACAATGGATGTGGTTTTATATCCTATAACTATAGGATTTGGCCTGCATCCGTTCTTCTCACTGGTAACCAAGTCCTGCTTGTTCTTACACGCCCTCAGCCTCTCTACTCTTTGGTCATTTGATTCACCAGTGAGACATGAAACAAACCTGTCTTCAAAGGGGCAATCTATCAACATGTTAGCTGCAGACCCCATCTTTTGTTCCACATTTCAGCCCTCAAAGGTCTAGATTCATCAGTATAATTTGGCTATATATTTGCTGCTCAATTCTTGATTGTTTAAATGTAATTATGTCATTATTATGTACCATCTGATGACTACATAATGTTGCCATTTGCATGCGCACATGCTTTTTGTTCTGCACGGATAGATTCGAGTCTGCACTTCTGACTTTTGTTCATTTGTTGCAATGTTAAACATTAACAAAAACTTTATCAGACTTGAATTTCAGTTGTGTGAATAATGGAGTTATTTCTTGTATCTTATTTCATTGTTTAGTTTTAGTGTAACATTTTTGGAATGATCAACAAAAATGATCTGATCTGTTTTTTGGGTTATCTCTGTGTTATCTGGATAGAAACAGCCAAGCAGGCTCTCCCATTAGAGAGCTGAACTGAAGATTAATCACTAATGTTATTGGGATATGACAGTGGACCAAACATGCTGTGATATGGGTCATGGTTAGGGTATATTGTGTGAGAACAAAACCTCAGTTTAGGCCACTGATCTCTAACCCTAGTCTTAAAGAGCTACTTGTCTACAGAGTTACATTTCACCCTGTGTCCAGTAAGCTGCCCCACGCCCTACTTATACATCTGATCAAGACAATCAAGGACTTGAGAAGAGGTTGATTAGCTGGAGCAAATTGTGTTGGCACTAGGCTCTGCAGGACGGTAGCTTTCCAGGACTAGGGTTGGAGATCCCTGATTTAGGCCTTCTGGATGTCCTAGATGTGTTTCTGACTGTGGATACAATGTGTTCCTTTTAGAATTTAGAAGAGCAGTTATAGCTTTGTGTCAATGTTGTTTACTGAAGGAGTTACCATAAAACTGCTACAAGGTAAAACATGTTACTATGTCTGTTACAAGCTTTGCATACAACATGTCAAATGCCAATGTGTATCTTAGAACAGGATTCACTGTTAGCTTGGTGCTAACATAATGCTGGAATCACATAGGCATGCTAACAGAAATTAGCACTATTGTAGGGCTGAGTTTCCTCATTTTGAGTGTATCTATGGACATAAATGGAGGCCTACCTTTAAAAGCCACAGCCTGTTGATGGTTTTCAATGACATACAAGTAAGAAACAGTAAAGCCAAAATGTAAGAATTTTAAAAGAAGTAAATAAAAGGTTCAAGTTGTTGTGTGCCGTGGGGATGTATGGTTAAGTGTGGATCTCTTGGAATTCCTGCAGTCTGACAAGCAACCTGAAAGCTGAGAACATACATTTTAGAGTCACATGCCACCCAAGAATCTACTCTTTGAGTCTGGTGATATTTAGAGCTGGTTGGTGTCTTCAAAGCTCTCGCTCAAGCACTCAGCCCTCTGCATGCCTCAAGCTACGACAGCGCTCCTCCTCCAATACACACGCGCACACAGACACATGTACCCTGAGCAGCAGCCTGTTTTCTCCTGCCCCATCTCCCAGCTGATGATGCCACATTCACGTAACACCTGGTGCCTTTAACTGTGTGTTTTATATTGTCATGGGTTCCAAACCCGTTTTCTTGGCTCTGCAGGAGGGGTCTGCACTGCTGGCTTTAAGCTTCATGGTGCCAGCTGGGTCCTGTGCATTAGTCTTGGGGCAGGTGACAGTTCAGTCAAAAATCTAATTTTTTCTTTGATCATCCAAGATCTGTTTGGTGTCCAGTGTTTGCTCATGTTGTTTTGCACTGGAGCTGTGAGGCTTTTTTCTATAGCTCCAGAATAGCAATATGTAAACTCTATGCCACTTGTCTTAATCCGCATTGAGCTGTTAAATAATCTGAAATAGACTTCACATATGGTTTTAGTTACTGAATTATATGCTGTTATAGACAAAGAACAAACATAAGAGAGAACAAGATTGGTTGGCACAATTTTCACCACCAGACATACAATACATTAGGACAAGCCAGCTAGCTGCAAATGAAATAGGAATATATTAGTTAAAGCTGTGAATTTCTTTATATTCATGTCATGCTTTGTGCCAACCTGCATGGGAGTGATTGGCACATGTAAAGGAAATGGTTAGCACAGCCTTAGAAGACTAAGGACTTAAGCAGAAATAGAAATGATCAGCTTTTCATGTAAACCTAATCACAAATATAAGCATGAAATAGCAACCCCTTGATGTTTTGGCTTAATTAAATTTATCATTGGCTTCTATTAAAGAGTGGTGGATAAGGACATGGACTCATGGGCTTGAGGAAAAGTTGACATACTCTTCGTGGCGTTATGGTCTAGGGAAAGTTTTTGGGGCATTCTTTGATTCCACTCATCACACGTCACACGTTTAGAAATGTCCCACATTGGAAGAGTATGACCAAAAATTGTAAATGCTACCCTGGACCCCTAATTCCACAGACTTGAACCCAACTGAGCATCTGTGGGACCACCTCGATTGTGGTGTTCACTCTATGGATCCTTCCCCACGTGCCCTCCAGCAGCTGTGGGATGCACTGCAGTCAGCATGGCTCCAGATACCTGTGACCACCTACCAGGACCTTATTGAGTCTCCCAGCCCGTCTAGCTGCTGTCTGTGTTGCACACGGCAGTTACTATGGACGTTGCTTTGGATATTACTCTGGATTTTAGGTCATAATAATGTGACTTGATTGTGTATTTGGGTTTAAAGTTAGGTTCATCTATATTTGAGTTGTGTTATTTAATATGCTATTTAGTAAGTTTGCAATATACAGTGTAGAGCATAAAACATGTTTGTGACACCTGAGCACGTGTGCCCTTTGTCCTCACCGATACTGTCCTCATTGTCCTCTGTCCTCATTTTAGATATGTAACATTATTGATACTAGGTTATGTAATCAAATATTAAAATAAAGCAGATTGTCATTGTCTAACAAATAATAATATATAATTTATGTACTCCCACCCTAGAAGGCTGTAGCATTTAGAGCTCTTGACAGAGTGGATACATTTTCCATATACAGTTTTTTTGCATATGACTACCACATGCGGTTGTGTGCAAAAGTCTGGGCGCCCCAGTCAAATTATGTTTTTCTTATCTTTTAAGTGAAAATAATGAACAATTACTGTTTATTTGTTTGATATAACATATTGGGAAACTCATTCCAATCTAGAAATCTAGTACTGTTGTCAATTTTCCTGGATAACAGTGTTAACCATTGTTGCAGTCCATGTAAGTAAGTCTATTTGAAACTACTGAGCAGATTGACACGTATGTGCAATGTTTTAGGGCTACAGTTGCTATCCTGCCAGCTATGAGCTTCCAAAATCTGTTAGCAACATGGGCCCTGTAGCTCCAGTGCAATCCTAAGCAAGCGTCCAACACCAGACGCGTCTTGGCAGATAGGATGTAATTGTGCAAGGGGGAAAAATCTGTAAATTAGATTTTTGGCCAGATGATCACTTTTAATGTAACACAGGACCAGAGTGACCGCCTGAGCGGGGCAGCTCGTGCCTCTCTCCAATGTGTATATGAGATTGCCATGGCAACCGCAGACTGAGAGAGCCTACTGAACGGAACAAAGCGGCGAGTGAGGACACTCCATGTGTGAAAAGCATGTGAGGGTCTTAGTGAAAGTGAATGTTTTCATTAGGTAGGCGGAGGTGGACTATACAAGCTTTAAAGCTCAATTATACCTATACCAATCACAACTGCTCCCTCTCTCTCTCTCTCTCTCTCTCTCTCTCTCTGTTTTTCTCTCATCATGAATTAACTTGGAAGGAAATCAGTGTGAACACTGCAGTCACTCTGGGAAAGCACTGTCCGTTGAGAGAGCTCTGTTGAGCATTATCAATTAACTAACAGTTTGAGCAGAAGGGAAAGGGCTGTGTCTGGACACACTAACAGTAATGTAATTATTCCAGTTAATTCTCAGGATGTAGGAGCAGAGGGGCAAGCACAGATTTCGGATCTCTGTCTTTCTCCCCTCTTTCTTTTCTGGAGACCTAGTTAGCTGTTGCTTGTGGCTGCCGATGGTGCGGCACATTTAATTTCCCTGTGTGATCTTTCTCGTCCTTGTGATCTCGTTTTTGGCAGAGTTTCTTTGTGTGCTGTTGAATGGAGTGTGTCAGATGAGAGAGTGCTGCGTATGATCTATCAGCAGCCACCATAGTGGCTTACAGCATGGGAGGAGGGTGGGAGTGCTGGCTCGGGTACTTTCTTTCACCACACAGACAGATGGAGCGTGCACATACATACAGTAAAGGCTTTGTGTTCTCAAGTCCTGAACTTTTGTCTGTGTATGGGTGCATGGTCTGCGCATTTTCAGGGGAAAAAATATCCTAATTGTGCAGGAAAACCAGAGACAAGCAGACGATAAATGATCCTGACAGGCAGAGCCGTTTCTAAATATCACCCTTCCAGACGGGAGTCCTACATGACTTGATTTTTGTCTGAAGAAATGAACATAAACAAACAATTTCATTCATTCTAATTAGGACAAACAATTTCTAAGCTAAATAATAATTAATGTAAACAGTTACTTTAAACTACTAAGCTGATTAAATAAATACAATACTGTGTAAATGCCAGAAATCAGCCTTCATTTATTTCATCTTCAGTTCCAAACAGATATTTAATGTAAGTTGTTCATTTTTCAGTTTTATGAAAAGCAGGAAACACACATATAATTCCATTTTTAGTATCTAGCGTCTCCACACTTTCCTTTATCACTGCTTCTACTTTTCCAGCTGTCTTACTGTCTGTTGGGATATTTTTAGTCTTAGAATTTGATTGGATTGTCTCACGATCCAAGTAATCCCAAACACATTCAGTGATGTTTGGAGGTCATGGACTCCGGGGTGGTCAGTCCATTCTTCAGAGAACTCCTGCAACTTCTTTGATATGCAAGTTTTCTTCTGTTTTGTTTATTGCTTATTTTCTTACTAACAGCTTCTTTAACAGCTACACATCCATTCAGACCCATCAGTTGTTAAGTTGTCTACTCACAGTGGAAGGATGGACAGAAACGTCTGTGGATGTTTTCAGATCTAAAGCAAGAGTGGAGCTTGATTTTCTTCTCTTTCTCAAAGACGAAAGCTTTAAAGGTTCAATTTGTAAGATAACACAACTGTTGAGTTCATACTCCAAACAATAGGGGGCAACATACCACAACTCCTTCTTAAGTTTGTACGATGTAGATATCTGTGCAACACGATACATAGATATCTTTGACATACAGTTGAACCAGTGTTATCTCTTTACATTCTATTAATCATTTGAGTTAATTTTTGAATGTATAAACTGAATTTACATATAGCTCCTTCAAGTACTGTTTATCAATTAGGGAATGCTCCACTTTTTTTAGATTTATATTTAAAACTGATGTTTGACTTCCTCCTTCTTTATGCAGGTGGATGATATTTTATTTATTCTCCTGAGAAACACCTCCTGGAAATGGAATGACTTGTCTGGAAACTAAAGAAATGAGGCACTCTCTGGTTTTTACATGGTACTGTACTTTAATCTGGGTTATATATAGACATATGATTCCACGTGACAAGGTAGAAAAACAATTGTGTGTGTGAATGTGTGTGTGTGTGTGTGTGTGTGTGTGCCATGTGTGTTAGATAGCAACAACGAGTACAATAGTTTTTTTCTTCTGTGGAAGAACACAGATGTTTTTGGTGGATTGTTCACTTCACAGATGCGTCACAGTCTATAATCACTCGTAATTCAGACTTTTTGTATTTGTGATTTTCTTCACTGCTGTTATAATGTAATGCACTACAGTGGTGGAGTTTTCTCCTCGCGCTCTCCTCCTCTGAGCCTGTGTGACTAACATGGCTCTGTTTGACCTGTAATCATACTGAGATGTTCTCTAAGCAGCTTTTCAGGGAACGAAAGCCCTTTTTTTCTGGAGAGCTGTATGAGCTTGGACGTCGTGCAGTGTTGGGAGTGTATTCGGGGATTCATGATCCCAGAAGCAGCCATCTGCCTCAATCCTCTCCTTATGGACAAAAACACTTTCTGAAATCATTTTTAAACCACGTATAATTATATATTTAAAGTCCATATGGTTTACTTGCTGAATCATTCTGCATTCTCTCACTCTGTCTGTCTCTTTATCTCGTTCTCCCCCTCTCGCTTTTCATCCTATTTCTTTTCTGTGTCTTTTACTTTTTTTCTTTCTGTCTCTGTCTGTATTTCTCACTCTGTCTCTCTGTGTCTTATTCTTTCTCTACTCGTCTCTATTCGTCTCGGTCACTCATTGTTCTTCCATTGTTCTTATTCTCTTGCTCTTTCTTTTTGTCTGTTTCTCTCTCTTTGTTTATCTGTCTGCCTCTCTCTTGCTCTCACTCTCTTTTCTATTTTTCTCTTTCTGTTTCTCTCAGTCTCATTTACTCTCATTTCTCATTCTGTCTGTCTCTCTTTTTCCCTCTTTCTCTGTCTCATTCTCACTCTCTCTCTGTCTTTTGCTTTCTCTCTTTCTTTCTCTCTCTACCTCTCCACTTTTCTTTCTGTTTCTCTCTTTGTCTTTCTTTTTTCTCTCTCCTAGTTCTTCCACCTTTTTTCTCTTGCTCTCTTTTTTCCGTATATCTCTGTCTATCTAACCATGTCTCCCTCTCTTTTTCTCTTTCTCTCTTCTCTTTTTCTCTCTTTCTAACTCTTTCTCTCACTCTCTTTCTGCTCTTGTTCTTTCTCTCTCTCTCTCTCTCTCTCTCTCTCTCTCTCTCTCTCTCTCTCTCTCTCTTTCTCTTTCTGTTTGTCTCTCAGTCTTTTTTTTCTGTTTTTCAGTCTCTGCCCCCCCCTTGCTCTTTCTCTCTCTTTCTCTCTCTCTCTCTCTCTTTGTATGTTTATGAGTTAATCTCAGTTATCCTCCTCCAGTGCAGGGAGGTTTTTTGGGGATGAGCTTTGTCACGCCTATCACTCACTGCTTCGGTTTCTTCTATAGAGACGCACACGTGAACGGCCTCTTATTACGTCCCTCATCATCTGTCCTCCCTCTTGTCTTTCTTTCCTCTACCTCTTCTCCTTCATGCATATTCATCATGCATTACGTTATTATGTTGATCCCTGAGGGAGGTATTTTGCAATAGCGATGCCGTTTGGGACCAGGCCTTTCATGGTATGTTACCAAAAATAAAATGATTGGTTCATCTTACATAAACTAATGACGCTGTAGGCAAACATCGTGCCTTCTTTGGTCCAGATCATTAATCTATGCATCTCTTCAGCTCCTGCATATTCATTTGCTGGGATTCAGAAGCTTGGAGTTATTGGTTAGTCATGTCTTGAATGGTGACATAAATTTGTGACAGCTGGTCCTATAAAAAGCTGCATTAAATATTCTTGTTGTTTTCAGCCCTCGGCAGATCAGGCAGATCTGGTTCATAAAGGAGGAAATGTTTGACCCCTTTGACCAGACAGATCTGCATTTAGAGGCTGGATAGGGCAAAAATAATAATCTTCTTTGCTATGGAAGAAAGCGAATGTCTCTACAACACTTTCAGCATTGGTTCTATTTATATGTTAATCAGTGGACCATGGAAAGTGTGGATGGGTAAATAACACTGGGTAAAGAATTGTCCTTTATAACATCTATATTTATCTCAAATCTGTTCTCAGTATGAATTTACAGTGGAATGCAAAAGTTTGAATACTCTTGGTCAAATTACGTGACTTGCTGATTTTTCTTATTAAGAAATAACTCAAACTGAAATATGGCTTTTTAGAGCAACAGTTCTGTTTATTATTATAAGTATCTTAAAGGCTAACTGCAGTGTAACAAATTAAGTCAACATTCAGCTTGGACCATAATCAGGATTTAAAGTCATGACCTCTTGTCGATAAGGCAGTTGCAGAAATAAAATAAGGATGAATAATTTCCAAGAAGCCTTTGTGTAAATAATTTCTTTTGCTCAAATCAATTTATTTCACCATTTATTCACAAAGCAGCTTCACAGAAAATCAAAGTCCGAACCCCAAATGAGTGAGCCATGGGTGACAGGTGCAAGGAAAAATGACCAAAGACCAAGAGGAAGAAACTGTGGTCAGAAGTCCCCCAGGGTGTGATAACCTGTGTGTGGGGATGTAGCTATGACTCATTTAGTGGGAAGGTTAAAAAAATGTAAACAATTTCAGTTTGTAAGGAGACAACTGACTGTCTTTCTGTTTTGCTGTATTTTTTAGTTCAGTGAGCTCAACTCAAACTATATGAACTGTGTTTTGTAGACCTGACTTGGATGCAGTAATAACTGTTAGGAGAAACTTTGAGTTGAGAAAAACAAGCTATGCAGATGGATGGTTTACACTTTCACAATGTGACCTGACTTTGAATATTTTAATGTTTTCTGTGTACATACACCCACAATTCATTGGGTACAACTCCTTGTATCTACACTCCTTATCCATTTAACTGTAGAACTACAAAGTGCAGCTCTATGGTAAATGGAACTGATAAGATGAACAATGAGTGTAAGAAACAAGGTGGTGTACCTGATGAAGTGGCCAGTGGGTGTATATCTCTGTTCTGCAACACGAGAAATGAACCTTGTCTGACCTCTACTTCTTCACAATCAATTAGTAAAATCTGTATCATGATGAATTGAACCTTTCTGCTATCAGTGAAAGAACTACTCATAGGATTCTGGAAACAGATTCATATAGATACTGTTCATATAGATAGTTATGTAGGCAGCATTAAGTGACTGCTATAAAACAAAAGAATGAAGTGCCATTAGGTAATAACCAATTCATTAAAGTCCAAGCAAGTTGAAGAGGCAGCTGTGAAAGGACTGTATTAAAATGTCCAGAGAGCCATGTGAAGCTAAGGAAGTGTTTATTTATTTATTTATTTATTTATGTATAGATTAATTGATTAATTTTTTTAGAGCTTTCTATGATAATTCCTCTTCAAAAACTGTAAGATTCTAGACTTTTATTCCTACTTTTATACCTGACATCTTACAACTCTTTGCATGTTCCTGCTGAATATTCAGGTCCTGAGTTCTAGTGGTTTGTTTATTGGCTCTCAGGAGACTTGTAAGGGTCTGTTGTTTGCTCAGTGGCAATCAGTGATTTGTCTGTGGGAGGTTTTGGCGGGTAGTTGAGGCGTGAGATGAGGGTCCTCTCTGCCATCATTTCACCCCCCACTGTGGCTTTTTTTGCTCCCAGTTTTTTTCCATAGGGAAATTATGCTAAAATCTCTGCACGATGAATTTAATATAACATTGATAACATTGACGTGTGCAACGAGTAGAGAAATGCTCCAGTGTAATAATTCAACACATTCATGGCCAGTTTGTTCAGTGTATGCAGTCGGTGTTGTAGGCCGTGCTTTGGTTTTGTTATGGGCGGCCTCCAAGAAGTAGGATGGTGCTTGGTTCTATAGAAAATGACTGTAAGTAAAATGATTGTTTTTCTTTGCTTGCTCTCACTCTGTGGTGTTATGGAATGATACTCTTCATTTCTTATTTTTGTTATTCATCCTATTTATTTGATATTTTATTTTGTCAGTCTTTCTCCTTGTATTCTTATCCTGTCACTCTGTCCTGCTGTCTCTTTAATCAAATGAGATTAATGCTGGATTGAGACAGATTCGTGAAGGAGTGAGAATCTGGGAGAGGACTGCAGAGTCTGTGTCTGATTTTAAATAAATGCATACACTGAAGCCAGTCAGACCATCAAAATATTTTATTGTTTTACATGTTGGATTTCTTTGATCATTGTAGTTACTGTAGAGTCCAGAGTCCAAGTATAAACTGAGTCTGGAGTCTTTAGTAATGTCACGTCTTGTTCTGTCTGTGTATGTCCATGTTTGTGTTGTCCGGTCATAGCCATGTGTGTCTGCTTATGTTTGGGACATGTGTCCGTCCTTGTCGCCGCCCCTCACCTGTTCCAAGTCTGCGTCTCCTCCCATTGTTCCCAGGTGTTCCTTGTTTTCTGTTCATTACATACCTTCGTGTTTCTTCCTCTAGTGTATTTATTGTATCACGTTTCCCTTTAGTCGTAATATTATCCTTCCTATCTGTTGTCATAGTTACAGTCTGTCTTGTTGTTATCTCTAGCCGTACACCCTTTTCTTAGTTTTAGTCGGTTTGTTCATGTTTCTTTCTTTTCTTTGTTACTTACTATTCTTTATTCTGTTTGTAATCATCATGGACAATAATAAAAGTCATTTGTGAATGTATCCGCCTTCCCCGTCTACGTCCGCGGTACAAGTAAAGAATTTTAGTTTTGTCTTGTTATTTTCTGCAGGTGTTGCATTCTACAAAACTACAATGTTTATACTAAAATCGTGAGTTTAACCCAGCTTCAAGTACCTTTATAGAAAAGAAACCTCAGTCTAATGAAGTGCTACACTCAGACAAAGGGTTTGAAGAAAAGAGGCAAAACCAGTGAGTCTTTAGTATAGATACTATGGTAGATAGAGTAATAGCTATAATGTAAAGATACCATGGAATGCATTTTTCAGTATTTAATAAATTGGTCTCTGATGTCTGACTAGACGATATGTAACGTTGGTCAGAGTGAAAAATGTCCAGGTGCAGTTTTACATGCCCATTTACAACCTCTAGACTTTAGTCCTACAATAAAATGAGCTGGTTTGCTTTTCATGGTGCGCTGATTGGTGTGTTTAAAGGCAACTCGTTGAAACAGACACAGGCAGTAAAATAAAATCTCTCTAACATGAAGTAAAATAAAGTCTGTACGCACTACGAAGCTTTCAGTTTAAGATGATCTGCTTCAACCAGCAAAAAGTGATTAAAATCACAGTGTCTGAAACAGTTCAGATGGAAATTCTCTCTCTTTGCTTTGTAGATCCTCAATATTGGTTTAAAAAACGAACAGCTTTGAAGTAAAGAAGTCCAGGATCTTCTTAAAGATGTGGGCGCCGTTGGCTTCCTGTTCGTCAGCTTATTTTGCAAATTTTTCGTTCCACCTTGGCTGCAGCCTGGCGCTTGAACATCCTGTAGCATTTAAGGTGGAAGTCAATTTCAGCCTCATAAGAACATCATCCATGCTCGCTGACAGATGATTGGAAGCAGCATAAAAAGTGCAGATATACCCTTTACAGCCTGGAAAGGTGGATTTATGTGGATATAGTCCTCCGATGCTGTTGGTGCTGTTTATGCTGGGCTGCAAATTGAGCTGGTATGTACATTTAGAGTCAGATCTGTTACATAACATTCTAGGATTTTGGAAACAACTTGTTTTACTGGTCTATTTAACAAACACAGGATTTATGTTTGAAGGTAGAAACAACCATGTTTAAGGTTTGCGTTATGTTAGTTCTAGGTACAGAATTCCCCTTATTCAACTATGATGATATAAGGCTATCCTATGGCACCTTTAAGCTCAAATATAATTCATTTAAAATTTTTGAAAGAGTATGATTTGTAACTTTAGTTTCTTGAACAGCACATTTCATCAGACTAAAGGTGTTTATAATGAAAGATGTGCTATTTGAAGCTGTATTGAACATGATGCCCCTGTTAGAGCCCCAAACTATTCCTGGGTGTATTTTGCTAACTTTATATTCGCAGTGAATCCATTTCTGACCACTGTAAGTGTTGCTGTGGTCCCAGCAAAATCTAAACTAGGTGTAAAGATTATGTATACATGTCTGGGATGCGGTATAGCACATTTTTAATGATATAATGAAGGTAGCAGGGTGAATGTATTGGCATGGTTTTCATTGGTGCTTTTTATGGGGGGGCTGTAGGGGCAGTAGAAGCTTCATCCCTCCCTCTGCTGTCTGTTGCAGGTTTTTTGCAGGACTGTGCAGAATATATACAGATTATGTTTGGAAATGAAGATATACTGCATTTTTTATTTCCGTTGGCTACTGGAACCAAAGCCATGACACTGATACATTGAAATGCATGATTTCATGTGCAAGTAGGTGTCGAACAAACTGAAACAGTTTTTTTGAGCCTATAGAGCCTAAAGTCATTTGATTAGTGAGATTAAAAGAAGTACATTACAAGAAGAAGAATTACAAATGATAAAATACGTTTAAAAGATATTTGCTAATGAATTTGCAAGACATATTTATTTTTAATTAGCAACAAAACTGTTATTAAATGCCTACAAATGAGCTGGACAGAGAGTTGACTACATCCAATTATCTAAGTCCTACCAGCATGTTTATTATTTTCCTGTCACCTGAAGACAGTTCAAGTATGAAAAAGAAAGATTACAATTAATTAACATTTGGCTCATTAGTCAACAGATGTTTTAAAAAACATTTGCAGAAAGCCTTTACACATAATGTAAATACATTTAGAACACACTCCTGAGCCTGCTGACAGACCTCATGTTTCAATTTATTTAAGATATTATTTGCTTACTAGTATTTAATAGATCGTTAAGAAGAAGACCTTAATAACCCAAGACTAAGGTTACCTAAGACTAACCCATTTTATCATCTCTGGTAGTTTGTTAACTTTTGGCCATTTTTAAAGCCATTTAAAGCCTCAGGGAACATAAATCTGTGTTTCGTTTCAATTAAGTTAATCATGTTCATCTGGCCCACAATATGCATGTATGTATGGCTTATAAATATCTTCCAAAAGTCTTATAAATGTCTGCTATATTTCGCCATATGTCTCTCTTCTCCAAGTAAACTAAGTGGTCCTAATCATGGGTAAGCTTCTGTAAGCAGTTCTTAACCAATCACAAGGCAGACGTCTTTTGTCCCGCCCTCACAAAACAGTTTTAGAATCAGAGAATCTTAATGAGCTAAAGCCAACTCAGCATAACCAAACGCTAGCAAGACAAACCACCTGTCTGTAGCCTGTCTGTCTCCGTTTGTCTGTTCCTTCATTCATGTATTACTTTGTCTGACTGTATATGTATGTGTGTATGTATGAATATTCAGAATGTGTGTGGGGTATATGTATTACTCCATTGTTGGCAATTTTCATTGCTCTATATCATATGAACAGGGAAGGTGTCTTTATGTGATGTGAACGTTTCCTGATGAATGATGGACCAACAGAAATGCCTTAAAATCACTTGGAAAAAAATTTAGTTCCATTGTAGTAGGTTGTTGCTTTCTCTTGTTGCCATTTTGGAGATACTTGTTCTTCTTTGGACAGCGATGATATGCATGTATAAATGTATGTCCAACAAATTCTGAATAACACACCTGTCTGAACAGGAGCCTAATCTGAAGGGGAAGGTTTCATCTGTATTATTGAATGATGAAAGGAGATTCCTTTTGGCATTTGGCCATTTGTGTGCGTGTGGATAACTGACGATTCTTGATCTCTTGATTGAGTGCTTTGTTTACTGGCATTTTAGGTAATAAATGATCAGCAGAGCTGTTTGTGATTGAGTGTTTAATAGGCTGGTTTGTGTAGTGGTGTATCAGCGCTAATAATAGGCATTTTAGAATGAGGTGGCCGGGTAAGACTCTGATATTTTATAAGTGTGGCACTTTGCTAAGAAAACGGAATAGAGCTACTTTATAATTAAGTAAGAATATGTACATTTCTGTCAATAATTATGTGAAACATATGCATCGTTTTTCTGTACAAAATCTAGGTACATTACTTCCAAATAAGAAAAATAGAACATCAACCCAGCTACTACTAAAATAAAACAAAACAATGTCAATGTAATGTGTTTTATTCTTTCATAAGGAAATGTTGTAATGAATTTAAAAGAACTGAAGATGTAGTAAACTTACCTGGAAGAGGATGTAGTTAGGTGCCCTAGTTAGGATAAAGGGCATCATAAACATAAGCATTCTAAGTGAAAATCTGACAGCCTTTGCCAAAAACCTAAAACTGGGTTATGGTTGGATCTATAAGACAGTCACCTAAACATTTGTCCAAATGCGCACAAACTGGTTCACTTACCACAGAGTCAAACTTTTGACATGGTCACCCCAGTCCCCTCACTTAATCCCCATTAAGAACCTGTGGGGTGAAGCAAAGATGAGAGTGCAAAAGAGAGGATGTAGGACCATCTCTGGAGAGATTCTGTATTGTGGAGTGGTCTTAGGTTCCTCTATTCCCAATCTTATGAAACCTTGCAAGAAACAACTTGTTGTTAAGTTGGCTAAGCGAGAATGGTAAAAAGTACTTAATGCAGGGGTGATTTTTTCTTGTTTTAGACTAAACTCAAATTAAACATTCAAAATGTTCTCATATTTCCAATCTGAGATTGAGCTTAACCCCAATGACATCTTATTACCTATCTTACCAAGAGTGCCAACTATTGTGGATCAAGTTGTATGACTATGTTGTGTACAATTTACTGTTTTTTGTAAAGAACAAAATAGATGTAAACTATATTAAATGTGGTGCTCAAACCCAACACTAAGATATGCTAATATAGTGAGATTCTACACATCTCTATGATTCTACATATAAGTACTCACACTCAGAAATAACACACACAATAAGAGCAGTCACTGTATGCACATTTATTTTTTCACACATTCACCTCCTTTTTTTGTTTCATGTGCATCCTACGCATGTACCACTGAATCTCAGTACCATTCTCCCCCACTTAAAGATCAGCCCTCGCTCCTTTCTTGCTGAAGGATGGGGGGATGGAGAGAGAAGTGTATATTACAGTCCCACCATCCCCCCGTCACAGCACTGCGGCAGCAGTGGGGGTAAAAAAGAAAAATCCACCCTGACAAGTCCGTCAGCTCAGGGCTACTAACCAGATAGCCAATTTGGAGAAATGGGTGAGGGACATAAGCCCAGAGGGTCATAAAGATAGTATCACCCCACCTGTATCCTGCTGGGCCGGTAGCCTGGAGTCTACAATGCGGGTGGAGACTGAACGACATTAATGACATAATGACCCCCAATCCTGCTCCTGACAGTCCAACAGGCTTTCCCTGGACATGTAATGAGCCAGAGGGGGTGGGTGTAGAGGTATGTGGGGATCATGAAAGCTGCTTGATAGCGGGAGGTATAACGGTCGTATCCTTAAGCCTCTGGTCCGGGTGGGTGTTGTGGACAAACAATTATGGTAATAATAATACCTCTTACATACACACGACCTTTTAAAACAACCTACAAAGTGCTGTCTTACAAAGTGTTGAAGGATCAGAGTGATTTAAAACAAAAGAATTACACCCTCAAAGTACACCCTTTGGTAAAAGTGGCAGTGATATAAAACCCATAACTAACTTAAAGAACCATTTCAGTGCTTAAAAGGTTCCCTGTATGGTTAAATTGATGTTCTCTGTTACTGAAAACCCATTGTTTACAATTCTTCAATGTGGAAATAAAAGACAATACAATTAGAACATCTACTTTGAGAAGCTTTATACATATAGGCCACTGAATCCATTAAAATTTAATATCATATATGATAAAAAATATAAACAAGACATTTAGACATTTTCCTTCATGCAGGAATAAAGCACATGCTGTTTTGGGGATAGGATATTAAATGTACAGTCTTGTGCACATATGTTTTTATGTAGAGGCACTGGGTGCTCATTATCTTGTGTGGGTTTTGGAAGGTCTTAGACTAGACGTAGACAAAGCACATACACACACTCACACAAATACTTCACATTCTGCTGCTGGCTAGTACACGTTCCAGATAAACATTTAATCCAATCCTGATAGCATTCCTCCACAGCTGGGGAACGACTGCTACAAGGTCACCCCGCCAAGACTGAGACTGATGAGGATTGGCATGACACACACACACACACACTCACACTGTCTATACAGTGTATGGCCCCCTACACTTGGTGGTGTCCCCATCATTCTTTCTTTCTTTCCTTTCCTTTTTAAATGAAAAGGACATTTCAATTTCACCAACTTGAATAGAGTCAGTGTATACAGACCTCAACATAGAATGCAATTGCAATTAACATCAACATATTTTTAGTTTGGTTCCTTTTTTAGTGTGGTGGTCTCTTGGTCTTGCTTGTTTACCTCATACTATGGTTTGCATTCAAACATATGTAGTCTAAAATATTGTCTAACATTTCCAAAACAGTCCATTTACAGTAAGAAAAAAGCTGATGCTAACTTTCGATGATGGAACATTTCTATTGGCCAATTGTTCATGAAATATTCACACAAGAAAAAGCACAGCCGCTCAAATAAAATCTTAAAAAAAACAATCCATAAAGCTACAATCGAACTGTGTCTTTCCCTTTATTTATTTATTTTTCACTCGCTGATCACCACCATGCCATAATGCTTGTGGCATATTGTTAATGACTCATCAGAGCGTGGATGCACAGACACTTATATGATGCATCTCACAGCAAAAGAGACTAGGTTGTAATTAATTAAACTGTTATTATTAGCTAAAGGATGTTTACAAGTGTTGCATTTGCTGTATTGTACAGGGTTGTAGTGTAGTTGATGTACTATATGTGTTAGTGTTTACGGTCATGCAGAGTTGTATAGTTAGCAGTGAGCTGCCTACTATTTTGGCCTGTTGATTCAATAAAAGAGCATTTGCCTAAAGTCTTTATCTATGCCAAAATGTCACATTGGTGTCAGAAGTGGGATCACCCCCAAGTGGACTAAAAGAAAATTCTGCTAATAAGAACTTAAGACACGCAGTGAAGAAGAATAAACCTGGAAGAAGACTGCAGAAACAAGTGGGAAGAATGACGGGCAGAATGACGGCAAACAAGGCAGCAGCTGGGACACTTGTACACAGTGACGGCTGAAGACCTGCTGGTGCCTCAGGGTGGCAGCCTGGCATTGGTAATCATGGCACTTGATGATTCGGCAGGTGTACGCAGCATTTGACAATCAATGCAGTGTGGAGTAGTTGGGGTGCCTCCTGGATATATGCTGTTCACCACATCAGCCACTTTTCAAGTCACCAAGACAAGGAGTAATGCTGCAGGGGAGAAGAGGGTACTGCATTCATGTTTATTTACTAGGGTAGTGGACATTCCAAAACCACTGCTGCGGAGAGACTGTTGGGGGGGAGTGATGGGAGTGTCATATGCCCCAGAGGCTGTGCTTGGAATGTATGAAAAACAAAAGGGTTTTTGAATCAGGATCAGAATTCAATTTTTTTTTAATCAGGATCAGAATTTTTTTCATGTGGTATCTAGGTAACCAAAGCCAACAGAGCTTCTCCATTTGTAGGGCTTCAGGAGCTGAACTGAGGGCCTAATGTGATGGATAAGCGACTAATATCATGAGAAGCTGACAGTGGAATCAACCAATCACATTTAGAAATGGGTGGGGCCAATTTCATGGGAAAAGAACTTCACTCCAGGCCCTCTGAAGGTCACTGATTGTGAGCGGTCGACTAACCAGATTACAGTAAGCTGATAGAAATGGAAATGCACACACACACACACACACACTCCTTCTCCCATTAAGATATCAGTGGTTCCCACTCTCTGTCCAGTGCAGGGCTCACTGTGTAAACCCTCTCTGTTCTTTTGTTCACGCACAGTGGATAGCGGGACCTCTCTTTAAGGGTTCAGGTCTCACGTTGTGCAGCTCGCTCACATCAGGGGGAGAATAATAATGCACTCCACCAGATAAATTGTGTGACAATCCTTTTAAGTCTCTTTTAGCCCGCTCTCTCTGATTGGTCTCGCTGTAAATGTATGCGCAGCCCTCGACGTGATGATGCATGTGAGCGAAGTTAAAAGAGACGTGCGCAGTGGCTGATCAGACATGAGCTTGTTTTTTTTTGTCTCATAGGGCCAAAGGTCCAGAGCTTTGTTGCGAGACACTAATGCTAAACAGTTATTAGTGGGGAAACTGATATTTAATGAACATTGACATCACATGCTCTTTTTGTTTTTATCCCATTTGGCTTCATACAGAAAAATCCTTTGTGTTATCATCTAAATGATCATCTACACTGAAAAGGGTTCAGTGAAGCATAATAGCAGAACCCTGGTTGGTGCTAGACTGCGTGTTTGAATATATCCAGGCACCTCTTCTAGCCACTGGTGTTTAATTGCCATAGAAATTTTCCATAGAAAACCATTGATTATACAATATACACTATAACTCTAGTGCAGATGTACATGAGGCATGCCGAATGCCAAGCACTGGATTAAAGAGTATAAAACTCCTATAAAACTCTGTGTAGTGTTTGGAATGATGGAGAACCATACAGTACCTTTGGGTTGAACTGGAGTGACATTTGGGATCCAAAACTTATAATCCAACATCCATTCTCATCCAGGTTCATTCTTCTTCGCTATGTGTCTTAAATTCATATTAGCACCATTTTCTTTTAGTCCACTTGGGGCCGATTCCACTTCTGACACCAATGTGACATCTTGGCGTAGATAAAGACTTTAGGCAAATGCTCTTTTATTGAACCAACAGGCCAAGATAGCAGGCAGCTCATTGGCTAACCATACAACTCTGCATAACCGTAAACACTAACACTACATCAACTACCCCACAACCCTGCACCATACAGCAAATGCAAC